>QAOA01000166.1:613721-642055 GCA_003255065.1 Cercis canadensis
TTTTTTTTTATTATACTTTAGTATCACTCTACTTTAAGCTAATTGGTCAATTTATCTATTTTCAGTATTGATTAACATGCAATATATGCTTAACTACCAAATTATGTGCACTAATTTTTATTTTTATTTTTATTTTTATTTTTGTTTCTATGTTACACAAGCACACACAAAATTGGTTTAAGAATCTTTTCAAAATATTGATGTCTTATGTTTGAATCCTCTTATATCCTCAACTAGAAAATTTAACCATATCTATTTATTAAATAAAACAAATCTTTTGTTCCAGTGTTACTCTTGCCAATCTCCACACCCCACTGGACATTGTCAAGATAGATTTATTGGTAGATCAGTCCTCTATTGCTTTTGTTAAGTTGTACTCTCTCTGATTTGCTCTCTTGCACGTCCAAAACAGGAAAAAAAAATCCCAACAGTTCAATTAAAACTTGGAAACTTAAACCATAGAACACTACAGGGAACTCTTGGCGATTTGAAAGGTTGCCATCCTAAAATTGCATTGGTAACAACTTGCCATCAATAGTACGCACAAAGAAGAGTAAACTAAGTTGAATACAAACTTTTTAACTCATCAATTTTTCACCCTCTCAATTTCTTGTAATATATAATTTTTGTCCTACACAATGTTCACTATATTTAAACAGGTGAGATGTGAGTGTTTGTTGCATTTTAATCACCTTAAACGTACTGTGCCCAAAGAAATGACCTCAACTTATTTGTTTTCCTCCATCTTTTTTTGGGAGTATAGGCATGCTCCTAAAGGGGGTGAATAGGAGATTAAAATAATAATAATGCAGAATTACAAATTAAAAATTATTTATGGAATAACCAGTTTATATTAAAAACTCGTTTTAGAGCTGTTTATTTAAAAACTCAGAAATAACTTATCAAAGATTAATGATTGANAATAATAATGCGGAATTACAAATTAAAAATTATTTATGGAATAACCAGTTTATATTAAAAACTCGTTTTAGAGCTGTTTATTTAAAAACTCAGAAATAACTTATCAAAGATTAATGATTGAAATCAAAATATGAAAACTCATAACATAAACTAGATAGCCATTCAAACAAAAGAGATAGATTCTTGCATATATGAATATAACAATTTATAAGGCAAGATTCAACAAGCTTAATAGAATTGAACAACAGAGCTAGTTATGCAACAAATTTAAAGACATAGCAACTAAATAAAAGAGAGGAGAGTAGAGAAATTTAGCCAAGAATTTTTATAGTGGTTTGGCCAATAACAGAGTCTATGTCCACTCTCCCAAGGCTAAGGTTCATAGCATTGGCTTTTACAACAAGCTTAACTAGAAAACTTCTCCCTAGTTTTTCAAGAGCTCACTAGAAACTCTCTCATTCTGTCAAACAAAGACAGAAGTCACTCCCCAAATTTTTCAATTAAATATGTTACAAATTTTCAAAGAATATGGCACCCAAAGCTTTACAAATCTCTTAAAGAATTAACACAGGAAGTATAGAATTGGTAGAAGAGATAGATAACTAGTTTCTAACACAAAGCTTTTTCTTTGAGTGATTCAATGAATTCTCTTCTCTTCTTTTTTCAGACCTTGGGTCTTCGAAATTTATAGTAGAAGGTTGAAGATGATTATTGTCAATGGGTTGGACTTCTGCTTGTTTGATTTGAGGCCTTAATGACCTAATTTGAGCTCATATATCTGATTGAGAAATAATTTCATCTTTTTAAATAATTTCATCTTTTTAAATAATTTCTTTATATAGCACTTGTTTCCTTTCTTGTTGCTGAATCTTCTTTAATTCAAATTCCTCTAATGTGCTGCCTTCCAATGTTTCTGAAGTCCATTAAGTGGTCTAGATGAATTGGGCTTTAGCCTTGGTTAGTCCACGAATTTTGAGGCTTTCATATCAACAAATTTTGGCCATCCAACATCACTCTTTGTATATTGTCGGGTTACAATAATTTTTTTTTTTTTTATTTTGATCATGTTTCCTTGGTAATAATTTTATTTGATTAAAATTTATTTATCTGGTTTCATAATTTAAAGCACGGTCGCCGTGAATGCTACTATAATNTCCGTTAGAATTATTGTTGGAATCCAAAATTCCAATGGAAAAATTCCATTGGAATCCAGTAATTTTGTTGTAGTGTTAGTCCACGAATTTTGAGGCTTCATATCAACAAATTTGGCCATCCAGCATCACTCTTTGTATATTGTCGGGTTGCAATATTTTTTTTTTATCATGTTTCCTTGGTAATAATTTTATTTGATTAAAATTTATTTATCTGGTTTCATAATTTGAAGCACGGTCGCCGTTAATGCTACTATAATACCATAGAAGCATGTGCCATTGATGCCTGGCCATTGGTAAGAACTTGTCTTGCTCAACATCTCTGCATTTCACATTTGAGTAAGAAGATGTTAGAGGAAGAGGAATATATTTCACTCACTCTTGCATTGCAATATCCAAGTACAAGAGATATTTATAGGATACAAAAGATATTCTAGAGAATAAGTCTCTTGAGTTTTATAATCCTTACGTAACTCTCACTAATATCTCCACAATTCTCAATAACTATTGCATAACTCCATAACTCTCACTAGCTATAGTAATACCTCTTAAGTGGAAATAATTTCTTATTGAAGTGCTTTAAAAATATGAAAGTTACAACTCCAAAAGACACATAACCTAAAAAGTGGTTTACAGCAAAACCAAGATAGAACAGTCTGGGTATTTTGTTTTAGGAACCTTAATTTGAACATAGCAACTATTCAGAGATGTTATAAAAGTGGACATGGGAAAGAGGTGATCATCTTCACATGTTGCATTCAACGTTTTTTTGTTAGATTTGGACATATCTGTACCAGCCTGTCATGAAATTTCATTCAAAAATTAACATGCATGCAGCATCCCCTGCACAGTGGTTATGAAACTGATGCACCTAATCCTCCTACATAATATGTACCTTGAATAATTATGAATGATGCACTAATCCACAAAGTTAGTAATATCATATCTCTCTGTGTTTCTTTTTTAATTATCTCTCGCTAAATAACTATCTATTTCCTGGTACAGGACACTGAAAATTTCATAAATCATATCTGCAATGCCTACAAAGGTGATCCAAAACCCGAGGCTTGCAACAATGGGGCAAACTCCACAGTAGACAAGATGAGTTCAACACAGTCAGCGTGCTATGCTCCATACAAGCAGGGGGTGTCCCCATAAACTTCATATATTAGGAGAATGATAATGGAGCCATCAGTCTGAATATTTTTGGTTTCTAATCTTATGTTTTATAATAGTAAGAGGCAAAATATGTAGGACTTGCAATGGTTTGAGAACAGTTTATGTAAACTGCTGATGTCAGAATGAATGGAACTGAATTTGGTAAGGTGCTTGACCTTTGAAATAGTTCACCATCCAAGCAACATATATACTAATACTATACATGGTTATCATGAAATATTTCTCTACTAGTCCTATTACACCAGGTTCGAATCTCACCACACCCATCTTTCTTTTTTTGTTTCATCTTTCTTTTCTTTGCCTCCTCGCCTCCTCATTTCAGAAATCCCCGGGCACCTTTTTTTTTTTTTTTTTCCCATTATTTTTTCTTGCCCTCCTCATCTTCTCTTTCTGCTATATTACATTTTTTCTTACCTCCTCGCCTCCTCATTTTAGAAATCTTTCTTTTTTTCTTGCCTCCTCATCTTCTCTTTCTGCTACATCAGTAACATTCCCCCAAAAATCCCTAAGCCTCCTCATCTTCTATTTTTTTAAATTGTTTCCTCACAACCCAAAATCCCCATATTCATCTCCATCGCTGCCCTCGCCCCATTGCTCATCTACCTGCTCGATATGCTCGCAGCCTCGTTGTCTCATCTCCCTTGCAGGTTGGCAACCTCCATCTCCAATAAGTCTGAGTCTCAATTTCTATGTGCTTCTACTATCTTTCTTCTCTCTTTGTCCTTATATTTTCTTCTTTCTTTCTCTTGCTCTACGTTTCTCTCTCTGTATGGTTCTACTTTTTTTTTTCTCTCTCTATGCTACTTTCTTCTTTCTTTCTCTTGTTCTTCAATGGAGATTTTTTACTGTCCTAAAATGACTTGAACCGACCAAATCGAACCACTCCAAACCAATTAATGACGGTTCGGTTCAGAAATCGAAAGAGAGAATTTCAATTTTCATTTTACTCAAACCGACCTTATCGGTTCGGTTCATAAAAAATAAGAACCGATCCGAACCAATTAACACCCTTACTAACAATCCCCCAATCCCCTTCCCCTGCCCTCCTCATGGCCCCATTTAAGACTGGCCCCACCTGCCCACCCTCACGGCCTCACCTACATAGTTGCACGAGTGGATCATCCTTTATTGTTTTTTTAATTTTATATAACTATAATTTAGATATATTTATTTAAGATTTTTTTAAAAATAAAATTGTAAAAAAATATGATATTAGACAACAAAATTCATACATATACACGAACTCTTTTCTTTTAGTGAAAGACCAGAAGAAATTTTACCCAAAGATTACGTATAATTAATATAATATCCAAACACAAACATTTTTCTATCAAATATATGTAAGAAATTTTTTTTACAGAAAAGCTTTTTTGAATGAATCAAATATTTAAAAATTAAAAAATCACATACTTAAAATAAATCATATTAACTAACAAATGATAATAAATACAAAAGTATTTCTAAAAACTTATTGCTCAATTTTTTAATATTTTCTACATAAAACATATTTTATGGAATAACCAAGTAATATAGAGTCCTGTTTATGCAAATAAAGGTATTTTGAAAAAATATTTCAAAATTATAAATGTTTGAACACTCTTTTTTTTTTTAGGTTAATTTTAATATATATATATATATATATATATATATATATATTACTAAAAAAAAGTTGCAATATATATATTGATATTATTTTTATAAATAAATTTAGGTTGATTCTACCATATCATGGAGATATGTGATACCTCTATGATGCGACAGTATGAGAATTGTTAATATGAAAAATAATTAATCTTGACCGTTAAAAATAAATAACAAAGATTAAATACTTTCATATCAATAATTGTAATGTTGTCATGTCATAAAATATCACATACTTATATGGTATGTGAGAAACCTCCATAAATTTAACAAATATAATATAAATGCATAAATTTTCATATTATATGATAAAAAAATATTATTCAAACATGCCTAAATATATACATGGGAGGGGCCCACTTGAAATGGTTAGGAGTATGTACTTTTTTTTGGTATATTTAGGAGTATGTACTTATGTGTTTGAACTTTTGTAGAGCACAAGTGTGTCGCACAATATATATAATAAAGCCTGTCTAGTTTGTGTTGCACAGTATAAATAAGTGAAAACATAGACATAGTTTATGTATAAGCAACCACATAATTGAACGTCGCATGCACAATATTATTAGGGTACTAGCAGTCATTACAATATACAAGAAGCAAAATCACATAACTATATATCACCAACAAAAGATGAAAAACATGACAAGGGTACTATTGCATTAAAAGGAAAATAGTATAGAAAGGAGAAATTAAGAATAGCAACAACTAATTCATTTTTGCTTGATTTGCACGAGGCCTCATCCTTGTCATTCTTGCTCTTCTATTAGGCTCATCTTCAAAAATCCTCACTAGCCATTGAGGTTTTCCTGTTGAGAATACACAATATCCCAAGACCACTCCAAATACCACTCCACATCCATATCCCAGAACCACAGGTTTCAAACTAAATCCAAATTTCTCTTCCTGGTGGGAGCTCAATGAAGATGGTGATTGTCCACTAGGGTCCTTGTTGCATTTTCTTAACAATGGACGTCCACATATCCCTAAGTTTCCCTCATAGAAATCATTGGAAAATGTATCACATTGTTTTCCTTGAGGTATTTTTCCCACAAGATGGTTTTGCGAAAGATTCAAGACAAATATAAAGTTCAAATTGGTCAATTCTGTAGGAATTCCACCACTGAGCTTGTTTGATGAGAGATCTAATGATTCAAGGTTATCCAAATTTCCTGTAGATCGAATCCCCCAAGGAAGACTCCTCTTCTCCCGCCACTGGATTTGATGCCGACATAGCCCGAATCAGAGGTTTCGGTTTCGCCCCTGCAAGCTCCGGCCTCCCTGGCTGGAAAAATGGTGACTGGATATGCACCAGGTGCCCTTCATTTTCACCATTCTTTCTTTTTACACTTAATTAATTTAGTGTTTGGATTACAACATGTGCTACCTGCTTCACATTTAACTTAATTACTTCACCTTTACTATTTATTTGGCTTATTAAATATTTTCTGTTTTTTAAAATTTGAACTTTACAATTCATAATCTTAATAAAATAATATATCAATATCATTTAATATTAGTCTAGGGAAATATTTTGCTTCGAAAAATAGGAGGAGATTGATCCATGAGTTTAGTTCTTATTTACACAAGAGAATTCATGTAGTTTAACTGTACGTGCAAGTCTGGATGCAACGAGCATAACTTCGCTAATAGAATGGAATGCTACCGATGCAATGCGCCAAGGGACTCTAGTAGTGTCAGGTCCCCATATTCATCGTAGATTGTCTGCATATGGTATTGTATTAATTATATCATTCTCTACCATATCTGCTATATATACATATATACCTAGCTTAGCTATACCATATATATTAATCATATCCATATGTCTTCAATTATCAGGTCTGCTGCGCAAGAAGAGAATTGGTGAGAAGGCTACCCCTAGTGATAGTTGCTTTTTTTTGGTCCCTACCCTCTATGTTACTTTTTTTTTTCATTTTTCGGATTTTTATTTTTCCTTCTTAATTTTCTTCTAGGAAGCTTTAATTAGATGAATTATGATGTTGAGTTTTCTTGGGGTTGGGTGTTCTGGTTTGACTCAACGACGAGCCCATGTACTATTAGTATTATCAATATCACTGCTAATGGGTTATGAGAGGGGGCTTCTAAGCCTCATTATGATTTAGTGCAGCTAAGGCGTTCTTTAATTTATTCAAGTAATGTGCTTANGAATTATGATTCTGAGTTTTCTTGGGGTTGAGTGTTCTGGTTTGACTCAACGACGAGCCCATGTACTATTAGTATTATCAATATCACTGCTAATGGGTTATGAGAGGGGGCTTCTAAGCCTCATTATGATTTAGTGCAGCTAAGGCGTTCTTTAATTTATTCAAGTAATGTACTTAGCATGTGTCTCTGAAAGATGCTCTAGTTAGCTCTTGATATTTCTCTCTCTTTCAATTCCCTAGGAGCTAGGAGTGGTCCAACTTCAACAAATAATTGACTGATCATATATAACTGTAATCGTAAATATGCATTATTGCCCATATCCGCCTATTAAAGCACTTGTTAAAAGGTGCTGTTCATGGACCACTTGGCATCTTTACCTGTAATCTTGAAGATATATAATACATATGCATGTGATTGGTTGTAATCTTCAAAAAGTATATATTTATGACGCGGATTATGTAGTATACGGACTAGTAATGCGACTCAGTATTAATCTGCTTTTACTTTTGGTAAATTCTCCAGTAAATATAATGAAATTTAGAGGAGAGCAATCATCAGAAAATTCTTATAATTAAGCAAGCACATAAAGGAATAAATCTTAGAATTTATAGGTAATATACCGTACGTGCACAGACTAAAAATTGTGGAAAAGGAAGCAATGGCTTATGTTACAATATAAGAAGAGAAAAAATTACAAACAACATATACAACTTGTCAAAAGGGTTGACATTTTCTTTCTTGTAAATTTATTTTTAAGTGGGAAAGCTCTCTAGAGAAGCATATGCATGCCTGGCAAACCATTTGAGTCAAGGCTAGCTCATGGGCGATTGACAATTTCACTGTCCTGTGTCTGTTTATGCATGCTTCTGTGTATGCTTGCATGCATGCATGAATAGTAACTACGACATTCCAACTTTGATCTAATCAGGCAATGGCATTTAACGGCAAAGATCAAGCTTGCAAGCTTCAGATCATCAAGATGGCCACGTATTAACATGTACCTTGGAAGCTTCGATTGGAAATTCTTAGAAAGTTTTGAAATCAAATTAATTAACCACAACCGGCAAAGCATACGGAGAAGCTTACAATTTATTTTATTTTATTTTATTTTTTAAAAGATAAAAAGGGGGGAAAAAAAGTAACATGAAGATGTTTGCTGATTAGGCTAATAAAATCTCTTATTAATTATATGAATTGCGATTATAGATAGTAGATACTATGACATTACAAGACCTAGGAACAACTCCAGAAAATTCAGTTTCTTGCACAGATTCGTAGATAGATAGTTATAAGGAACCGTATAGCTTATTGTGGCAGCCATTAATTATACTCGGAAGTACCCCTCATTAACACTGTTAATTAAGAAGGATTTTCTCTATTTTCTTGTTCATATATAGACTACTTATTTAACCATTTCATCATGTGGAAAGGGAAATGTTGAAGACTAAATTAACTTATCACTGGTTACATGCATAGATTAAAATCAGACCCTTGATAAAATTAAAGCAGATTTGATGCTAAGATTCTTAATGTGTGGTCTAAAAAACTTGATTGGTTGAGCCATAACACCTTTACCACCTTAGGAAATGCTTGCCCTCCCTTGTGAGTTGTGACTAATATATATCAATCTTCAATAAATCAACGGAGGGGGTTCAGTCACTTTGCTTAATCAACTAAATTTCAAGTCTTCAACTTTGGATCAAGGAGATCACGAATGAGAATGACCACGATTTTTTAGTATTAATTGACATAGGATTCCAAAACTTTACGGATACCTTTAATGGTTTTTCCCATTGACCTCCTAGGTTACATTTAACTGCAATATTTATTAACTGGTCAAAAGTGGCCACAAGTTCATTAGTGTCTGCTACTACACTCCATTATATAGCTTTAATCATGAGGATTTATAATGTCAGTTGGGTCCCAAATGCCATCAAAACCAGCCAAGGTTGAAAATCTAATACTGTGACTGTCAAGGGTAGCAAAAACATGAGAACTTTTTATCCAATTCCATGCACGAATAAAATGAGTTACACTTTCAAAAACTTTCCCTTTTTCTTTCTTTTCAACCCAAGAGAGCATGTTTAAAGCCTTTAAAGTTTCCCCTTTTCTTTCTTTAAAATTGAACGAATTGAGCTTTGGGTCGTAGGTCAAACACACTATCTGTGAGAAAGTCACATCAGATGCAATTGCAAATTGCAATGTCACTTGTGGTGCTTTGTTTTTGTTAACATCATTTCTACTTTATCATTTACAATTTCCTCTAGTACACGAAGTGCTATACATTATGGTGACGGTATTATATTTATCTAGTACACCTGGGTTATACACTTATAGCCAATTACATTACCAGAAATGGTTGATCCACGAACAAAAATCACAACAAATCTCATAAACTGTAGGTTAGTTAAATTTGAGCGATCACCAAAAGAAATATATTAACCAAGCTTAGTTAAAACTTAAAACTATAATATCTAAAATAAATTAAGACTCAATGATTAGAAATGACACATTTTGAAAAAAAAAAAAAAGGAATAATAATAATAATCTTTTTTTTGGGCTTAAAACCCAAAATAAAACTAAGAACAAAAGTGAGCAAGAGCTACTCCACTTCAAAATGAGAGGCACGAAGACGGTAATTGGGCCAAGTTAGCCAAGGCATGAGCACACATATCGCCTTCTCTAGTCTATAGAAGGAGTTGGAGATGTTAGTAATGAGAGTGCAGTGTGCACAGTTGTTATTTGTTAAGTATTCACCACGCCTCAAGGAAAAGCCCAATGTGGTTTAGGACCTTAGGTGATCTATTTACATATGTGGAAATTGTATGAAAGGCGAATTTGAGATAATCTGCAAGGGATCTAACTGATAAATCAATACCAAATAGTTGCGTTCCTTAAAAAGATGCATTTAATAGCAATCTATGATTTGGATTTGGAGCTTAATTATAGCCAAAAGGACTTTTCAGAATATTTACGTAGAAAGTCTTTGTCACATAAATACATCAACAATGGAAAAGGTGAGATAGGTTTGAATGAGTTAGACTGACATAGATCCCACAATTTAATTTTGAAAACTAGATATTTGAATTTATAATGTAATCCAACTGAAATTGAAGCATAGAAGCCCAGACCAGCCCATACTTTGAATTCACTCTCATTTTCTAGTGATGCATCGTCTCGTGTTTCGGTTGCTTCATTTGCCGCTCCAATTTCTTCCATCCACAACTAATGAACACCTTAATGATCAGGTTATGATAGTTAATTACACTGTTTGCATTTACTTAACTCTCAAATTAAGACTAAATTTTTCTAATAAGTGAGGTCTTCTGCCTCTTCACATACTCAAATTCCAAAATTCAATCCTTAATCTAAAACTTAAACCTTATATAGCCTGAGAAATAGGGATCAAATCTGCAACTTTCATTACCAGTAATCCGTATCAGGAAAAATAGAACTGCTATTGAGTTGTTTAATATGTTTTTCCATGGTAAAATAGTAGGGAATGTACACAATTTTTTTTTTTTTTGTTTGGTTAAAAAGAAATATATGGCTTTCAAAGTATAAAGAGTCAATGAGACACATCATGTTACTGTTGCGAGAAGAACCTGAACAAGTATTGGCTGCCAAGAACAACGTTTACTATGGCTGAAATCAAGCACCAGAGATCCTCTGATTTTCCACAAACGGAAACTTTGTATTATGCTAATTGCTATCTGTGTCTGTCTTTATGCGAGACAGAACGAGAGATCATTGTCCGATCATCTACCGCGTCGTTTCTTTGCAATGCAAAACATCCATAGTAGAAAGTAGAAACTCATTAACAAATGTCGGCCGATTCCTTTAGAAATTCAACGACCCACATAAATTACATGTCAGGTGGGTGCTTCCGAGCTCTAAGTGCATGAAAGAATCACCCAAGAATATAGAATATATTTTCTCACATGATCCAAATGTAAGTAATTAAATAATCCCTTGTGGATGAGAGCTGATAACTTTTTTCTTTTGTGAATCATTTTCAAGCTTCTTCTGCCTTTTTTTTTTTTTTTTTTTTTTTTTTTTTTNTTTTTTTTTTTTTTTCATCTTTCCTTTGAAAAAGAAAATTAGAAATTTCTTTTGAATTCACAATTCAATTGACAACTTACTTGTCTTCTCAAAAAAATCCACCGATTCATCTAATTTGGATCAACTTTCCATCTATTAAACGGTAAAACAAATTGGGATGAGTCCGCTAAATTTTTTTTGAGATATCTCCGTTATAAAAGAAATAATTATTACATATTACTTGATTTATACAACACTGTCAAGTTAATATTATCTTAATCATATAAATATAAATAAAAAATTAAAGTAAAAGTAGGCTATTTACTTTTTTCTTTTTATAGAGAGGAGGAGGAGGAGGAGAGGGGGGGGGGNAGCACTCCTAAATTTTAATTGATCATTGGAATCAGATATCCTTAACACAGGCAAAGACTTCACGTAGGTTCGCTGCTACAACATAACAAGAAGGTCTCTGCATTCCAGATTATAAATTAAAAGGAGTCAGTCCTATTTTGTCACAAATGCAAAATTCAGAGCAATTCTGTTACTGATTCAGTAAGGAAGCAAAAGAGCAAAGTTTTAGAGAGAGAATAAGGACTATATTTCCAGAAATAGAAGCAGTGGAATGCCAGAGATTGTTGAAATATCACACTTGCACACAGTTACAGTTTCAATTTCAAAGTTTTTCTTCCGCAAAATTCTATAATGATCAAAACTCAAGCTCACTACTGTCAGAATAAGCAACATTAGCCGAGCAAATCCTTTGTCAGATCCATACCATTATTACACTGTAGAATGTCACCTTAATGTTTGAACAAAACATTCAGTTGTCATGCAAAGTTCTGCCTTAGTGTCACGGTCTGCAAACGTGACAAGTAGATTTCGGTCACCTAAACAATTCCGATTGATTTGAAACTTTGCAGAGAGGTAAATAGGAGTCTAGAGAAGCCGCACGCCAAATTTGAGCCCAAACAATGCATTGTATAATTTTTTCCATTTTCGTAAAGTTTGAGGGTATTTGCATCTTTTCACTTCACTATGCTTGTCCAGTGTGGGTGTTCAGCACAAGGCTGCATAGCTCGTGATTTTAGATGAATTTACATATATCTTAATAGGCATTTTGATTCCCGAAACTCCAAATAGAGACCTTATGTTGGGTGGGAAAAATTATGTATTGTCCTGCCGAGAAAAAATCCGCATATTAGTCTCTTTAAAGGGAGGGTGCCAGGTGACCTGGGATGGGATTTGGTGCTAGCATAGGATAGCATAGAAGTAGGCTTTGTGTTGCTGTTTACTTCCCTTACACATTGTCGATGTATTGTATTGCACTCATATTTATCAATAAAAGGAGTAGTTCATCTTCTTCTTATACATTTTCCGTCTTATGTTTTGCTCACTAGTATGTGATGTTTTCTTTGGTGTGCACGTGCTTATTGTGTTGGTTTGTTTGTTGTGTGCAATACTTGAGATGCTATAATGTGCATGCTATCGTTGTCATGCTTGCGGGAGGCGTTATTGTCAAGCTTCAAGTATATTATCGGTTGCTTAGTCACTTAACATGTATGGGTTGAATTGAATGGGACATGCTGACTTGCTTTCTCAAAGGAGTTACGCAAATGCCGCGCAGTTTGACAAGAGTGAACCTGTCGGCCCGTGACACCTAGTCACCATTGCTGAACTACAAATCGTATCTGCTATTTATCAAGTTCGAGGTGGAAATTAATTGACTAAAGTAAACACAAGTAAATAACAAAGCAAGGTTGGTCTTCTTCAAAATCCAATAAGGAAGTATTTAAACTTGCCTACTTTTTAGAGCTCTGCTGCACCACTTGTATGATAGAACAAACTGATTGGATTAAAGAGAGAATGAGGAGTGCAATTCCAGCAACCGAAGCAGCGGTTTGCCATGGGGTGTTGCAGTAATCACGTCTCAATGTCGCCTTCTTGTGATGCCAAGGATCTTTACAAAAGGCATCCAAGTCATTGCAAAGTCTAACATAATGAGAACTAAAATTTACTTGCGTAATATTTTTCCACAGATTATTAAACAAGTTAGCGACATAATTGCTATCACCTAGCCAATTAAGAACAATTCCATTTTGAACCAGAACATCCACATCTCTACTTGTGTTGATAAGGAAGTCCAAAACAGCAACATAGTCAGTAATGTAGGATTCGTAAGGGTAGTGACATTGCTCTAAAGCCACCAAATTGCGAAACAAAATCTCAGTCCAGTCCTCTACTTTGAATTGTGGGATTTCAAGAACTTCTTTTGAAAAATTTCATGTCTAGTAAGCACGGGCTTTCACTAGCCTTGAACTTCACTCCTGCTTCAAGTAACTCAGATGCACTCTAGAGATGTGTCACTTGTTCTTCCTCTCTAAGGGGTCTACTATTTAATGGTTGTAAGTGAAAAGTTCTAAGCCAATCTGTGAAGTGCTTTATGGTAACATCAGGGGATGATTTCTGATTGTTATAATAGGCAAAGTAGTCAAAAGTGAGGACAAGAAATGAAGGGAGTTTACTGCCAAGGCGAGAGGCAAAGGCTAGATTGTATAGGTTTTCAAGAACAAAGAAAGGGAGCTGATTCTCAAGTGACAATAAATCCAACCTCACATTTGTGGCCAACCAAGGTTTTAAAACAATAGGATCATCCCCTGTCCAGTCATCATAATAGAACCTCCAGAAATACTCAATTATAAAACCGGCATCAACTATAAGATAGCATTGACAAAATCCTCTCTGCTAAGGTCAACGGTCTCTGAGTAACAACAACGAACCCTTGCTTCAATCTTTTCCACTGAGCTCACCAAAGTATCCACGTTTGTCTCAGATCGATCAACGAATCTCTTAAAAGTATTTGAGTTTATGCCTTCCCATTTTTTTCAGCCTTTCATTGCTGTGGTGAAAAGGACCAATTGAAACCACCGTTGGAGTGTAGGCATCTTCATTGAGTCTGCGGATATCATAAGGCACCCGGTAAATGCAAGACTTCTCTGTCATAGGCGCCTCTGCCCCCTCCAGCATCGATTTAACTTTATTCACCAAATCCTCATGGTTCATGTTTGCAATGTACAATTAAAATCAACTGGAAAAAAAATTAAAATCCCAATTTAGAAAAGACACATGGAAAATCAAGAAACAGAGGGGTTCATTCTCAAAGAGGAGTATAATAGTACTACCTGCTCCTATACTCTTCCTATATCTATCTAGTTAATTTCCATAGAAATATCCAAATTACCATTCGATTCTCTTCTTTCTTCTTTGGTTTTCCTGTACCCCAATAGTCAGACTTCACATTTATTCGAGAGTGGATCCCCACGCGCACTCCATGGCCATGGGAGAAGCTTCGGGGTAATCTTCTCAGTTTCCGAATTCAAAGGTGAAGAAGACCTTTTATGGGGCGGTGGGAATAGGAATAGCCAATACCATCATCTTCTATTCTCTTCTTTCTTTGGTTAACGCAATCAAACGCAGTCGTTTCTTTCGTGTCCCAACTACTAATGAGAGTGAGACCCTCTATTCTATTGTTGACCCGTGGATTGCAGATTTTGTATGTTTTACGTTTGAAATTTGATCCTTGTTGATGCATAAAGCCTACACAGGGTTTGTGACAGAGCAAAATAAAGAAGAAAAGTTTAGAACCAAACTAAGGCGGGTTTAGTATAAAGATTTTTTTTTTTTTCGTTTTCAGGAAACATCATTTTTGAGAATTTTGTTCTTGGAAATGTGGTTCCTAAAAATGTTACAATTTATGTTTGATTGATCTTAAACATTCTTGAGAATGTGGGACAATATTTTTTATCTCTATATTTGGTTCGAATACTACTTTCTTAGGAATATTTATTATTTTTACAAAAGTACCCCTAATTTTAGTTTTAGAAAAACAACTTTTGCATTTATGTTTTGGCTAGTTATCTAAATTTTACTAGTACATGTTATGTTTTGGCTGCTTTGATGTTCTGTATTAGTGATGTGGATTTTGCTACCGGCAAGTATACCGAGCCACACAAGTAGTATATATGTGAGTAGAGTATCGTCCTCAGGGATTTGACATTAGCAATTACCAATTTCACTAACAATGATTCTATTTGGAATGATAAATGTTTTGATTTGGAGAAAGATATGTCTAATTGATTATGAACAAACAAATAACTAAAGCTAGATAATAAGTCTCAACAACTTGATAGAAATTATGGTTGAAGAGATAACAAGGAAATAAAGAAAGTTAGGGGTTAATTTCACTTGGTTTGGACTCCGGTTATTTCATAGACAAATCAACCTTTGAATTATTGAAGAATACACTATCTTAGCTACAAATCCTTTGTTGTTGGCCAATTTCCCTAATTTGATTGAACCCAATCCCTTGGAGCAACAATCCTCCCTATCCCAACTAATTGCCCAATTCCTTGATACAATTAACTTGTCTAGGTGATTAAGCTCTAGGAAATTAATTCAAGACCACATAAACTAAGTTATCTATTCCTAGATTAACTTGATTTATGATAAAAATTACAAGAGCATACTCATATCTTACTATCCCTAGCATCAACATGAGTCAATAAACCATTCAAATGGTAGCTAAGCATTTAAAGGCATTAAGAGCAGTAAAATCTACTCCAACAAAGAGACTTGCATCAAAATAACTTCATTCAACAATAAAACTTCATCCAAAACCTAGCTACATCAAACCCCTAACTAAAGGGGGTTTAGCTACTCATAGCTAAAATAGAGGAATACAGAGAAACAGAGTTCATTAAGAGAGAAGAGAAGAAAAACTAGGTGAAATCTGGGTTGAATCCTCCAAAAGTGCTCTAGCTCCTTCCTCTTCTTTATTCTTGACGGCTCTCCTCCGGATCTTCTTTCTTTTGTCCCTCTTGTTCCTTTTATAGGTAGGTTAGCTCCAAGAGACAGGTGGAAAGACACCTCAGAAATGAAGCCAGCGCTGGGCGTTGCCTGATTGTGCTACAATGCTGGAAGTCTGGCACTGGGCACTGGGATACTGTGGCTTCTCAGATGGGCTGGCGCTGGCGCTAGCTCACTGGGAAGCTAGGTTCTTCGCTGCCATGCTGGCGCTAGGTGGCAGGATTCTGGCACTGGGCGCTGGCTAGCCAGAGAGCTCTTCAAGCTCTTGATTTGTCACGTTTAGTTCCCTCTTCAACCTCCTAAAGCTCTAACTTTCAAGAGCAATCCAAAAAGATTGTGAATGAGTTAAAAACTTGCTAGGAAGTTAAATAAAACCAATAACTTTGACACTAACTAAGATTAATAAATAACTAGAGAATATAATACACATTCATGCAAAATAACTTAAGAACTAGCCAGATAAAGCATAATTAGAGCTATAATAATTCTATTTTATGGAATTATCAATTAGACATAGCAGAATAATTTCTCTTATTACTATCATTATCACTAATATATGTGTGGGTTAATTTTTTTAGATTTGAAGAGAATTAATTTGACAAAATCTCAGAATCAATTTTGAAAAAAGAAAAATAATTACTTTATGTATTGTCGTGATTTCACCATTGTCCCAACACCTTATGAATTCACTCTTTTTTTTTTTGGCTAATGAAGACCTTATGCACGATAAAAAAAAAAAAAAAAAAATAAAAACAAAAACAAAAAAAAAACAATTTTTTTTTCTTGTCTACTAGTTCATGGCACAACATTTTTTTTTTTCTTGGCATTTACTTGGGTTCAGAAAACTTTATGCATGGTAAAAAGTAACTTTTAATATTTGTATTATTTACTTTTTTTATTTGTTTGTTTTCTATGTAATTTTGTTTTATTTTCTTTTTTTTATTTGTTTGTTTCAATTTTGATATTATTACAATTATGTCATTAATGAAGAATATATATGTCTTTTTATATCTAATAAACTTTCTCATGGCATAAGAATTTAAGAATCTTACCTTCTCCCATGGGATTTTTTTTTGGTAGGAAACTTGCCCTAAAATTGTTCTTAGGAATCCTATTTTCTTGAGAATGTTTTTTTAAAACTTTATACCAAACATGAGAATCTTAATTTCTGAAGTTATAATTTCTAAGAAACTAAAAAAAAATTATTGTACTAAACACCCCTAAGAGTATATATATCACCTAGCGTGGCGTTCCAAACTATGTAAAATGTAAATTATTGACTGAATCAAAACCCATGCTCAGTATGGACATGAATAAACAATTCAGCAAAATGCAACCCAAAGAAAGATTCTAACCAATTCCTTAGTGAACTGAAGTATGTTAGTGTTCGAGCTACATATCAAGCAGAGTTAACAAGAAAAGGCATTGTGATTTTCATTTCAAAATATCCAGAATAAAAACTTACAAGAAGAACAAAATTCACACCAAATCTCATAATTGTAGGTCAGTTAAATTTGAGCCATCACAAAAAGAAATATACTAACCCAAGTTTAGTTAAAACTTAAAACTATAATATCTAAAATAAATTAAGACTCAATGATGAGAAATGATAAATTTTGAAAAAAAAATAAAGGAATAATAATAATAATTTTTTTTGGGGCTACAAAACTAAGAACAAAACCGAGCAATTAAGAGCTACTCCACTTCATCTGGCCATAGCAGAGATAACAAAGTATTTGGAGGGGCTTGGAAGAAATGAGAGGCACAAGGATGGTAATTGGGCCAAGTTAGCCGAGGCATCAACACAGACATCGCCTTCTCTAATCCGTAAATGGAGTTGGAGATGTTAGTATGAGTGTGCAGTGTGGACACTTGTTATTTGTTAAGTATTCACCTCGCCTCAAGGAAAAGCCCAATGTGGTTTAGGGCCTTCGGGTTATCTATAAACTATGTGCTTTTGAATGTTCACACACAAAGGCAACAACACAACAAGAAGGTTTCTGTATTCCAGATTATATATTAAAAGGAGTCAGCCCAATTTTGTCAAAAATGCAAAATTCAGAACAATTCTTTTACTAATTCAGTAAGGAAGTAATAGAGCAAGGTTTTAGAGAGAGAATAAGGATGATATTTCCAGAAATGGAAGCATTGGAATGCTAGAGAGTGTTGAAATATCATACCTGCACACAGTTTCAATTTCAAAGTTTTTCTTCCACAAAATTCTATAATGATCAAAACTCAAGCTCACTACTGTCAGAATAAGCAAACTTCCTCAGTAACAACTAACAACTACAATGAAGCATCAGTAGGGACATTATCTGGACCACCAAGATGAAGATAATTAGAAAATGAAGCTTTAACAAAAAGTAAGTATAAGAATGATATCTGCAAATGGCCCAGGGCTAAAGATGCAACATTCAGTTGTAATGCAAAGTTCTGCCCTAGTCACCATTGCTGCACTACAAATCATATCTGCTATTTATCAAGTTTGAGGTAGAAATTAATTCACTATAGTAAACACAAGTAAATAACAAAGCAAGGTTGGTCTTCTTCAGAATCCAACAAGGAAGGAATCTACTAAGCATGCCTACTTTTGAGAGTTCTGTTGCACCACTTGTATGACAGAACAAACTGATTGGATTAAAGAGAGAATGAGGATTACAATTCCAGCAACCGAAGCAGCGGTTTGCCATGGAGTCTTGCAGTAATCACGTCTCAATGTCGCCTTCTTGTGATGCCAAGGATCCTTATAGAAGGCATCCAAGTCCTTGCAAAGTCTAAGATAATCAGAACTAAAATTTTCCACCACAATATTTATCCCCAGATTATTAACCACGTTAGCGGCAGAATTGCTATCACCTAGCCAGTTAAGGACAATTCCATTTTGAACTAGAACATCCACATCTCTACTTGTGTTTATAAGGAAGTCCAAAACAGCAACATAGTCAGTAATGTAAGATTCATAAGGGTAGTGACATTGTTCTAAAGCCACCAAATTGCGAAACAAAATCTCAGTCCAGTCCTCTACTTTGAATTGTGGGATTTCAAGAACTTTTTTTGAAAATTTCATGTCTAGTAAACACAAGCTTTTACTAGCCTTAAACTTCACTCCTGCTTCAAGTAACTCAGATGCACTCGGGAGATGTGCCACTTGTTCTTCTTCTCTAAGGGGTCTGCTATTTAATGGTAAGTGAAAAGTTCTGAGCAAATCTGTGAAGTGCTTTATAGTAACATCAGGGTCTATATTCTGATTGTTATAATAGGAAAAGTAGTGAAAAGTGAGGACAAGAAATGAAGGGTGGCTACGGCCAAGGCGAGGGGCAAAGGCTAGACTGTATAGGTTTTCAAGAACAAAGAAAGGGAGCTGATTCTCAAGTAACAATAAATCCAACCTCACATTTGTGCCCAACCAAGGTGTTAAAACAATAGGATCATCGCTTCTCCATTCATCATAACAGAAACTCAAGAAATACTCAATTATAAAACCGGCATCAACTAAGATAACCTTGACAAAATCCTCTCTGCTAAGGTCAACGGTCTCTGAGTAACAACAACGAACCCTTGCTTCAATCTCTTCCACTGAGCTCACCAAAGTATCCACGTTTGTGTCAGATCGATCAACGAATCTCTTAAAGTATTCGAGTTTATGCCTTTCCAAGTTTTTCAGCCTTTCATTGCCGTGGTGAAAAGGGCCAATCGAAACTACCTTTGGAGTGTAGGCATCTTCATTGAATCTGCGGATATGATAAGGCACCCGGTAAATGCAAAACTCCTCTGTCATCGGCGCCTCTGCCCCCTCCAGCATCGATTTAACTTCATTCACCAAATCCTCATGGTTCATGTTTGCAATGTTTAATTAAAGTCAACTGGAAAAAAAAAATTAAAATCCCAATTAAGAAAAAACACATGGAAAATCAAGAAACCCAGAGGTTCATTCTCAAAGAGGAGTATAATAGTACTACCTGCTCTTTTTCTTAGTCTGCTCTCTTCCTAGCAGCGAAACTTCCCAACCCCATATTCAAGTAGAATGATAATATAAGGCAGGGCAATATCCAACTTACCATTCGATTCTCTTCTTTCTTCTTTGGTTTGCCGGTACCCCGATAGTCAGACTTCATATTTATTCGAGAGTGGATCCCCACGCAAACTCCATGGCCATGGGAGAAGCTTCAGGGGAATATTCTCAGTTTCCGAGTTCAAAGCAAGGAACAAATTTCATGTCGGACGAAACGCATCGAAATATTTGGGACTCCAAAAGGTTCTTCCTTGTCTCGGACTCCAATACAGTAGAAAATGCATAAAAAGTAAAAAAGACATAGGAGGAAGAATGAGAAGTTTTTAACAAAAGCATGATGATTATTGCCTGCTTAATTTTTTGGAGTTCAAAGGGTGTGTGGTAGAATCTTCAATCATGTTGTTGGGAAATAGATTTCATCCCTTACCAATGCACTATATATATTGAATCCTTTTTGCAGGTGATGATATGGTCGCATATAAACATGGAGAGAAATCTGCAGAGACCTTAAGCTTGGCTGGATTCCGGAATCTTATATTTAGGGCCAACAATGGGTATATATTATTTGTGTGCTGCAAAGACTATATATCATAACTGTAATATTAGTAGCTAGCATTCTAATGAAATGCTAAATTCTTGATGTGCTGGCTGGGTCACTATACAGTCCCTGAAGAGACTGATGAAGTTTGCAGTTGGCTGACTGCAAATTTAGGCCCGAGGGGTTTCGGTTGAACTAGAAAAGCCGAATGAGGAAACATAGTACAAGCATACTTTTCCTTTAGGCAATGGAAGCGCATTTTACAATAGATTATGGTGTGGGGGGTATATGGTAATGGTATAGCCGCTTCATTCTCTCTTATTCTCTTGCTAAATAAAACTCTTTTTTCTTGCTTTGGTTTGGTGGGAGGACATGGACGAATCAATCCTCTGCACTGCATGCAGCAAATTTTGTTTATTCCATTCAAAGAGCTCCACTGGCACTGGATATGCTGGATTTCTGTTTTCTTATCTGAATAAAATCTAATGTTAATTTTATTCTTATTAGTTTTTAACCAAAAGAAATAACAAAAAAGAATGGACTTTTTTTTTTATGGAAAATTATTCCTGGGTTCTAAACCTAGAAAAAAAGAAATGCTGAATACCTTTAGCACCAAACTGTGTGTTTGTTTAATTTTATTTTTATCGTTGGGTTAGGGCCATCTCCTCCTCCTAATGTACAATGGGCCGAGACCTTGGGTGCTTTAATTTCTAAGGCCCAGTACTGGCAAGACGGGCTTGACAAGAAAAAGCAAAATAGACAGAAGTTATTTAAAATGAAATTAATCGGCCATTCTCAATTGTCTAGAAGACATGCTCATGTAGAATGTCAATGTCTTATCAATAGATTTTTAGGGCCTCAAAACCTAAGCCATTGAGAGAAGAGTCTGAATTTCNACAATGGGCCGAGACCTTGGGTGCTTTAATTTCTAAGGTCCAGTACTGGCAAGACGGGCTTGACAAGAAAAAGCAAAATAGACAGAAGTTATTTAAAATGAAATTAATCGGCCATTCTCAATTGTCTAGAAGACATGCTCATGTAGAATGTCAATGTCTTATCAATAGATTTTTAGGGCCTCAAAACCTAAGCCATTGAGAGAAGAGTCTGAATTTCTCACAATTGCACCAAGTGCCTCTTGGCAAGCGTTTGTTTGTTTTTCTTTTATGCACATGTTGGCAAGTGTTTTTTTTTTTCACTTTTTTTTTTTTATGCAAGTCAAACTTGATATATTAATTAGACTCTTAATTCATTAGGAAAGAGGTACTCATACAAACTCCTTCTCTCTTTCGTAGAAGCACTCAACAGTATTTCTCATGTGATACCGGAGTCCATTTCGCCTCCTCTTCCTGGCAATTTGACAAAAATTGGGTATTTGGACAAACTATTTTTTTTTTTTCCTAAAGTTATACAGTTGGTTTTGCACCCTAATTAGCTAAGCCCATACAAAAAAAATCTTCATTAGTGCCTTTACTAGACAGGCACAAGGCCACAAGTTAGTTGTTATAAAAATGAAATCATAAAATCAATGATACATAAAATATTTAAAACTCTCGACAGGGGAACTAGTCAAACCTTGTTAATTTTGTTCATTTTTTTTAGCAAGTTACGTTTGTTTTTGTTATATAAGAAAATTATTGTCAAGTTCAGCACATCAAGAAAAAAAAAAAAAAGTAGAGAAATTTGGAAATTTTTAGGTTTTCAAGGAAGTGACAAACACACGGGCGAAATGACGAAAATACCTTTCACTACTATGTGGCTATTGTATATACATGATTATTTTATTTATATTTAAACATGATAATCACATGCTAAAAAGAAAAAGAACTATATATTTATACACAACAATCATATATATAAATATAATAACCATATAACATAAAGAGATATTTTGATCATTTCAGCTTGTGTGATAAGCACTTCCTTAGAAAGTGAAAATCTTCCAAACTTCTATGTCCTTTTTTCAAGTCCTTGAACCTGAACCCACAAGACGATCTTAATATTACTCTGCTAAAAATTGGTTGGTTAAAAAAATATTATAACTTGCTTTCTTTATGGGGAGAGAATAAGGAAAAAAAAATATCAATAACAATAAGCGATCAAATAATATGTTAATTAGAATGGAAAAAACCACATATTTATTTATTTAAAAAATCAATTAAACTTTCAATTTCACTTTAGCCAATACTTCGTATCATATTAGTCATTTTCATTGATCTTAAGCATACAAATTGTCAAGAATCGATTCAACTTAAAAGTTTAAAATATTAGGTGAAAGTACTGTAATGGTTTTATATCTAACACGACCCCTCATACAAAAGCTTTTTGGACTTGAAGCGTAGATAAAACACATACGTACTTATGTCATATGCTAAAATTTCAATTTAATTGAGAAAATGAGACATAAGGATTCGATCTTGATTTTAATATCATGTCAAAAACTAATTCAATCTAAAAGCTTAAACTATTAGTTGAAAGCCCATGAATAATTTTCTATGTAACACAAACCATGGGATATTTAATAATATTTTATACATAGATTCAGCGAAAGACTTATACTTGTCTTCCACGAAAATTATGAGATCCATAAATTACAACGATGTGGAGCACTTATTCTTAATATGGTGTCTCACACATAATTTTGTGGTCCATAGCAGCAGAGGTTTTTCTCAGTAATATGTGCTTCAAGCTCTATATTCAGAAAATTTCAGCATGGGCCCCGACGGCGGTTTATTTGACCGCATGAACTTTATGACGCGATCGTCATTAAAGTTGCGCTCGATGTATCCGGTCTGATTGGTAAAACCGTTGATGTGTTGCATCCCAGAATTGTAATAGCCGTCCCTCTGAGATTCTTCAGCTGGTGTTGGAGTGTTGTTAGCATTAGCATCGGATTGGGCTTGCGTTGGTCGAGGATTACCTGTGCCAACAGCAAGGTTGGCGATTCCAGCTCCAATGCCTGAGCCTGACATAGAATGTTTTGGCTTGTAAAGATGGAAGGCTAAAATTGAACTGAGAGTGTTTCTTTGATTAGGTTTAGATAATTTTGTTATGTCTTAACAGGAAAAAGCCTCCCTTTTATAGACACAGGAAGAGGAATATAGATTGAGTGAGAATGCAAAGATTGTGAAGAATATGAATCCAGAATAAAACTGTGGGTCCTGGTCTACGCCGTTCCACATGGTATAAAGTGCTAATATATAGTGGGAATTTTAACGAATAGTAAAAGAGTTGATATGGATGAATCCAGAAAGCAAGTAAGGTGTCCATTTAGTCATTTTCACATCTCCAGCTTTGTTCAGGGAACCAATGCGAAGGTAATGGACTTATCAATTTCAATAGGGAATCGTTACTTATTCGTTTCATGACAATAATGTCAAAGCCAATCAACCTAAGAGTTGTAGGAATTAGACATAAACTCCCAAAAGAAAAAGAAAAAAACAAAGGAATAAGACATAGACTCATTGTAATTTTAAGATAAAATTTAATTTAATTTAATTAGTAGAAGGGGGTTGAAAAATTGCAATGATGTATTAAAGTTTTGATTATTTGATTGAAGAGGCTCTTATACCATATTACTTTTGTTTGAGCTTATTGCCTCGTAATCTCTTTTTATTATTTGAAATGTTTTTTCTTAATAGTAAAATAATAGCAAATAAATCACAATGTGTGATTTAGTGATAAGGAATTTGCTTACTTTATAGAAGGTCAGAAGTTTGAGCATTCATGCCCTTATGTAACTAAAAAAAAAATCATATTAGGTACAATTAGATAATATAGAATAGTACAAACTTATAAATTACTAAAAGCAAACTTAATAAGTGGACTACTATCCTTATTTCTTACATATTGCACTAAATTCTCACACATCATATACAATTAATCCAAAATGAGTTATTATATGGTACACTGATGGTGGAAAGTAAAATATTTACACAAGTGGCAGAAATTTTATAGTTTTGTTTATAACAAGCCAAATTTAGACATCAATATTCTTAACTTATTTATGTATATCAATTTAAGATGTCTTTATATTCCAAAATATATTTTTCATACAAAATACATAAGAACATAAAATGAATGGTCATAATTGATTCTAAATATGGATCTAATTTGATCACTTTTTATCTTGTTTTGTTAAAGTTAATCATCTATAAACTATCTAATATTACGTAGATCATCATTAAGATGATTTTTATAAAGTGTTTATTACCAACAAAAAAAAAAATTATTAATCAAGCTACTTGTATAAACTTTAAACTTTACTGCTTTTGTACCAACAAATATAAATTTAATCCAATAGACCCTATTTAGACAATTTTGGTGAGTAAAAGTTTATGATTATAAGAGGCTACCATATTTTAAGGCCCGGATATGCTATAGGACTCAGTGAGAATTTATAGTAGTACTTACAAATTACCTACCCGAAGAGGATTGCTCATAGTGAAATTTGAACTTAAGTCTTACAAGCGAAGTAATTTGATCATTACCAGTTAAACCAACCCTCATTAACCCCTATTTGGACAATTAGTTACTTAATATAGCCAACAGAGCTTTAGACATTAGTGTCACATTTATAGCAAAACTTTCAAAATAAATCTTGAAGTTAATTCGTAGAATGCTATCAAGGAAGAAATTACAAATAACAGAAATGGATTAGAGAATGATATAATCAAATAAAAGTTTTAAGAGAAAATTCCAATTGAAATAATTGATCAAGTTATACAATGTTTCCTTATTTTTACGGTACTAAATGAGATTTTTTTTTTTTTTTTATAGCATCAAGGAAAGCATTCGTATACATACACTAATTATATATCAACTTCCATTGCTAGAACATATAATTAATAGTAATCACTCGAAGCGGAGGACATGAAGCGTCTGTACATCTGAAAGCTCTCAAGCTCTTATTTTAGGTACATAATATACCACGTACATATATAACAAGTATTATTTGTACTTTTCATGTCCTCCTAATAGCTTGATCAGTCAAGCTAAGGTTATCTCTTGCACACCAGTGCTGCTATATTTTCTATTCTGGGATTCAAGTGCAGCCACAGGAACAGGACCTGAATCCATAGTGTACAGATTTATTTATAACCATAGTAGTTAGTTAATTTACTAAGTCTAGTTAGTCTGTTAACACTGTTAACTATAGTTGGTTAGTTTATCTATAGTCGGTTATTAGTTAGTTAGTGTTGCTGAGCTGTAGTTCACATACGTGGCACTTTCCTTTCTTTTACTTTGTGTATATAAACACAGAATGTATAGTGTATTAGTTAGTTGCAGAATATACAGAAAGTTTTCACATTTTCTCTCTCTTTCATCACTTGATCTCGTTTGCAACTCATCAAGGAATTTTCATGGTATCAGAGCAAATCGATCCAGATTTGCTTGTATCCTCTTGCTTGTAGAATTCTACTATGTTTCAAGTTCTACTGGAAGAATGGATACTAGAAATGGAACGTTGCACAAGGAGACGACGAGTCACTTCAATGGAGATCCTATGGCTTTGGCAAACTCGGATCATCCAAGAATGCAACTCGTTACAACTCCTTTGACAGGTAATAACTATTTGTCTTGGAGTAGATTGATTAAAATTGCCCTAGGAGCAAAGGTGAAGCTTGAATTCATTGATGGCAGATGTGTAATGCTAGAAGAAGGAATCTGCTGATTATGATCAGTGGATTAGGGTAGATTGCATGATTAGATCGTGGATTTTGAACTCTATTTCAAAGGAAATATTAGAAGCTTTTCTTTATGCATCGACTGCTAGAGAACTTTGGTTGGAATTGGAAGACCATTTTGGTGAATCAAATGGACCACAAATCTATCAAATTCAAAGAGAAATAAGCACTATTTCTCAAGGAAAATCAATCAGTGGTGCAATATTTCACAAAATTGAAGAAAATGTGAGATGAGTTTATCTGTGTCCAGCCAATTCCACGATGCACTTGTAAGAATTGTAACTGTGATGTTACAAAGAAGGTTTCTGACCTTGCTCACTCAAACAAGTTGCTACAATTTTTTATGGGTCTCAGTGATGATTTTGATCATCTGCAAAACCATATCTTGGTGATGGATCCCTTGCCTTCAATCAACAAAGCCTATTCAATGATCTTGAGAATTGAGAAGCAAAGAGAGGTTCACCTTAACCTGATGGGGAAAGTTGAGAATTTAGCAATGTTTATGAAGGCACCTATGGGGAGAGGATCTAGTGGTGGAAAGGGAAATCACAAGAAACAGAATAACAGTGACAAGAAAAATGAAAAGTGTACTCACTGTAACATGAGTGGTCACACTAAGGATACATGCTTCAAGTTGCATCGTTATCCAGAATGGTATAAAAAGCTTAAGGATCAACGCAACAATCAGGCTATAAGAGGAAAATTTATGGCTAACCTAGCTGATAATCCTTTGGATGTCAACATGGACCATGTTGCTGGCAGAGTCAATGATCAAAGAGCTTCTTTGACAGAAATAATTCAACAAGAATTTTCAAAATTAATGAAGGGGCAGGAAGGATTTGAAGGACATCAGGTTAACTTCACACATATTGAGGACTTTGCAAGTAACACTTCTCATCCAACTTTTCAGTTTGCATTACATTATGCTGGTAATATAGATCCTAGTACTTGGATAATGGACATAGGAGCATCTAATCATATGTGCATTGACCCCAACCTTCTTCATCATAAAAAACAAGTAACATGTATCACAATTGTCTTTTTACCTGATGGCACAATTAAACTTGTCCATCAAATAGGTGATGTTCACCTTAGCCCCACTCTAACCTTGATTGATGCCCTCTATATACCAAGTTTCAAGTTCAACTTACTTTCAGTAAGAAAACTCTCCAAAACAGCTCAAATTCAGTTTGTTTTTTCAACCTGATAAATGTATTTTCCAGGACCCACAGACTAAAGTTGTCCTAGTAGTTGGTAAAGTAATTGGGAATTTATACATCTTAGACAAATCATCCTTTAATGTTCTTGTTTCTTACCTTCCTTGTAATAAACAAATTGACTTCATAAAATCCCCTTGTGATCCTGTTTGTAATTCAGTTACTTTTCCTTGCAATACTGCTGTTGATTCGAATAAAATTTCCAAACTCTTGTGGCATAATAGACTTGGCCATCAAGGAACAAAATTTCGTTTTGAGGTACAGTTTCGGCCACTTAAGAAACAAAAATATTTCATATACATTTCAAAAATTTCGTGGAAACGAAAGATTTTTGAAGAAACGTTTTAAATAATTTTATGCAATAATTTTTTCAATTTAAAAAATTATAACATAGTAATACTGATAAAAATATATAAAATTAAATAATATAATATTAAATAACTACATTTTTAACTAAATAATATTAATATAATCAATATCCAAATTTTTTTTATAAAAGTTCAAATTACACAATACATAATTAACAAAAATATATAAAAAAGTTCAAATCAATATCCATAAATTTTAATCCTCTTCTAAAAAATTTTATATATCACTTCAAAAAAAAACCAAAAATAGAAATGAAAACCATGTGCTGCGGTGGTATTTCTTTTTGAGCATTCCAATTCCAGAAGTTACAGTTACAGAAAGACTAGAAGGATGGGAAGGTCAGAGATGACTGAAGTTGTGAGGGTCGTGATGGGACTTTTTCCGGCAAGTATACCGGGTCACACAAGTAATATAGTAGTGAGTAGAGTATCGTTCCCACGAGGATTAAGGCTAACAATTACCAATTTCACCAATAAAGATTCTATTCGGAAGGATAAATGATTTGGATTGAAGGCAGCCCTGGAATGAGCTGCTGCAATTAACTAA
>QAOA01000166.1:642948-661960 GCA_003255065.1 Cercis canadensis
CCCCCCCACACTTAAATCATGCATTGTCCACAATGAATGGCATACAAATAGAAGGTGGAGGCAGAAATAGAATCAACAGGCATAGAAATATGAAAGAATGAAAAAAAAAATGAGAGAATAGTTGGAACTACTCCCTGGAAGGTGCTTCAGAAGGGTGGTCGGAGGATGCTGGAGAGTCAGGCCGTGGAGGTCGAGATGAGGTGCGCGGTGGCCGAATATGTTCTACCGACGGGGCGATGTCGGCGTCGTCCGCTGGATCCTGAAAGGTAGGTGGACGAGGTGGTGGTGGAGGATGGAGTCCCAAGGACTGACACATCATCTGTAGAGTGGATTGCACCCACTCATGATGTGCCAGCTCATAGGACATCCACTGATGCCTATGATGCCGCTCCCGCCGGTTGTCTAAGATTAGGCGGTTGACTCGGGTTCTGGTGCCATCTACTTCTACTTCAATCCGAGCCAACTGCCTCTCCAGTGCTGTTGGTTTCCGGTCTTCCTCGTCGGCTTCAGTGGACGGGATACCAGGAGATGGTTGTGGCGGGGAAGGTGCAGATGTGCTTGGCCCGGCTGTCGTTGGTTCTTCAGGTGGTAGTGGTGCATCGCTCACCGGGGCCTCCATTTCTGGCGCTGCAGGACTGCCAGGTACAGCTCTTTGTGGAGCACCGGCTAGGGCAAAGTAGGTGCCCTGGCTGTCAGTACGACGATCCACTATCCCCATTGCCCTCAGGGTGTCCATGCCCAGCGGCAAAGGTCGACAAGCGACCGTGAGGGTCGACTCGTCACCCAACACATCCAGGTGACGAGCGAGGCGGGTGATGACTGATCCTCCGCCGATGGCTCCGAAGTTGCCTCGATGGAGATAGCCCTTGATCAGTTGAATGAAAGCGTATCCCAGGTGGCAATGGCTCTTCTCCTTAATGCATTAAAGGTAGAAGAGGTCCCTCTTAGTCACCACGCCTGTGCTCTCCCTTCTGGCGTTCAGTGAGTGCACCAGCAGCTTGTGGATGTATCTGAGTGCTGGTGACCGGAGGGTGGATGCCTTGGACCGCTTGGCCTCATAAGTGGCTTCAGTGCTCACTTCGAGCCAGCATTCTGCAGGGTCTTTGCTGGTATAGGACCAGTCCAGCAAGAAGGTGTTCTCTGGCTTGATTTCTGCAGACGGCTGTCCAGCTAAACCTGCCACCTCAGTGAACTCTTGGAGGTTCATGCTATGCATGAAAGAGCCGAGACGGTGATACTTGTCTTTTAGAACTATACAATCCATGCTTTAATACTGAATTTTTACCTGCATTGCAAGCAAATTCTCTCTAAACATGGTGTTTAATCCATAAATTGGCTATTGACAGGTACCAAGATGGGTAATTTGGAAATGAGAAGAATCTGGCAGCAATTCATGGAGAAAATGGCAATGAAAGCAGCCATCTACCAAGTTTTCTGCTAGACACGGGCAGTAACACGGCCGTGTGTACCCCGTGTCTACCATCCAGAGGCTACTGCTCAAGCTCATGGACAAACACAGCCTCAGACAGGAACAGACACGGCCGTGTCCAAGGCCGTGTTGATCAAGCAGAATGTCCAAGAGAACAAAGGCCCAGTCTAAGGGCAAACACGGTCAAGGAAAGAGAAGAACACGGCCGTGTGAGGGGCCGTGTTGAACAGGCAGAGGCTACAAAGTCAGGACACGCCCAGGCCAAAGAAGAGCACGGGCCATGTCTAAGTGACACGGCCGTGATCAGAAAGGAACACGGCCGTGTCAGAGCCCGTGTTCGATGACCAGAAATGCAACTTAAGTGACACGCCCAGGACCAGAAGGGAACACGGCCGTGTCAGGGCCGTGTTCGAGCTATTTTTGACCAAATTACCTAATTCTGCACAAGTATAAAAAGGAAATCTGATGCATGGGATGAGGAGGCCGTACTGGGGAAGAAAGGAGCAGAAGAACTAGAGAGCAAGGGGGAGCAATTGGAACTGGATCGTCATAGAGTTTCTTCTTCTTCTCTTCTTTTCATCTCATGTTTAATACTTATTTGTTTTTATTGAATTCAAGTATGAGTAGCTAAATTCTTATTGTTAGGGGTTTGATGTAATTCATTTGTAATGAAGTTTCAAGATTGAATAAACTTGTTTTAGCACAACTTCGTTTGTTGAATGGAATTTGCTGTTCTTAATGCCTTTAAATGCTTAGCTACCATTTGAATGGTCAAGAGATTCGTTTCAATACTAGAAATAGTAAGATTCGAATGTGTCCAGTAAATTCTGTCCTAAATTGAGTTAATCTAGGAATAGATAACTTCGTTTAGGTGGTATCAGATTAATTTCCTAGAACCAAATCACCTAGATTAATTAGTTGTATCAAGGAATTGGACAAGTAATTGGTATAGGGAGGATTGTATCACCAAGGAATTGAGTTCAATCACTTTAAGGAAATGAACCAACAACAAAAGAATTGTGACTGAAATAAATAGCCCAATATTGTTTCTAAGATTACCTTGTCTATGAGGAAATCGAATTGCAAGTGAATGAAATCAACCCCTAACCTTTCTCATTCTTATTACAAATCTCACATTTAGATTATCTCTTAAAGTTTGTTACGATATTGTTGGAGTTTTGTTATTTAGTTGTCACTTAGTTAATTGCAGCAGCTCATTCCAGGGCTGCCTTCAATCCAAACCATTTATCTTTCCAAATAGAATCTTTATTGGTGAAATTGGTAGTTGTTAGCCTTAATCCTCGTGGGAACGATACTCTACTCACTATTATATTACTTGTGTGACCCGATACACTTGCCAGAAAAAGTCCCAGCAGACAGAATCTGATCGAGTCTGGCTCATACCACGTCGTGTTGTTGGCTGTGAAGGTGGTGTTGATCTCGACAGTTGCGAGAAACTCCAAGGTGAGTTCTCTGTATGCCGGTTCTTGGAGCTCGAAGATATTTCCCCACTGTCCTGGACTAAGGAGTTGGCGAATCTCCTCATCGATGCCTAGCTCCTGCAACACTAGCCATACCGGGTATCGGCTAGGTTCAAACGGCTTTGTTGAGAGCTTGGCTAGCCGCTCCTGGTGCTCAGCCCCTTGGAGTCTGAGGAATGGATGAACTGAAGTGTCAGCTGCTCCTGATCTTCTCTTCTTCATAGGTGGAGAAGGTGACTCGGGAGGGTTTGGACGGTTCTTCCTGGTCTTCAATTTCTCCCGGCGAGGTTGTGTGTCATCAGTACGCTTTGTCATTTTGGTGTCCTGGAAAATAAATTTAATGAGTAAGTTGCCAAATTTGGACAAATGAGCACACAAGAGTGGTACCACAAAACAGAATATGCATGCAAAATCCAGTTGATGCATAACATTGAGCTATTTCAAAATGGGAAAATGCATGTCTATATGATAAAACCACAAGTCTCAAAACAGTAATTCAGCAAGTATTCTCAGAATCTCAGTACACGCACAGATTTATCCAATGGCCATTCCCACATCATCAATGCAATAGAATCAGATTTCAATTTCCACAAGCAGTTAATCAACTGAAATGCTAATTCCCACATGTTTACTAACCTAACACCACTCTAAAAGCAATAATTCAAAAAAGAGTTATACACAAGGCAGCAGGGTAGTAAAATTGAAATTCAGTATACTAGTTCAGTGCCTCACATTATCTCTCGAATCCTATCTCATTTTCATAATTCCAATTTTCTAACATCAGATATTTAACCAAGTCATCACCATCAATTACCCCACTAACAATTAAACAAAATCAGGTTCCTCAACCAGGATTTATTCTCTGGTCATATTACAATAGAATTCAACATCAATTCCTACTGTGCTAGACAAGAAAATCAGATAATCCATCCACAGTAATAATCATTACCAGCTAAGAAAACACAATCTATGCATGAATTTTTGAATGAATTAACCAATTCCACAGGACAATATCCATGATAGTGGCTAAATGAGGAATTTGTAAAATGAACAATTGTCCCTAACAACAACTTGCAATAGATTAACAGAAATTCAGCATGAAATTAGAGTGGTGACAGTAATGATAATTTCAGGATAACAGTATTTGCTACCAACACCCTCAACATTAGTAGATTCCCCCAATGATTTATTCTTACAGTCAATTCAGTATACTATGCCATCCTAAATTTCCTCACTAAACACAGATTATGCAGCAGTTATTTCAGTGATATTATGATTCCAATTCTTATGCAACCTAGTTAAAATTCCCTCACTCAATTCAGATTATGCAGACAACACTCGTAGAGCACACAATTATGCAGATAACTACCATATGAACTAAGCTAGGCACATAGAGCAAACACTCATAATCAAAACATAGCAGAAAACAAGAAGAATTAGGAATGTCATACCTGTATGAAGCAGGGTAATCGAAAATTGCAAAAGAACTGCTGCAATGTGTGTGCTGATGTGGTGAAATGGAGAAATGCGACTAGGGCAAAGAATTTGGTGCTTAACTGGACTGGGATTGGCCGGAAATGGGTGTGGGATGCTCGGAAAAGCTAGGGATTTGAGAGAAAATGAGAAGAAGGGGAATTTCTGAAGTGATGAAATGCCCTGCGCATTCAGCTTTTAAAGTTTCTGAGTGACACGCCCACAACATGGCCGTGTTCTGTGGGCGTGTCGTGCTGTAAAGTAGGGACACGGGATAAACACGCGGGGTGTTTAAGTGACACGGGGGTGTTTTTCAAGTGACACGGGCGTGACCGCCCCGTGTCTCAGACCGTGTCCAAAGTTAGAATATATGAATTAAGTGACACGGTCACAACACAGCCGTGTTAGTGACCGTGTTCGTGATCTGGCAAAATTATAAACTTACCTGAGACAACATATGGGCATGTCTAGGGACAATTAATTCTGGGTAAGTGACACGGGAATGAACACGGGCATGTCAGAAACCGTATCTGCCTGTTGGATTCCTGTGAGAGTTACACGTTCACTGCCACGGCCATGTGTGTGCCCGTGTCTATCCTCTGAGCTCTCTATATAGTGAACACGGGTCACGACACGAGCGTGTTCCATACCGTGTTGTATCTCTGAGCACTCTGCCCTCTTCACACGGCTCATGACACGGGCGTGTTCCATACCGTGTTGTATCTCTGAGCACTCTGCCCTCTTCACACGGCTCATGACACGGGCGTGTTACAGACCGTGTTCCCTCCTGAGATACCAAAAACAAAACTTACTGAACAAAAATGACAAAAATGAAGATGTAAAACAAAAACAGAATGAAAACAACAAAAAGTAAATAAGGAGAAAGGGGTAAAGACTTGGGTTGCTTCCCAAGAAGCGCTTAATTTTAAAGTCCTCAACCGGACTATCTCGGAGATTATGCTGATGCAGTGAGGGCCATTGAAGAAATGTGGTGTTTAACCCCATCTCCCCAGTAATGCTTAAGTCGTTGCCCATTAACCTTGAAACTCCTTCCCGTTTCGCTGTCAACCACCTCAATCGCTCCATAGGGGTATATTGTCTTGACCATAAATGGTCCTGACCACCTTGATTTCAGCTTTCCCGGGAAGAGTCTCAGTCTTGAATTGTACAGCAAGACTTGTTGTCCTGGTTCAAAAATCCTTTGGATGATTTTTTTATCATGTCATTGTTTTGTCTTCTCTTTGTAAAGCTTGGAACTCTCATAAGCTTTATATCTGAATTCATCCAGTTCGTGAAGTTGAAGTACTCTTTTTTCCCCTGCTTTTGCCAGGTCAAAATTTAGGATCTTCGTGGCCCACCATGCTTTGTGCTCCAATTCGACAGGCAAATGACAAGCCTTGCCATACACTAACTGATACGGGGACATGCCAAGAGGTGTCTTCAATGCAGTGCGGTATGCCCAAAGAGCATCATCGAGTTTCAGGGCCCAATCCTTTCTAGAGGCGTTGACAGTCTTCTCAAGAATTCTCTTCAACTCTCTGTTTGATACTTCAACTTGACCACTAGTTTGTGGATGATATGGAGTTGCTATGCGGTGTCTCACTCCATACTTGCTCAATAAAGCGTTCATTCGCTTATTATAGAAGTGAGTGCCCTCATCACTGATCAAAGCTCTTGGAACTCCAAATCTTGAAAATATATTCTTCTTGAGGAAACTCATAACTATCTGAGCATCATCGGTTCTTGTGGCAGTTGCTTCAACCCATTTAGACACGTAATCAACTGCGACCAGAATATACTCATTAGAGTATGATGATGGGAAAGGACCCATGAAATCTATTCCCCAAACATCAAACAATTCAACTTCGAGTACTGAATTCAGAGGCATTTCATGCCTTTTTGAGATGTTGCCGGTCCTTTGGCAGCGGTCACACGTCTTCACATAGTCATAGGCGTCTTTGAAGATTGTTGGCCAGTAGAACCCTGATTGGAGAACTTTGGCAGCTGTCCGATCTCCACTGAAATGGCCACCATAGTTTGAAGCATGGCAATGCCACAAAATATCCTTCACCTCTTCTTGTGAGACACATCTCCTCAAGAGCCCGTCAACACATTTTCGCAGCAAATAAGGCTCGTCCCAGACATAGAACTTAGCCTCATGAAGGAATCTCTTCAATTGTTGGGAGTTTAGATCTACAGGTAGAACCTTAGCAGCTTTAAAGTTTGCAAAATCAGCATACCATGGCAAGCTGTGCACTGCCAAGAGTTGTTCGTCTGGGAACTCCTCATTGATGGGAAGAGGTGTAGCTTGGTTCTTCTCTTGTTGCTCAATCCTAGACAGGTGATCAGCCACCACATTGTCCATTCCTTTCTTGTCCTTTATCTCCAGATCAAATTCTTGCAACAGCAAGATCCAGCGGATGAGCCTAGGCTTGGAATCCTGTTTAGCAAAGAGATACCTAAGAGCTGCATGATCAGTATATACAATAACCTTGGCACTTACTAAATAAGAGCGAAATTTATCAAATGCAAAAACAATGGCTAACAACTCTTTTTCAGTAGTGGCATAGTTAAGTTGAGCAGAATCTAACACATGACTTGCATAGTATATGGCATGCAATAATTTATTTTTTCTCTGCTCCAAGACAACACCTACAGCTATGTCACTAGCATCACACAAGTTCAAAAGGTAAATCCCAATCAGGTGGGATCACCACAGGGGCAGTAATCAACTTTTGCTTCAATGTATTAAAAGCTAACAGACATTCCTTATTGAAAGCAAAAGTTTCATCTTTCACAAGTAGGTTACATAGGGGTTTAGCAATTTTAGAAAAATCCTGAATAAATCTTCTATAAAAGCCTGCGTGTCCCAAAAAACTACGCACCCCTTTGACAGTAGTAGGAGGGGGTAATTTTTTAATTACCTCTACTTTAGCCCTATCGACCTCTATCCCCTTGGCAGAAATTTTATGCCCTAAAACAATCCCTTCTCTGACCATAAAATGGCACTTTTTCCAATTCAAAGCCAAATTGGTTTCTTGGCATCTTTTTAACACTAACGACAGATTATGCAAGCAATTATCATAAGAAGAGCCAAAAATAGAAAAGTCATCCATAAATATTTCTATAAATTTCTCATTCATGTCGGAGAATATGGAAAGCATACACCTTTGAAAAGTGGCCGGGGCATTGCACAATCCGAATAGCATTCTCCGATAAGCATACACTCCATAGGGGCAAGTGAAGGCGGTCTTTTCCTGATCCTCCGGAGCTATGGCAATTTGGTTGTAACCCGAATACCCGTCCAGAAAACAGTAATGCTCATGACCGGCTAGGCGCTCCAGCATCTGATCTATAAAAGGAAGAGGGAAATGGTCCTTCCTCGTGGCATCATTCAGTTTTCTGTAGTCGATGCATACGCGCCATCCAGTGACTGTTCTAGTGGGAATGAGTTCATTCTTTTCATTCATCACCACTGTTGTCCCTCCTTTCTTGGGCACCACCTGAACTGGGCTTACCCATGAACTGTCCGAGATAGGGTAAATAACTCCAGCATCTAGGAGTTTTATCACTTCCTTTCATACTACTTCCTTCATGATTGGATTTAGTCTCCTTTGGGGTTGTACAACAGCTTTGTGGTTTTCTTCCATGAGGATCTTGTGCATACAAAAAGATGGACTGATGCCTTTTAAATCAGCAATCGACCATCCAATGGCGCTCTTATACCTCCTCAATACCCGTAACAGTTTCTCCTCCTCTAACTTAGTTAATCCGGAATTAATGATAACGGGAGAGGAATTATTCTCACCAAGGAAGGCATACTTCAAGGTCAGCGGCAGTGGCTTGAGCTCAACTTTTGGAGATTGCTCTTGATTCACCTCCCTTTTTAATTCTTCTAGCTTAGGTGGTGCGGATGTCGAATATGATGGTAGAGCATCCAATAATGCTACATGTTCTGCGCATGCTGGATCTCCTGCTAAATCTATTATGGTCACTGCATCCACCAAAACTCTTTCAAGAGGACAAGAGGTTAGATTCTCCCTGAACGTGCTAGCAATGATAGAGTCCAGAATATCCAGGCGGAAGCATTCCTCTTTCTCCATAGGATGTTGCATCGCACTAAACACATTGAAGATCACCTTCTCGTCTTAAACTTTCAAAGTTAGAGTCCCATCAGCTACATCTATCAATGCTCTCCCAGTAGCTAGAAATGGCCGTCCCAAGATCAGCGGAATCTCTCCATCCTCCTCCATGTCTAGGACAACAAAATCCACCGGAAAGATGAACTTGTCAACCTTAACCAAGACGTCCTCTACTAAACCGTAGGGATGTTTGATAGACCGGTCGGCAAGCTGCAGTGTAATCATAGTGGGTTTTGCTTGACCAATTCCTAACCTCTTGAAGATAGATAAAGGCATAAGGCTCACACTCGCTCCCAGATCACATAATGCCTTCCCAAAAGTGATGTCTCCAATAGTGCATGGAATAGAGAAACTCCCTGGATCTTTGAGCTTTGGAGGCAATTTCCTCTGTAGAATAGCGCTGCACTCCTCTGTCAACATGACTGTCTCATCATCTCCGATTCTTCTTTTCTTGGTCAGAAGATCCTTCATAAATTTCACATAGGATGGCATTTGTTCCAGTGCTTCAGCAAAAGGTATATTTATCTGTAATTTCCTGAAAACCTCTAAGAACTTGCTGAATTGCTTTTCATCCTGGTGTTTCTTGAGCCTTTGAGGAAAAGGCACCTTAACTAGAGGTATTGTAACACAAGGTCTGGTCAATTTCTCCCCCTCTTCTCTACTTTCTGCCTCAGTGAGGCGGCTAGATACTGTGTTCCCATTTGTCCTATTTACCTTATCATCTTTCTCTTCTGGTGTTTCTTGTCTTGAACTGGGCTCCAGCACTTTTCCGCTCCTTGTAGTTATGGCCTTGATATGCTCCTTAGGATTTGGAATAGTATCACTGGGCAAAGATCCTTGAGGTCTGTCTGCCAATTGTCTCGCTATCTACCCCACTTGAGTTTTCAACTTTCGAATTGATGCATCTTGATTTCTGAACCCGCTCCTGGTTTTCTCCATAAATGTTGCAGTTTTCTGAATGAAAGCCGAGGTTTGAGTGGTCAATTTCTCTAGTGCACTCTCTAAAAAAGGACTCTTCTCATTGGTTTGAGGTTGTGAAGCATGACCTTGAGTTGTCTGATGTGGGGACTGATATGAGTAGCTGGGTCTGTGGGAACCCCCTTGATTTCCTTGATTACCCCATGAGAAATTTGGGTGATTCCTCCACCCCGGATTATACGTAGGAGCATAAGGATTATTCTGAGGTCTGGAAGGATTTCCCATGTAGTTCACTTGCTCTTGAGGCACTGGAGATCCAAACATGTTGCCCGGACACTCTCCATTTGCATGGCTCCCTGCACAAAAGTCACAAACTGGTGGAGAGAAATTGACCGCATTCACGTTGACAGTCTCAAACTTCTTGGACAGCTCAGCCACCTGTTGTGTTAATAGCTTGTTCTGGGCTAACAGTGCATCTAGTGTCCCGACTTCCATGACGCCTCTCTTGACTATGGATCTCTCTCCTTGACTCTGGTAGTCATTACAAGCCATCTTCTCAAACAAATCCCAGGCTTGCTCCGGAGTTTTATAATTCACAGCTCCTCCTGCTGCAGCATCCACATTTGCTTTTGTATGAGGAAGCATACCGTTGTAAAAACTCTAGACCTGGATCCAAAATTCGAACGAGTGATGTGGGCATCTCCTCATTATATCATTGTACCGCTCCCAAGCTTCACTCAATGATTCTCCATCTTGTTGGCGAAATAAAGTAATTTCTGTCCTCAACCTTGCTGATTTGGAAGGAGGGAAATATCGAGCTAGAAACTTATTCACCAAATCTGACCAAGTGGTGATGCTGCCCCTTGGTTGAGAATCCAACCAGCTTCTGGCCTTATCTCGCACAGAAAAAGGGAAAAGCCTGAGTCAAATTGCATCATCACTCACCCCGTTCAACTTCACCGTATCACAAATCTGCAGAAAGTTGGCTATGTGCCCATTTGGATCTTCTAGCACACTTCCACTGAACTGATTGTGCTGTACTAACTGAAGAAGAGCTGGTTTAAGTTCAAAGTGATTGGCCTGAACCGGTGGTCCTGTTATACTCGCTCCACATCCTGCGGCTGTTGGGATAGAATATTCCATGAGTGTTCGTGGTGGAGGGTTTTGTCCAACTCCATTGCCATTATTGTGCAGTGGAGGATTCTGGTTTTGTTCTGCCATAACTGTCTGATGTGCTTGTCTTGCTCCTCTAGTCTGCTTGCGAAGTCTTCTAGCTGTTCTCTCAATCTCAGGATCAAAAGCTAATGAGCTGGAATCGAGAGTACCTCGCATACACCAAGATTAAAGTAGGATAAGCAATTGAGAGAAACAAATTAACAACAGATAAACTATTTGAACCAGATTTACTAACAAGAATTTCAAAATCCAAATTAGGACCTAGTTGGTTACTATTAATATTGCTAATATACCGTTAATCCCCGGCAACGGCGCCAAAAACTTGATGGGACTTTTTCCGGCAAGTATACCGGGTCACACAAGTAATATAGTAGTGAGTAGAGTATCGTTCCCACGAGGATTAAGGCTAACAATTACCAATTTCACCAATAAAGATTCTATTCGGAAGGATAAATGGTTTGGATTGAAGGCAGCCCTGGAATGAGCTGCTGCAATTAACTAAGTGACAACTAAGTAACAAAATTCCAACAATATCGTAACAATCTTTAAGAGACAATCTAAATGTGAGATTTGTAATAAGAATGAGAAAGGTTAGGGGTTGATTTCATTCACTTGCAATTCGATTTCCTCATAGACAAGGTAATCTCAGAATCAATACTGGACTACTTATTTCAGTTACAATTCCTTTGTTGTTGGTTCATTTCCTTAAAGTGATTGAACCCAATTCCTTGGTGATACAATCCTCCCTATACTAATTACTTGTCCAATTCCTTGATACAACCAATTAATTTAGGTGATTTGGTTCTAGGAAATTAATCTAATACCACCTAAACGAAGTTATCTATCCCTAGATTAACTCAATTTAGGACAGAATTTACAGAGCACATTCGGATCTTACTATTCCTAGTGTTGAAACGAATCTCTTAACCATTCAAATGGTAGCTAAGCATTTAAAGGCATTAAGAACAGCAAATTCTATTCAACAAAAGAAGTTGTGCTAAAACAAGTTTATTCAATCTTGAAACTTCATTACAAATGAATTACATCAAACCCCTAACAATAAGAATTTAGCTACTCATACTTGAATTCAATAAAAACAAATAAGTATAGTTCAACATGAGATGAAAAGAAGAGAAGAAGAAGAAACTCTATGACGATCCAGTTCCAATTGCTCCCCCTTGCTCTCTAGTTCTTCTGCTCCTTTCTTCCCAAGTACGGCCTCTTTTTGCCATGCATCAGATTTCCTTTTTATACTTGTGCAGAATTAGGTCATTTGGTCAAAAATAGCTCGAACACGGCCCTGACACGGTCGTGTTCCTTTCTGGTCCTGGGCGTGTCACTTAAGTTGCATTTCTGGTCATCGAACACGGGCTCTGACACAGCCGTGTTCCTTTCTGATCACGGCCGTGTCACTTAGACATGGCCCGTGCTCTTCTTTGGTCTGGGCGTGTCCTGACTTTGTAGCCTCTGCCTGTTCAACACGGCCCCTCACACGGCCGTGTTCTTCTCTTTCCTTGACCGTGTTTGCCCTTAGACTGGGCCTTTGTTCTCTTGGACATTCTGCTTGATCAACACGGCCTTGGACACGGCCGTGTTTGTTCCCGTCTGAGACCGTGTTTGTCCATGAGCTTGAGCAGTAGCCTCTGGATGGTAGACACGGGGTACACACGGCCGTGTTACTGCCCGTGTCTAGCAGAAAACTTGGTAGATGGCTGCTTTCATTGCCATTTTCTCCATGAATTGCTTCCAGATTCTTCACATTTCCTGATTACCCATCTTTGTACCTGTCAAAGCCAATTATGGATTAAACGCCATGTTTAGAGAGGATTTGCTCACAATGCAAGTAAGAATTCAGTATTAAAGCATTGATTTTATAGTCCTAAAAGACAAGTATCAGGTCGTATGAAGGCCAATTACCGAGTAAAGAGCCCATAGACTGCTGTCTCTTGCTCCCAATTTCAGAGAAACAGAGAGATCGACAGCGTTAGTAAGAGGAAGACGAGAGCACACAGCGCCAGCAACTCTTCCCTCAGTTTGAATCATCTTCTTGCTGGAGAGCCGAGCAGCTCCTTCTTCTGAAAAGCTCTCGTCATCTTCTTTGTTATCTTTTTCCCCATGGTTTTGTGTTTATTGGCTTCAAAGACTTTACTCAGATTCCAGCAATTACCCACTTCTTCGTTTTTTATTCTAGGTGTGTGTCTGTTTGCATCTTTTTTGAAAAACCCATGTTTAATTATGGTAGAATAACAAGGGAGGGGAGTAATTGGGAAAATTTGAAGCAAGTCCAAGAAAAGAGAGAGTTTTTGCTTGATCAAAACTACCCAAAGTAGAACTAGAACGGAGGAAACCAAAGCGAAAGGGGAAAAAAAAAAGTTTGAATCGTGATTGATTTCTGATTCCTGATATGTTCCGAAACAGAGCGAAATTTCTGGTGTTTAGGTCGAAATTCCTCGACACGGTAACACTTCCATCGAAGCAATGAAATTTCCATCTTTGATAAGCATTTCGTGTCAGTCTCCCACGAAACCGAAAAATTTTGTGCGTTTCATTCGAAACGACACGACATTTTGTTTCTTGCTGGCCATGTTTCTTTAAAGGCTTTACAACATATTCCTTTCTTAACTAGTATAGATATTACACTGCCTTCACCGTGTTATATTTGTCACAAGTCAAAAAAATATAGATTGCCTTTTCCCCTTAGCACTACTAGATCAGAATTTGGTTTTGAACTTGTGTAGATAGATTTATGGAGACCTTACAGTAGAGCTTCTCTCATGGGGGCACATTACATGCTTACTGTGGTAGATGACTATAGCAGAGCTACTTGGGTATTTTTACTTAGACATAAATATCAAACACTTGAGACACTTAAAGTTTTCTTCAAAATGGTGCAAACTCAATTTCAAAAGCACATTAAGTGCATTTGGACAGACAATGGCTTTGAGTTTACTAGCCATGAATGTCAATCTTTCTTGTCTCAACTAGGAATTCTTCATCACAAAATTTGTGTTTATTCACCTCAACAAAATGGAATTGTTGAAGGAAAACATATACACCTCTTACAGATTGCTAAAGCCTTTATGTTTCAGGCCTACTTGCCTATAAAATTTTGGGGACACTCTTTTTTAATGGCTGCATACATCATAAACAGATTAGCTATTGGTTTTTTAAATTGGAGAACACCTTATGAACTGCTATATTATAACATACCAGATTATAATTTCCTCAAAGTTTTTGGTTGCTTGTACTATGCAACTAATACACAACCACACAAAGAAAAATTTGAAGTTCAAGCATTTAGATGCATTTTTCTAGGATTTGTCACAGGACAGATGGCATGTAGAGTCTATGACTTAGCTTCTCATCAAATTTATACTTCTAGAGATTTTTTTCTTTTCTTTATGGAAATGTGTTTCCTTTTGCAAATAATCCACCTGATAGTAGTGTAATCTCTTTACCTCTTCCTTTTCTAGACTCTACTGTCCTTGACCTTGATCCTATGCCACCACTTACTTTGACTGATAATCCTCTTCCCGCAACTCCATCTGGCCACCATGACATTACTCCTGATCACATCCTTGACTTGAGTTCCATACATTCTACACCAAATCAGTCTCACCCTTCTCTCCCACCTATTACTCCCCTTCCTGTCTTAAGATAAAGCAATAGACCAAGATTGACACTAGCATGGATGTCTAATTTTGTCTCTAATGTATTTCTTCCTTCAGATACTGCTATACACACTTCACCTACAGACATTTTACTCAAATTTTTAGGATATACACCACCTACTTTCCTTTACCATCAATATCCTGTTTTTACTGATACATACATGTCTTTTCTTACAAATGTGTCTTTTGTTCCTGAACCTAGTTCTTATTATCATGCAAGCAAAATTGAAAATTGGCTTAAGGCCATGAATAAAGAATTGTAGGCCCTAGAATTGAATCATACTTGGGATTTAGTCCATTTGCCTCCTGGTAAGAAAGCAATTAGGTCCAAATGGATCTATAAGATCAAATACTTGTCTGATGCTACCATTGATAAGTACAAGGCACAGTTGGTTGCCAAAGGTTACCATCAAATTGAAGGAGTCCATTATACAGACAGTTTCTCCCATGTTGCTAAGCTTGTTACAGTGAGGCTATTTTTGGCTATTGTTATTGTCAAACAGTGGGGACTGCATTAACTTGATATTAAAAATGCTTTTCTGCATGGCTATTTGGATGAAAAAATCTTCATGCACCCTTCTCAGGGTTATCCCAAAGCTCAGCCACATGAGGTTTGTTTATTAAAACGTTCTCTATATGGTTTAAAGCAAGCCTCTTGCTAGTGGACTCTTGAATTTTCTGTTAAACTACAAGCTTATAGTTTCACACAAAGTGCTCATGATCACTGCTTGTTTACCATGCATAACCCCACTTCTTTCTTGGCTTTATTAGTTTATGTTGATAATGTTTTGGGTACAAGTACCTATGAACATGACATTCTCAAGGTCAAACAATTTCTTCATGCATCCTTCACTATTAAGGACTTGGGCATGCTAAATATTTTCTGGGTCTTGAAATTGCCCATGGGGCTAGGGGTACTTATGTTAACCAAAGGAAATATGTCTTAGACATTTTGAGAGATGCTGGTTTACTTGGAGCCAAACCTACTGCTACACCATTGCCAAAAGGCCAAAATTTTTCTACTGATGGTGCTCCACTGCCTGAACCAGAGAAGTATCGCAAGCTTGTTGGCCGTCTGTTGTATCTTAATTTGACCAGACCTGATATCACTTATATAGTACAACAACTTAGCCATTACATCCAATCACCTACTCAAGCTCATTGGAATGGTGTCATCCATGTTCTCAAGTATCTTAAAGACACTCTTTCCAGAGGGTTATTTTTTGCTTCTGCTTTTGATTTTACTCTTACAGTTTACTGTGATGTAGATTGGGCAACATGCAAGGACACTTGCCGTTCCATCACTAGTTACTATGTTTCTCTTGGTTCTTCCCTCATTTCATGGAAAACTAAGAAACAGTCCACTGTCTGCAGGTCTTTAGCAAAAGTCGAATATCGAAGTCTTGCTACAATTGTATGTGAATTACAGTGGATCAACTACATCTTATAGGATTTTCGCATCCCTATCCCCTTGCCTATTCCTCTATGGTGCAATAATTTGGCTGCTTTATACATCACTGCCAATCTTGTATTCCATGAGTGCACTAAGCATCTAGAAATAGATTGTCACTTGGTTCGAGATAAATATAAAGCTGGCTTTGTCGCTCCTCAACATATCTCTACAAAAGCACAGCTTGCAGATGTTTTCACCAAAAATCTTGCTGGTCCTCAACTCAACACTCTTGTTTCCAAGTTAGGCTTGGTTGATTTTCATCATTCCTATACTCCAACTTGAGAGGGGATGTATAGATTTATTTATAACCATAGTAGTTAGCTAATTTACTAAGTCTAGTTAATATGTTAACTATCTGTTAACTATAGTTGGTTAGTTTATCTAAAGTCGGTTATTAGTTAGTTAGTGTTGCTGAGCTGTGGTTCACATACGTGGCACTTTCCTTTCTTTTACTTTGTGTATATAAACACAGAATGTACAGTGTATTAGTTAGTTGCAGAATATACAAAAAGTTTTCACATTTTCTGAGTTGTTCTTTCTCTCTTTCATCACTTGATCTCGTTTGCAACTCATCAAGGAATTTTCATATAAGAGCAGGACTTGGTTTGGATTTCGTTGCAGAAGCGCCTTGGCCATTGCCCTTTTTTTTGAAAGAGCTGGTTGTAGCGTCCTCTATCAGAATTCTCCTTCTTTTTGGTTCATACGCCAAGGAATTTTGCGAAGGAACACCAGCTGGAAATCTGGGATAGCCTTGGGGATTACTCTAAACGTCATGACTAACAAAGACGCCAATAATTTGAGAACACCACCTACGATGGTGCTAGCACATTTAACAATACATGCCATTAATGCCCTCTTGAACTGAATTAAAAAGTTGGTTTCTTTGATGATTTATAGTAAAATGAAAGTTTGCATCTATAAATGTGCCTTTACGGGATATTGTGGTTAGGGGTGTTCATCAGTGGCATTCGATCGGTTTTCAAGGAAAATGTCACCCGACCGATGGTCATCGGGTGGAGAAAACAGCCACCCGCCGCCGACCAACTGATGGAGGAAACAGAGACATATCGGTTTGTGCGGGTTTGGTTTCCGGCGGTCGGTTTGAGCGAGTTGATTTCCTTTTTCCCACTTACTGTTGCTTTCTCTCTCTGCTTCTGGTTTCAGTAGTAGATATACTAGGATTCATATTATTATATTAAGCACTAAGCAATAAGCACTATGAAATCCAAAGCTAAACCTCGCTAGAATTTCCTCCGGAAATGTTGTCGTCACTGCATTTCCTGGTGCTTTTTTGTCGTCGGTATTGATTGCTCAATGGACCCAAAAAAAAAAAATGCAAGAGATGTTGCTAACTCTTTCCGACCAAGATATTACTCCCAACACCACAACCAACTCGGTAAAGAAGAAAAAATCTGAAGAAGAGAAAGGGAAGAGAGAGAAAAGTATGGCTATGGGTCTATGTTGAGAGAGAACGGGAATTGACAGATGAGAGAAGCATAAAAAAAAACAAGAGGAAAAGAGTTGTTTGACACACTTTTTTACACATGTGAAAATGTGCAACAAATATAAAACATTTAATGTATTCAGTTTATTTCGGTTGTCTTTACTTAAAACCGAACCGACCGGTCCAAGCCGAAAATTTAAATGTCAGCCATCCGATTCCACCCACCTTTCATCTGTACCCATTGGATTGGCATCAAATTGGCTCAGTTCGGTCGGATTGTTATGGGTTGATCAGGTTATGTACACCCCTAATTGTGGTACATATGTAATATGTGAGCATGAGAATAAAGCTATTGCTAATCATAAATAGGTACACAATAACCATTAAAATTGTCAGAATTCTAAAATATAAGGATTGTGTGTTGTGTAATGATTATTACTATATTAAGAGAGACAATTGAGTGAGATGAACAAGATTCTATTTGGGTAAATAACTTATTTAAACGCTTATATAAGAATGTCTTATGTGAGAAATTTTTATATCATAAGTTTTTTTAAATTAAGCTATTTAGTATTTGGATACATATTCGAAGAAGTGCTTTTAAAATTTATAAGCTATTTCTAAAGCATTTGAATAAACAAATATATAAGTGCTTATAATTGTGAAAATTATTAAAAAGGACATTAATAAACGCTTATTAAAGATTGTGTTTAGATAAATAAGCACTCTGTTAATTATAACTTGAAAAAAAATAGTTTTAATAATAAAATATGTTATATTAGTGTAATAATTATTATATTTTGATTGAAGTAGTTAATTTTTTGTTGTTAGATTATTATTTGGGAAAAGTCTAAAAAAATCCCCTAAACTATACACTGTGTGCGCTTTACCCCCAAAACTTTTAAAACGTAAAAAAAACTTCCTTCAACTATTAAAATGTGTAATTTACCCCCAAAATTCAAATGGACGTCCAATAATGGATGGAAAAAGCACGTGTCGTGCACATNCAATAATGGACGGAAAAAGCACGTGTCGTGCACATGATGTATTTAAATGAAAATAAATTTATAAAATTAAGGTAAAAAACTAATATTCAAAAATTAAAAAAAAATTAGGGCAAAGAATTCCATTCAGATTTGGGGAAATCTTTATCCTCTTGTCTTTCTAAAAGTATCTAATCTAATTTCCTTTCGGGGTGCAATTACCAATTGGAATTTGCAACCTCAGTCAATGTCAACGCCGGAGGAGGAGGCAGAGATTCGATGGGCGGCAACAACGATGTCATTGATGAAGGAGGAGAAGCAAGGAGAGAGAAAGTGGCTTCGATGGTGGATTTGGTAGAGGCTTCTTGTTGTTCTTTTAGACAAAAATCGTTGTAGCATTTGGAACAGAGGTTCATAGTGGTTGGGCTACCGAAGAAGCCGCAGTTGTTGGTGTAGAGTCGGTGGCCTTTGGGGGCTTGGCATGGGTGCTCTTCTGCCATATCATTCTCTGTTTCTAGATCTGTGTTTGACTCTGTTTGTATAGATTTTCTCTTTTGAAAGAAGAAAATATTGGATTCTATGAGGGATTGTGTAAGAGAGAGAGAGAAAGAAAGGCTTCACCCATCAGCCATGGCTAGGATGGGAGCAGCACCCACCAAGACCAAAATAGTTTACAGTTTGCATCTTACCAAAGAAATAGTTTACAGTCTCTAACCTTCCAAGATTTCAATATTGCATTTAACTCCATAACTATCAATACCTACAATGATGTGAGCTTGAAGAGGAGGATTTAAAAGAGGAAAAATTCCATATGGAAAACAATGATATAGTTTCTGAGTTTA
>QAOA01000166.1:668856-734859 GCA_003255065.1 Cercis canadensis
CCCCCCCCCCCCCCCCCCCCCAACAGCACCTCCACCGTCTCTAGATAAAGCACCCTCGACATCAAGCTTGAAGACATCTGCAGGTGGTGGTTTCCATTTGCCATCTCTAGTGACAACACCCTAAACCGGTGTGGAGAAGTATTCGGCCAACAGTTCCTTAGAAGCTACAGCCTCCTCCCACACTGACTTTATCGAGCGAACATTCTTATCCAACCTGATGAGATTTCGCCTGAACCAGATGTTAAAACAGATTAAGGTAGCCAAAATCAGTTGGTCTTCCGTCTATTGCGTCAACACATAGTTGAACCATTCCTTAAACGTGCACCCAGGGAGGATATTGGTGTACGTCGACAATTGAGAGAAAGCCCACACTTCTTGAGCACTCGAACAATGTAGCAAAATATGCTCTAAAGTTTCCTCACTGCTATGGCACAGAAAGCAAGGATATGTGATCTCTAACCCCCTCTTATTTAGAGCCTCCACGGTGGGAACAATACCTCTGCAAGACCTCCATAAGAAAACCTTATACTTACTTGGCAGATGTAGAGAACAAATCGAACTTCATACCTCTGGGTTCATTTGAGGGTTAGTGTGGGTGTTCAGGACCTCTCCAACACGTAACTTATATGCTGACTTAACTGAAAAGGAACCATTCTTGGAATGCATCCAGTACCACATATCAGCTTCCGCCCATTGACCAAGAGGAATACTGCATATACGAGTGGCATCCTCCTTATTGAAAACACTATTTATAATCGTAGTGTCCCACTCTCTTCTTCCTTGTCTGAATAAGTCACACACCCGGGCATCTTCTGGAAACACATTTACAGGTGTTCCTGTTAAGAAAAACCCACCATTCGGGATCCACGGGTCCCCCCATATTCGAACCCCCATACCATCACCTATCCGATACAAGCATCCCTTTTTAAGGAGAGAAAAACCATGCCAAATACTTCTCCAAGTATAGGATGGACACTTGCCTAGCATCGCCTCCAAAACACCCCTGTCATGATAATACTTCGCTTTTAAAGTTCAGGCTACAAGTGAATCCGGATACTAGAGAAGTCTCCAACCCTGTTTTGCCAACATTGCCATATTGAAAGCCTCCAAGTCTCTGAAACCCAGTCCCCCCATCTTCTTTGGGTGGCAGAGTTTTTCCCAACTTAGCCAATGGATCTTGGAATCATCTGGAGAATTTCCCCACCAAAATCTAGCCATCAACTGATTTAAATCCCGACATAGGGAACCTGACAGTCTAAAACAACTCATAGTATAGGTAGGAATTGCTTGAGTAATTGCTTTGATAAGGATCTCTTTTCCAGCTTTGGAAAGTAGTTTTTCCTTCCACCCTTTTAATCTCTTCCACACCCTGTCCTTCAAAGTTTGGAAAATGTTATTTTTTATTTTTTCCCACCATGGTTGGCAAACCCAAATACTTCTCATTAAAGGCAACTGTAGTTATGCCCATCAAATTCATAATAGCTGTCCTCGCCCCCTGGTTGCAATTTGGGCTAAAAAAGATAGCAGACTTATCCAAGTTTATCATTTTTCCAGAGGCATTTTCATACACCTGTAGTATATGTCTAATCTGGTGTGTCTCATCTAGTGACGCTTTGGTAAAAATAAGGCTATCATCTGCAAAGAAAAGATGAGATACTGGAGGTGCTAGAGCACAAGCTTTTGCTGGTGTGATCAAGTTTACTGCTGCTGCATTATTCAAAAGAGCTGTTAAACCTTCTGCACAAATAAGGAAAAGATAATGGGAGAGCGGATCTCCTTGCCTCAGTCCCCGCTCAGGAATAAAAGCACCATGTGGTGTACCATTTAAAATCACTGAATAAGATACTGAAGAGACGCACATCATAACCTTATGAATCCACCCATCCGCAAACCCCAATCTTTTCATCATAGCTTCTAAAAAGCACCATTCAACTCGATCATAGGCCTTACTCATATCTAGCTTCATAGCCATAAACTCATCCTTACCATGGCACTTTAATTTTAGAGCATGAAGAAGCTCGTAAGAAAGTAGAACATTATCTGTAATTTGGCGGTTAGGCACAAAAGCGCTTTGGTTCTCTGAGATAACCAAAGGAAGAATGAGTTTAAGTCTATTAGCAAGAACCTTAGAGATTATTTTATAGAGTACATTACATAGGCTGATCGGGCGGAATTGAACCATTGTTTCAGCATTTTGCACTTTGGGGATCAACACCACATGTGTATAATTAATCTCATCACAGAAAATCCCCTCATTAAGGAAGCCCAGGACAGCATTAGACACTTCGCCACCTACTACATCCCAAAAATGCTGATAGAAAAGTGCTGGGTATCCATCTGGCCCTGGAGCTTTTAAGGAGCCCATTTGGAAAACAGCATTTTTGACCTCCTGTACAGTAAAATGAGTAAGCAAAGTATTATTCATACTTTCAGAGATCCTAGGCTGAACACAATTGAGAACAGCCTCCATATTTGATGGATGTGTGGACTTGAATAAATGCTGAAAATAATCCATCGCTACCCCACCTATGCTCTCTTGGTTTGTTTGCCAGCATCCTTGAGCATCTAGCAACCTAGTAATCCTGTTCTTTCTCTTCCTCGCGGAGGCTCTTGCATGGAAGAATTTTGTGTTGCGGTCTCCTTGTTTAAGCCACTGTACCCGAGATCTTTGCTTCCACATAACTTCTTCCCTTTCTAAAACCCCATGGAGCTGCCCTTCTAAAAATTTCACCTTCTGAAGATTCTCAACACTAGCAGAACTGGACCTGACATGAGCAATCTGGTTTTGTAATCTGCGAATATGCTTCCCTATATGCCCGAATTGAGTCTTGTTCCAACCCTGTAGGTGAACTCCTGTACCATGCAACTTCTTGTGGCAGCTCTAAAGGTCGTGACTTGTTCCCCCATGACGCCAACTGGTATTGATGAGGCCTTCACACTGTTCATGATCTAGCCACATTTGCTCAAATCTAAAGCGCTTCTCCGTATTCAAGCGTTGAGAAAACAAGGGATGCTCAGAAAACTCAATAAGTAGAGGTAGATGATCAGAAACACCAACTGATTCGGTAGACACCTGGTAATGCAGAAAACGATTCATCCATTCAAAATGGTTTTTAGTTTGCTATATTAGAAACCTCGCATATAGATAGATCGTCATTAACAAGTATTCATATTTTATTATATTAGTGATCATGAGATAAACATAAAATATATAATTATTCAAACTGATATCTATCATAAATTATGACGAAAAAAGAAAGAAATAGAAATGAAATCTGACAAGTATTTGCATAACAACTATGATTTTATAGAAATATCAATTCATAACTTGTATTCTATATAGAAATAATAAAGGCAATAAAGCTAATGATGTGTAGGCGCTTTCGCACGAGGCTTTTCTAAAAAGCCCAAAAAAATAATTTCATAAAATAAGTTAAAAATAATTTTTTGGAGTTAATAAGTTATTTATATAAGTTTATCTAAACATAACTTTTTTTATATAAATGCACTTTTACTAATAGAGAAACTCTAATAAACTATAAGCTATCATATCTAATGGAACCCAAGTATCAGTGATCCTTAGGAAAAAAAAAAACAGAAGTATCAAAATACCATTAATCCTTTTTATTTTAAGAGTTTATCCATCAAGATCGTAAAAAATTTTCCAACTTAAAAGAAAGACCGTCCCTTCCAACCAAAAAAAAAAAAAAGAAAAAAAAGACCGTCCCACGTCAGCAATCCGGGGAGTGACCAATTGAACTATTGGCTTAACTGTGCGAAAGCTAACCGTCGATCCCAAGACCATCAACGTTCAGAAATTAGTTAAATGAGTAGTCATATATCTGTATTCAATACGGTAAAAAATTTCTTTTAGTTTCCTATTTTAATAATTTGAATATTTTTTTTTAAAAGAAATTATTGAGTTTTTTTATATTTATAAAATATATAATTTTAATCTTTTTATTTTTAAATCAAAATTATTAAGTTTATTTCAAGGTGTAAAGTCCTTTGATTCATAATTTCACCGTTCAAGTTGAAGAGTTACGTCTTGTGAACATCTTCACTAAATTTCAGATTAATCTAACGGTGAATGAGTTTAGATTTTCTGTTAAATGAAAATTTATAATTTTGGTATTTTGGGCTGAGTCCCACTATTAGATCAAGCTGAAATTGAGTGGGGAAGTTCACAAAATATAACTCTTCAATTTGAACGGTGAGATTATAAATTAAAAAACTTTACACTTTAAAATAAACTTAAAAATTTTGACTTAAAAATAAAAGTATCAAAATTATATATTTTATAAATATAAAAATACTTAATAATTTATTTTTAAAGAAAAGCAACTAAAAAATTTAAATTATTAAAATAAGGAAATTAAAATTAGAATTAAATCTAAATAATAATCAGGTCCTTCACACTGATGACAGTAATAATGAACTGGAAACAAAGGATCCTCGCGATTTCCAAGACTCGCCACGTCAGCGATCTGCAGAAGGATTAATTCTCAAACGCAAACATCCTAGCAGCAACACCGTTGATAGTGAAAAAAGAACGACTCTAATCAAACAAATATCATAACGCGGATCGCTACTTGTAGTCGTGGATGATAGTCCAATCCAACGGCCTTAAATCGTTCTTGGCATTTCACAGACCCAAAAACACAAATTCTACCTGCGAAAACATTCTCCTATGTATACAGCAACCTCCATGGGTCGTATATCACAAGATTTGAATCAATTTGTGTGCTCTCCGAATTTCTATCACTTTTGTGCGCGAAAATGTCAGGCCGTGGAAAAGGAGGCAAGGGTTTGGACTTTGGGGAAGGGAGGAGCCAAGAGGCATAGAAAGGTGCTTCGGGATAACATTTAGGGTATCACCAAGCCTGCCTTGTAATGATGTATTAAAGTTTTGATTATTTGATTGAAGAGGCTCTTATACCATATTACTTTTGTTTGAGCTTATTGTCTCGTAATCTCTTTTTATTATTTGAAATGTTTTTTCTTAATAGTAAAATAATAGTAAATAAATCACAAGATATGATTTAGTAATAAAGAATTTGTTTACTTTATAAGGAGGTTAGAAGTTTGGGCGTTCATGCTCTTATGTAACTAAAAAACTAATAATAATTCATATTAGGTACAATTAGATAATATAGAATAGTAAAAACTTATAAGCAAACTTAATAGGTGGACTACTATTGTTATTTCTTACATATTGCACTAAATTCTCACACATTATATACAATTAATCCAAAAGGAGTTATTATTTAGTACATTAGTGGTGGAAAGTAAAATATTTACACAAGTTACTGAAATTTTATAATTTTATAACAAGTCAAATTTAGATATCAATATTCTTAACTTATTTATGTATATCAATTTAAGATGTTTTTATATTTCAAAATATATTTTTCATACAAAATACATAAGAACATAAAATGAATACTCATAATTGATTTTAAATATGGATTTTAATTTGATCATTTTTTATCTTGTTAAGTTGAAGTTAATTATCGATAAACTATCTAATATTATCTAGATCATCATTAAGATGGTTTTTATAAAGTGTTTATTACCAAAAAAAAAAAAAATTGTATAAATCAAGTTGCTTATATAAACTTTAGACTTTACTGGTTGTGTACCAACAAATATAAATTCAATCCAATAGACCTTATTTAGACAATTTTGGTGAGTAAAAGCTTATGATAAAAGGAGGCTACCTTATTTTAAGGTCAGACATACCATAAAATTCAGCAAGAGCTTATAGTGATACTTACAAATTATTTACTAAAAAAGGACTGTTCACAGTGAAATTTGAATTTAGGTCTTACAAGCAAATGATCTGTTTGGTTTAGTTATTTTCTGTTTTCATTTTCATTAAAAATGAAAATAAACTTAAAAATATGTTTGGTTGAGTGTAAATGAAAATGTTTCCAAAAATTGGTGGAAAACTGAAAACGTCTAAAAGTTGTTTTCACTGTTTTCAAAAATTAACCGGTGGCAATTTTGCAATTCCATCAACTTTTTTTTTTTTTTTTCCCGTAATCAAGTTCTATACACTCTCTCTTACTCACTCTCACTTCCATTCTCAAAAATTGGTGGAAAACTGAACCAGTGCTGTGCTCCATCTTCTCCGACCAACAACAACACATTGGACTGAGGTGACCGCTCTCAGTCTCTCTAATCTCTATGCCTCTTTCTTTACTATTTTTTTGGCCCGCTTGTTCTCTTTCGCTCCTCATCTCTGCGATCTGCCACAAACATCTGCAATGGAGGATTTAATGGTCCACGGGCTTGAGACTTGCATGGGGGATTGGGATTATGGAAATCCATTGAGTCTTTTAAATCAAATTTTAATTTCCACCAAGACAAGAAACACGTGCTGCCACTACACTGAGCTATGGTGGAAGCCCAACGTCACCAGAGAATGTATTTGTAAGAGGGAAGATGGATGTGGAGAAGATAAGTTACAAGATGTGGTTTAGGAATGGAAATGGGAATGGAAATAGAAAAATTTCAGCAAATATATTTTTTAAAAATGAAAATATGAAAATGAAAACTGATTTCAAAAAATGAAAACATGAAAACGTTTTCTAAAGCAAATAGGCCCAAAGTAACTGTCAAAATAAATCTTGAAGTTAATTTGTAGAATGCTATCAAGGAGGAAATTACAAATAACAGAAAGGGATTGGGGAATGATATAATCATATAAAAGTTTTAAGAGAAAATTCCAATTGAAATAATTGATCAAGTTATATAATGTTTCCTTATTTTTACGGTACTAAATGAGAATTTTTTTTTAATAGCATCAAGGAAAGCATTCGTATACATACACTAATTATATATCAACTTCCATTGCTAGAACATATAATCAATATGTAATCACTCGAAGCGGAGGACATGAAGCGTCTGTACATCTGAAAGCTCTCAAGCTCTTATTTTAGGTACATAATATACCACGTTCATATATAACAAGTATTATTTGTACTTTTCATGTCCTCCTGATAGCTTGGTCAATGCTACATATCTTGATCAAGTGCCTTATGCAGGTAATTCACCAATTAATGGCTCCATTTGTGTTTCCCTTGGTGTAGCCAGTTTGATCAGTCAAGCTAAAGTTATCTCTCGCACNCCACGTACATATATAACAATTAACAAGTATTATTTGTACTTTTCATGTCCTCCTGATAGCTTGGTCAATGCTACATATCTTGATCAAGTGCCTTATGCAGGTAATTCACCAATTAATGGCTCCATTTGTGTTTCCCTTGGTGTAGCCAGTTTGATCAGTCAAGCTAAAGTTATCTCTCGCACACCAGTGCTGCTATATTTTCTATTCTGGGATTCAAGTGCAGCCACAGGAACAGGACCTGAATCCATATGAGCAGGACTTGGTCTGGATTTCGTTGCAGAAGCGCCTTGGCCATTGCCCTTTTTTTTGAAAGAGCTGGTCGTAGCATCCTCTATTGGAATTCTCCTTCTTTTGGGTTCATACGCCAGGGAATTCTGCGAAAGAACACGAGCTGGAAATCTGGGATAGCCTTGGGGATTACCATAAGCGTCATGACTAACGAAGACGCCAATAACATCTTCAGCGCATTCGAGAGCACCACCTACGATGGTGCTAGCACATTTAACAATACATGCCATTAATGCCCTCTTGAACCGAATTAAAAAGTTGGTTTCTTTGATGATTTGTAGTAAAATGAAAGTTTGCATTTATAAATGCGCCTTTACGGGATATTGTGGTACATATGTAATATGTGGGCATGAGAATAAAGCTATTGCTAATATTTAATGAAAAATAAATCCACTTGTAAATATTCTTAATGCATTAACAAGGAATAAAAAAAAAAAAGTCCAGTGGGGCATGCATTCGTGGCCTCGCAGGAAAGAAGAAATAGAAAAGAATCGTTTGATTTCCAATGATATTAGAAACAGAAAAGAATCGTTTGATTTCCTATGATATTATATTTTACTAAATAATAAGGACGGTTTTGAATATATAAAGACCTTAAGATGCATGCTTGTCCATCGGTCCTCGTTATTTTTCCTTAATGATTCTTCCTTATTGTTCCTCTGCAGAAAAATGAAATCTTGATTTATTCTTATTCCTATTCTTATTCGGAAGGTTATTTAGAATCCTTGAAAATTGTTCTTAAGGACCCCATCGTCCCAAGTTCAGATCTTAAGAATGGGTTACATGTGCTTTATGGGAATGAAATAAAGTAATTGTATAGCACTGTAGTGTTTTCATGCTCCTCATATTTTTTCTTAAAGTTAAATGGCGAATCCAGAATCCATACAATGGGGGGCAAAGAAAAAGTGGAGGCAAAAATCAAAAGCCTTGACATGAAAACAATCAAGATTGATGGGTACCAAACTTTGTTTTCATTGTAATATATCCAAAATCATTCAGAAGCTAAACATGAAAACTTTAGAAGACAAAATACCTAGAATACAGTATCTGTTCATGTTAAGGCTGATATGTGGAAGCTATTTTTTGATCCAAATGTAGGAAAAACTTACAAATAGGGGAGCATTAAAGGTTTAATTATGCTTTAAGTCTTTATATTTTAAGCAAAATTTTAAGTATATTTTTTTTTCTAATAAATGGGTCCTTATTCTTTTATTTGCATCATAAATCTATGCTGTTAGTCTCAATTATAACACTATTAGTGAATAATTAATGTGTCAAATATTATACATATTTGGCAAAGACGAAGCCTACCTAGCACAAATTTTAGCCAGATCTAAGTCAAGCACCCTTCTCTTTTAAATTGATAGTTGCAGAAAGTAGTTCTATGGATTCTTAAAACGGATTGTCATATCACTTCAATAAAATATCATAAATAATAATTTTTATGAACTGGGTTAGCTCAGAATCCTAGAAAATAGAAATCGGAAAAGGCGGAAAACATAGCATACTCAAAGCCATTAAAGCAGCAATGGTGAACATTTCCCCGGTAGCCAATGGTAAATTGGACAGAAGAGTTAATGTCTTTTTACTCAACATCTTCACCGAACCCTGAAAACCCACTTCTATTCCTTGAGCTTACTGGAACGTCGCCATTGCCACCGCCACTAACATCATCGTCCTCCGTCAGTGGAGGTGGAGCCACTTCCGATAACACAATTTTCTTGGACATGCTCTTCCCCTTGTTTTTGACATTTGGAGGGTTCTTCAGCTTACAATTGAGTTTAAGTGAATGAGTGTTAGATATAAAACTGTTCATGGGCCTTCACATAACAACTTAAGCTTTTAGGTTGAATCAGTTTGTGACATGGTATCAAAGCCTCTTGGATCAAACGGTAAGAGATCAAATCATTCTACCTCCACTTTCTCAATTAAATTGGAATTTCAACACATTGTATAAATGAACATGTACTTTATCCATCCTTCAAGCCCAAAGGGCATTCGTGTGTCGGGGCATGTTAGATATAAAATCATTCATAGGTCTTCACTTAATTGCTTAAGCTTTTGCCCCATTTTCTCAATTAAATAAAAATTTTCGCACATGGTATAAGTGAGCCTGTGTTTTGTTCACGCTTCAAGCTCAAAGAGCTTTCGTGTGCGAAGACGTGTTAGATATAAAACTATTCATAGATCTTCACCTAATAATTTAACTTTTTAGGTTGAATCAGTTCGTGACATGGTATCAGAGCCTCTTTGATTAAACAGTACGAGATCAAATCTTTTTGCTTCCACTTTCTAAATTAAATTAGAATTTCAACACGTGGTAGAAATGGACATGTACTTTATCCATCCTTCAAGCCCAAAGGGCATTTGTGTGTCGGGGAGTATTAGATATAAAATCATTCATAAGCCTTCACCTAATAGCTTAAACTTTTGCCCTCACTTTCTCAATTAAATAAAAATTTTCACACATGGTATAAGTGAGTCTGTGCTTTGTTCACGTTTCAAGCCCAAAGGGCTTTCGTGTGCGGAGGTGTGTTAGATTAAAACTATTCATGAGCCTTCACCTAACAACTTGATCTTTTAGGTTGAATCGATTTTTGACAAACTAAAAAATGGGCATTACAAGAGGATTCGCCTAATCATTTCATTGTTAGAATACACCATGGTGGGAGTGTGAATGAAGATGACATAATGAAATTATGATATCTACCCAGCACTCAGTTAACAGGAAGTGCCTAATTAATAAGTTTCATTTTGACTTAGTTAAAATTTATGCTAGTTTGGCGTCTATGTTTGCTAAATATGTATAACTTTTGATACATCAGCTACTCCTCATAGTATTATAATTGAGACTAATGGTAAGAATTTATTTATGTACAAATAAAATAATAAAGATTCATTTAGAGGAAAAAAATTATAGGGACTTACTTAAATTTTTTCTCAAATTATAATTAGAACCCAAAGCATAATTAAACCAAAATTAAAATATAATAGATAAATACCATAGAATTCTTAATAGTGAGATAGAAAAAACAAACAACATTTTTTGTTTGATTGAAAAAAAAACAACTCAATTTTATTCTTTCTAGTTTGTGTTACAAAGTTGAAAAAAAAAAACCTTACATGTGTGTGCGCATAAAAGATATAAAATATTCATTATAATTCAAAATTTAAGTTAAAATATATAGTAGAAAATGGATGGTGGGAAGTAGGAACAGTACTTAAAGGATTGAAAGCGGGGATCGATGACTATTTAGATATGTAGAGAATGAAAAAAAATAGNATCGATGACTATTTAGATATGTAGAGAAAGAAAAAAAATAGGGTGTATTATCTAAAATAAATAATTTTGTTGAATTTTATATTTTCAATTATGTTTATATTCTTGTATTTTCTCCTAATTTATTTAAAGAATACTTAAATGAAAATAAAGAATATTTTGAAATTTTTGGGAAAAATAAAGATATATTCCTATCTCCTACTCTTTAATTTGTTGGGTAAAATAAGAGCTAAGCTAAAAAAAAAAGGTGTAAGAACACCTTCTTTTTGGGCCATGGTTTAAGGATAGCTTGGGCCTCAAAATTTGTCCACTTTAACAAGTACATACTTATCACATCCATAATTTTAGTTAACCTTGTCTCTACTATTCCTTGTAAGTACCTTGAGATCTCAGATTCGGATCGAGTTATGTTGCCCTTTAACATTATAATGTCATGTTAGATAAATCTTGATTGTTTATCCTTATTATAAAGATCTCAATGGGATAGATAATGTCATGTCACCATTTCAACTAGAATTTTTTTTCTCCCTTGTTTATTCTCTCTCTTGCACCGAGTCATCTTTCTTGTTCACCTTCTCCATCTATTTGTAAATATGCCAAAATTTTGTCTAACTGAGAAATGATTGAGTATTTTCATCAAAAAGGTTGTGGGCATAACGTTAAAGGAAAGCAAAATTCAGCTAATTGTCATTGATTTTGTACCAACAGAATTCAAAGAAAAGGAAAACATAAAATTTGTGAGAGAAAATCAACAAAGTTCATTGATTTTGCACTAACAAAAACCAAAATCTAGCAATGCAGAACTAACAATAAAAAAGAAAAAAAAAATCTACCCATTGCTGGCTTGTGAAGCATTAGTGGGTTATCCATAAATTGTCCAATAAAGTTAGGTTTGATTGTTCTAGTGGCATCATAGAAGGTGTTGATGGTGCTGGAGCAAAAGAAACCGTTGATGATGGCGATAAGGTTGGAGAAATTAAGTCCGCAAAGGGTCAAGTCGTTGGAGAGGTTGGATGTTTCATGGAAAGAGGAGGTCCAAGAGGATAAACTAAACGGTGAGTTCAATTTAGTAATAGATGATGGTGCTCCATGAAGAAAAAAATTTCAAACAAAGAATTGGTGGGGAAGGTAAATGAGGAAGACGACTACATGGAGGATAGAAAAAGGAAAAGAGGGAGAAAATTTTTTTGATGAAAATTATGACATGGCATCTATGTCGTTGAAATGTTTTAATAAGGATAAATAGTCAAAATTTATTTAACTTGACAATGTCATGTTAAAGGACAACATGACTAGATTTGGATCTTGAGATATCTAGTAGTTCATGTCACGCTGACAAAATTTATTCAGGATTAATTTATGAGATGCTGATGAGTTTTAACATTGAAATCAATCATAAAATTTTAAATCTGAATGCAAATCGCAGGAGGAATATTACTACTTTAATCATTGGAAAATATTTTTGCTTAGATCATATGAGGTGGATTAATTATGTCCAAAAATAATTTAATCAAAATGTTTAAATATTAAGGGAAACCCTAAAAATAATTTTTTGATCAATAGATCTAACACACGGAGGAAAGGTTTTTGGGATGAACAATGCATAAGTCCATCATTATATCTAGTTTTCAAATTTCATCTAATCTTAACAAAGAATGAGAGTGGTGAGAATTGAATTATACAGAAGTTATAAAACCTTGTCAAGAACAAATTTTATTTAAATGCTTATGTAGGATCTTACTCAAGAATGGTTGATTTATACCTCTAACAAATCATATAATCCTAAATCAAATTGAAGGATTAAAATTCTCATAAATGCTAACCCCACTAGTTGGCTCACTTTTATTTTTCTTTTTATTTATTTATTTACATTGTTTGGTATGATAGCTCAGGAAAATGTAGAAGTTCATACACTTCGGATTATTACTAAGTTTTGGAGCCCTTATTTAGAGATGAATAACTATTCAGTCACATATAATATAACTGGAAACAACATAGATTATTTAATAGATAGGTTGCCAATTGCCATCTGCACTACTTATTGCAAACGACTCAAGTCCTTTGGGGAACCAGCAAGTGTCCGAAGTTGATAACTCCGTTAGCATCGCCCTTCACATAACCAGTCTGATTGGTGAGACCTTTGATAATCTGGTCACCACCATTGTAAAAGTAGTCCTCGTACTCAGGCTCTGGCTCTGGCTCTGCCGGTACTGGTTGCGCTGGTGGAGGAGTATTAGGACTTGGATTTCCTTGGGGCTGACTTGGTGGAGTAGTTGAAGACCAGGCAGGAGTGCTGGCAAGGCGTCCACATCTTCTTAAACAGCCAGGCATTGGATATCTCAATTGAAAGATCAAGAGTATAATTTGTCTAGTTTGCTTTATCTAGCTCGGTTTGGTATGTCCAAGCCTCAGGGAACCAAGTCTCCATTTTATAGAAGAAAGAAAGCGAACATGGAGTTAGAATTCATCATCAAGCTAGTGAAAATTCTAAGGAATATTGGATAAACATGAAATATCTAGGATGCTATGTCCAACTTGTCTTTTCTTTGCTTTGCATCTTGTCTTGGCATCAAGTGCCCTGAAGTGGGTTGGTAAAATCTGTAACAGATCGATAGGAAAGAATGTTAAAAGGCACGTCCTCTTTTACACTTTATCTGCTTTTGTTCAAGGAATCAATGCAAAGCTGATAGCCTTTAGCATATATGGTAATTGTACCTCATACTAATGCTTTATTAGTCCAAAGCCAGGGTATCGGTATTTCTTATTAAATTTATTTTTTTTTTCCAGTTTTTCCATCCTAGCATTGCCAAAAGGCCATGAAATTCTTTGGAATTAGGATTTTAAGAAGGACACAAATTTTCATTTTGTTCATACATTATTGACGTCAATATCCTCTATGTAAAATTTTAATGCTTTCCAAGTACTTTTAATTAGTATCATAAGCAGGAGACTGACTTATGCAGGAAGAGTTTGAGAATGATATTGGCATTTTAATTTTGAGTATACACTTGTGGAAACTAATGTTACACCAAAACCCTGCCCCTTTACATTTCTAAATTGAAACCGTGACAAATAACTAAATCAAAGTTGTTTAATAACTTGTTTAATTAACATTCAGTTGAAATAGTGCGTGTGTAGAGCCACTGAAGTTAATTTCAAAAACTCAAGAAACAATTAATCCTTGAAATGCATGTTTGTGTTTTTTCTTTTTATTTTGGGTAACCTTGAAATGCAAGTGAAAAAATCACACTTATATCCAAAGTCCCAAAATGAATTTGATAGATGTGCCCTACACATAGTAGAGAAAATTGTGGAAAAGTACAGTTTCATACAGTGGGCAATTGCAAAAAAATTTAGTCGCAGAAGTTGCTGCACCAGTAATATGGCAGTTGAGCACTGCAATTTAAAACAATGATTGAGATATTCAAGATAGGAAAATTTCATTTTTTTTCCAACAAAACTAAACGCATATGCAGTGTATTTCAATACCATTTGATTAATTTGGTAAAATTAGTTTTTGGTGGTGATATACCATGCAACTTTGTTCAGTTAAGTAAGTCGGTTTGCAATTTCAATTTGAATATCTTTGTTCACTGCCGCGCATGCATGCATAATTTTGTATCAATTCTTTAGGAATCTATTTAATAGCTAGTGAATTAGAAACGTATTTATCCAGCAAAAAGGAAAAGAATTGAAACACATTTATCAAGCAGAAAAAGAAAGAGTTAGAAAGGCATTTGTGGACTCCATTTTATGGTATGGTCCAGTAAGATCTATGTAAATACCGTTCTACCGGTATGCATTAAATGCATTATTTTTTTTCCTCTAACGATTGCTTCTTCATGGAATTATAACTCCAGTGATTAAAATATCGATGAACAACATAGAAAAGCTAATCTGTATATAACAACATATACGATTACATTAATTGAAAAAAGGGCGTAAAATTATATACATTACAGCCTTGCTATAAGCTTTTATTCTTAAAATAGCATACCGCATAACATCCAAGATAAAGGAGACTATCCATCTCCCTTTCGTTTCAATAACTGCTTATAGGTTTACTGCACTTTGCGTCAACACTTAAACCTCTAATTTATCAAAGTTGATGACTCCATTCGCATTGCCTTCAGTGTAGCCTGTTTGATTAGTCAGGCCTGTGATCCTTTGCCTGCCAGTGTTGCTATATTTGTCCAGGTGGCGATTCTTTCCAGGAGGAGTAGGATTTGAGGGATTGGGTTGTGTAGCTGAAGCATTCTCTGTTTCACTATCACCAATGCTGTTCATAACACCAACCAGCCCCTTGAGAGCTTCGAGCTTTTGCTGAAAGTCAGCCATGGTGATTTATGATCCAACTCTGATATTCTTTGCGTTGCTAACCAGAGAAAAACCCTTTTATAGATGCAGAAGGTAAATAATGCCACGTAACGCAAGCTTACCAAAATTTAGTGATCAGCAACAAGATTATATGATTTTCTTCTCTCAGATGAAGAAGTTTTGGGCGGGTATCATATTTCCCTTCTAGTGGGAATAATTTTTTTTTTTTTTTTTTTATATNTTTTATTTTTATTTATATAAAGTACACCTGAATAGAGAAAAATTATTTGTGCTCAAAGCATTTAGACAAATGGAGGTGGCGCAGAATAAAACTTTTTTACAGTTGGGGAGGTGGACAGCCTTAAGACTGGAGCGGCTCCACTGAACTAAGGCCTCTCTTCCACAGAATAAAACCTTCACCTCTTGGTGAAAAGTCGAAATGTCATGGTCAAGAATAAATATATCCCAAAAATACATTGCTTTCATATGTAATAACAGGTCCCCATATAAAAATTGCTTTGAGAAATGTTACTACACATACTAGTTATCTTGCACTATCTTACATTTTGCACACATGATAGAATCAGGAATTTACTTGGGATAGCCTCACACCATGCTGTTCTGGATGGCAAAACTTCAACCTCGTTTATCAAATCATGGGCATATCTCTGCAACATAATTGAAGATTCATCATGTTCATTGTCCCCTGAGCTTATTCTATTCTTCACTTATCAATGTTCATATTGGCTTGTGCTTATGCATGGGTTTGCAGAGTAAAGACAGAAGCAGAGGAGCTAAAAGGGAAGAAAGTTCAATTGGTTATTAATGTGGATTGCAGGCCTTGCTTTGAGATTAGTTTAGTCCTGAAGAAAACTGCAATGGAGGCTTTTACTTCTTTCTTTGTTAAAGGTCTTGAATTGAATCCCTTTGAAATTGTAAAATGTAGCAAGTGCATTTAGGAGCACAAGTTCTTTGTCTTTCTTATTTGATTTGAGGGTAGCTGGGAATGTAATCACATAACTTAGAGAATAATGCCATTACTCATGTTGGGCCTATACCTTCAATGGATGAGGCACGTTTTCATAAACTTCTTCGTGAACTTGTCCGAATTCATAGCCACGTTTAGTTAGTTGTCAATTATACATAATATATAATGAGATATACTTATTTCATGATAATTTTGAGAGATTAGAAGAATAAAATTTATATTTAGTACATTGTCGGTGGAGTCTAAAATTTATACAAGTGGCTTGATTTATATATTTTTTGTAATAAATACTTCATAAAAACAATCTTATTGATGACCTAGATAATATTAAATAATTTATTTATGATTAACTTAAAAAAAACACAATAAAAAATAATCAAATTAAAATTTATAATTAGAATCAATCACGATGATTCATTTTATGTTCTTAAAAATTTTTGTATAAAAAAAATACATTTTTAATAGCTATACAAACAACTTTTAAATGATACAAGACCACCAGTGCTAGCACCTAATACACTCCCTTCATTATTGTTGACCGCGTGGTCACAAAGTTCATCATAACATATTAAAATAGACACACTTCAAGAGCAAAAAGAGGAAAAGAAATTACTAAAATATAATAAAGTGATGACAATCACATACGGCTTTTAGTGAAAATCTCACCAAAACTTATGAGTGTAGTTAAATCTAGGCTTTTAAAAGACGTATTGTGTTAAAAAGAAAATAAAAGAAAAAGACATATTGAGTCTAATTGAAATTGACAGTGTAGTTTAAATTGGAATTTGTAATAGTGAAATATAATGATGTACAAAGTAGTGGTGGTTCGTATTATATGACTCTTTTTAATATCAAGCTATTTGTTACAACTTTTTTTTCTTAAATAATTTTTAGAAACTTTAAAACAGACTTTAAAAAAGTATCCGGACAAATTATAATGTCTACATAACAGGTACAGAGCATGAAGAAAGTAAGGAGAAGGATTGGAAATTGGGGATTGGAACTGCAACAGGTGCAAAATGGATTGTTTTATTTACTGATATGAAGGTTTTATTGAAGTGTGTTTAGTCGTCTATTTGAGATTGGGTACAGTGAATTGATGATTTNCTGCAATAGGTGCAAAAGGGATTGTTTTATTTACTGATATGAATATTGTGCTTAGTCGTCTATTTGAGATTGGGTACACTGAATTGATGATTTTCCTGCAATAGCTTTTGTTGAACAATAATTTAATAATTGGTAAAACAGCAATGTCGATAGGAAATGTGATAGTAAAAGTTGATTAAGGGGGTAAAAAGAATAGAATAAAACAACGATTGAGTACTGGGTAAGGAAGTGATGAAGATTGTAAGAAAGTAGAAAACAAGTTGAATTGCTGCACTGCTACAAATGACGTAATAATATTGTATTGAAAGCAACCATGTTTTTTGAAACGAGGTATTGGAGTACTCATCACAAATAAGGTCATTGTGTCCCACCAAGGAGGCATGGTGTGCCATGCTCTAGTTATGTAATAGTGTGTAAATTAATCAAACATTTAATTTTGATAAAGACAATCAGACAATCATTTGATGAATGGAAGAAATAAGTGCAATATGTACAAATAAAACTTACCTACAAGTACAGGATAAAGAAAATAAATAGAATTAGTTACCAAAATATTGACTGAATTGTACCAATATAGGATAAATAATGGTGGTGTTTCTACCCTGCACCACCCTAAAATTATAACTCTTTCATGACCTAAGAATGTTCAAACATTGCTATATTCACTTTGAAAATTAATTAAAACATAAAGTTTTGGACTTTTCAATGCGACATCATGATATCTATCAGAAAAAGTCGACTTACCCTAATTAAGTTATCCTCTAATAAGCACATAATTATTTCATATCTCTAACAATCACGAATGGTGCCCTCATCCTATGCAGCATCACCTTGTGGACGGTCTTGCTCTTAATTTCCATGCATGTCAACTGAAATTAGGGAATTAGTACAACTAATCGTACTAGTCCAGGTTCATGAAGATTGATCAAAACTAAACCATTAATTAATTATATACTAAGCAATGTTAATAAGATGTTCTTCATCATGTATGCTTTCCTCATTATAGCTCTTATACCTGTCAAGAACTAATTCAACCTAAAAGCTTAAGCTTTTAGGTGAACGCTTATGAATAAATTTATATCTAACACGCTCCACACGCAAAAGCTTTTTAGGCTTAAAGCATAGACAAATCACAGACTCATTTACACTATATGTTGAAATTTTAATTTAATTGAGAAAGTGGAGACATAAAGATTTGATCTCCTGACTATTTGGTCAAAGAGGTTTCAATACCATGTCAAAAACCGATCAAACTTAAAAGTTGCCCATGAATAATTTTATATCTAACAATACCCACTAGCTATAATATCTACTCAATGTAATAAATTACTTGAGAATAATTCTATAATACCAGAACCAAAGTAAAATTTTGTGTAATTAAATTATAAGTCAAACCACAATCCTTCAAATATTTTCGGGACTTACTGGCCAGAATCATCAACCAAATTAGTCTGCTCCTGAGGCATGTCAGATCTCTTCATTTCAGGATGCACAGCAGAGCTCTCACCAACACGACGACCACCACCACCTGGTTGTTCATGTGGCTGTTCAAATTGTGCTGCCATCTCTATGTTCATGTTTTAGTCCTCAGGGTCATCCGTCAACTATCTCGGTTGCAATGGAGAATATGGGATCTCTAATCCAAAGGTATCCTTTACTCTCATCAGGAACTTGCTCCCATGGTAGTAAGTGAATTCCAACCTATAACTATGCAAAATCCTATAGAAATCCATGAAATCTATCCATCTTCCTAGCCCTATTTTGGTACAATCACCATCAGCAACAACATCCAGGTTCCAGAAACGGCCTAGGGGATCAATAATCCTAGCAATGTCCCCAAGTTTCTGACAATACTGATCTACGAATTGAGGATCAAGTGTTAATGGAACCTGATGCAAACACAATGCAAAAAGTCATTTCAGATTCATACATGGCCATGAAAATGAGAATGGAAAAAAAATGATGCGCTTCATCATATATTCTTTAAAAATAAAATAAGTGCAACCTTACCAACTGATTACTGTGAGAGACCTCCAGGTTCCATAGTCTTATAGAAAACAAGATAGGTGGATTTGTTGACAATCCAGGCGATCCCATTATGCTCTGCAATAGTGTAACAGAGGATGGAGTTTTATATGCAAGTCCAACATATCAGTGCCAAATTGGATTTCCAACTAACTGATTAAATGTAGTCTTAATGAGCCTCAGTTAATTTATTTAGGCTCAATTAGCTAAATTGGGGCTACTTAGTGATCTAATTAGTGCATACGGAGATGTTCGAGTTAGTGCAGTCTACCAACAAGTTTGTTAAAAAAAAAGGTCTAACTTCCTAATAATTTCCTTGTCACAATCATTCACAAATTATTTCTTTCCAAAATGGACTACGCTCTCATTTTATGAGTAAAAAGGCAAATGAGAGATTATAGAAATGCACTCATTTCTACAGCATGCCACAAAAGGAGCCATTCTTATGTTCCATTTGGTCAGAGTAACTTGGAATTGCATTTTGAGAGGATAAAAACGAGAGAAGATTTCAAAGAAACTAATTAAAAGAGTAAAGTTATAAATCAAGCCATACAGTGGGTCTACCTAATGATGCTTTCTCCTCATCAACAATTATCAACTATAATAACAAAATTAATTGCACTTTGATATTAACAATGAATCATGTTACTAGAACAATCTCAACATGAAAAACAAGTGCGTGTATCAACCTGGATACTTCTTTCCCGCAAATAGCCTCAGTTCCAAGCTCCCTTACCACTCCTTTCTCTCTATTGCTCTCTTGATCTATGGTTTTCTTGTCTATCTCTTTAGTTTCACCTATGCCAATCATTTATAATGCAATAGGCAAGGATGATAAGAGAAACCAGAAAAAGAAAAAACAGTTGAAAAGCATTTATTAGTTACAAAGACATCATTTATCAGAACTTGTATATGAACATGTTATTTATATTTAATAACTCAAAAAACTGAATAAAAAATATATTCTGCTATATTACAAAAAGTGCTTTAAAATAAAATTTCTTTGTTCAAAACATTTACATTTTTTGTTCTTCAGAAGGCAAATAACCAATGGAACAGCTTCACATGCAAAAAAGTTGATAAGAAACCTTAATTACTCAGAAAATAAATGCATTTGTATGAAGACAAGATAAGAGAGTTGGCATGAAAAGTACGAGGTTAAGTTAAGACGAATAGATGAATGAAATTGATAAGTAAAGACAATAATTTCTTTTAAAAAAAAAATTATCAGCGATAAGTAACTAGGTACAGTGGGTGAGTATGTTTGATTGATCGTACTCTTTCTCTCTTCTCTTTTGGGAGGGTGGTCTGAAATCTGAAGAGCCCTACTTTAGCTAAATCCTCATTTTTGTGACTCACTTAATCTAAGCTGTTAAAGAAAATATTTTAAATACGTTCATAATAGATCCACGGCTTCACTAAAAAAAAAAGCTTTGGTAATTTCTCATTGATCAGCTTGCTATCTCGTAGTTTAATACATATAAAAAACCTGTCCTCTGATCTTCCTATACTTCTTAATCTCATGAATACGATCTAAAAGGAGAGATAAGTAGACTCACTTTGTATGTGTGTTTCCAAAAAAATGAATATTGTTAGGAACTCAAGCTACGAAGGTAGAACTCACCCCAAAAGACTAATCCATTAGGGGAGGGTGCCTTCACTACTTAAGTACCATCTCACAATTACTTGGGAACCGATGTGGGACTTCCCATATCATAACATTACCCACCCTTTGAGAAGCCGGACGCCCACAGATGGCCCACTCTTGGCTGTCTACTCAAGGTGGCTGACACTCTATCTGCCAAGTAGTCATTTCCTTGGTCGCTTCTTTCCAAGGTTGCCCCCTCCCGCTACGTTTCCGTCTCTCAATGAAAGCACTAATGTTAGGAACTCAAGCTGCAAAAGTATAACTCACCCCAAAAAACTAGTCCATTAGGGGAGGGTGCCTTCACTACTTAAGTATCATCCCACAATTGCTTGCGGAACTGATGTGGGACTTCCCATATCATAACAAATACAGATAAATGAATCTGCAAAGAAATTCTAAACCTCATAGCAAATTGGAATCTGAATTCAACTTCAAGAATATAAATGTTATTCAAAGATGAAATGCTTCTTAGTTGGAATCAAGATGAGCATAGCATCAAGTTTTCTTGGACGAAAGAGAATAGATACCTCGTAGGAAGAAGAGGAGGTGCGTTCTGATATGTTCTCTTCCCAATAAACCTCTTTAGGACTCTTCCTACTCATAAACCGCTAAAGGGGATGAGAACTGTTGTTACACCTGCTGTATCTCAAGTATTGAAATTTGGTGGATTTTGTACATAATTTATGCATTCTGTTGAGTGGGTTTTATATCCACTCTTTAGATATCTTTTACTTAATTATTTGGTTGTTTATTGAGATTTATTACTATCTAATGGGTTGTTTATGTTAAATTGTAGGTTTAAATGGAAGTTCATAGGTTTCGTGGTTTGAAGTGAAAAAATAAAAGGTTTTGACAGAACCCAAGAGCTACGGCTCTAAAATTTGAGAGCCGTGGCCCTCGTATTAGATTTTCAGCCTTCAATTCCCGAGAAGAAGCGCCGCGGTGCTGAATTTTCAGAGCCGCAGCTCCCATTTGAGAAGAAATTGGTGTTTTTGTACCGCGCGCTAAGGCCGCGACGCCCATGCCAGATTTCTAAATATGTGTCATTTTTCATAAGTTTCTTTAGGGCTTTTGCTTAGGGGTATAAATCGAGACTTTTAAAAAAATTTGAGAGGATTCTTGGGCTGGACTCTTTGGAGGCAAAAAAAAGAGCAAAAACAAGGATTGAAGAGGAGATCTGTGGAGCCGATTGGGATTACATCTGAGAGTTTTTATTCTTCTGCTCTTTGAATGATGACTGAATTTTGCTTTACCATGTTCTTTCTTTTTGCTATGAACTAAATTCCCTTCTAGGGCTACGATGTAGCCTAGCTAGGAAGATTTTTTATTTTTTATTTCTTTAATTCAAGAACTCCCTTAGTAAATTGTCTTCTTCTTCTTAATTATTCATGCTTCTAATTGATTGATCACCAATTAGTGGATTAGATAATTACAATGAGACTGAGAGGTAATTTGTAATTAAAGATCATAGGGATTAAGAGCATAGGTTACATGTAGGATATGGATATACCTCAATGGCCTATGTAGCTATTTAAAAAGAACCATAGAATTAAGTGAATTTCTAGGTTGTTCGCAATTCACATAGGAATATCGTGGGTTCATAACTTAGAAATATTTTTGTTTGACCTTGGGAAAGGCTAATAAATAATTTAGGGTTCTTGGCTAGCAATTAGAAAAATTGTTCTTGGTTAATGAATTAGGAATAACAAATCGGAATAACTATGGTGAAATCAAAAGCCCTATATATTTTTCTCTCTTGATAATTCTATCATTTTGCTGGTTTAATCTGTTTTCATTCTATTTTAAGTTGTTTCTTGAAAATCTCTACACATTGATTGATTAGATAAAATTAAGGTTAACTAAATTTCGGTAGTTAATACATTAGTCATCATGGGAACAATACTCTATCTCATCTTATTACTTAGAAATGATAACGTACACTTGCGTTTAGATTTTCTCACAACACATTCCAATAAATAAAAGGAGAGAGTTGGCAATAAACATTCCAAAATTCCTGCTTCAATTATGCGCAATTTTCAAACAAATCGGCAACCACTCTCTTCGTGCACATTTTGCTCTTGCCTTTTATTTATTTAGTTGCAAGAACACATAATTGGTTGCCGAAATATGCTCTTGGTTCCAATGTCTTTAATTTTTTGTCTGATTTCAGTATTTTAATCAATATGATGGAGAATTGGCAACAAACTCTTATTTAATGAATTCTAATTAATCTACATCATTTCATGCATATTTTGTTCATTCTCTAATTATGGGTTAATTTGTTTTGATCATTTATATAATTAAGCAATTGTGATTAGTGAACAGTGGGTCAACAAATACTAAATGATACCCACAGATTTCGTTTTATGAAATATCTCCTTCAACAAAATAAAAGGAATGACACGTTAAGTATGGAAGTTAATGCTTAACAGAAAACTTGATGAAATTTCTGTTAAGTGGCAACATACAATATTCAATGATTGTCGAAATTCTTGATTGTCTGTGAATCAAAATCAAATTGGTACTTGAATCAATTAATTGCTTCTGTTATTTGTAATACCCAAATCTGAATTGGAAATAGTTTGGAAAATATATTACTTACTTATAAAGATTTAGAGGGTGAAGGAAATTTTCACTTTATATGTCATTGTTCTATTTCCTTATAAATTACAAATGCAACCAAACAAAAAATAGGTAAACTTACAATAATGAGGGGTTGGGAATGATGTAGATAAATTGATATTGTATAACTTTCTGTATCCAAAATTTTTAAATAAAATTATATTTGGAAAGCTGCATATCCTTTGTGATCACTAGAATAATATTGAAACCAATAAACAAAAAATAAAATACTTTGTGATACCGAAAATTAAGGAAAACAATCTCAAATATTAGACTTTCTGTTTTTTACTAAACAAAAACAACCATAGAAGTTAATATAATATATATCAAACAAATATGTGTACTTTTCTTCATTAAACTTTTCTCAAAGCAGTTAAGCAAGATTAATAATATATATTCCAACAAGTAGTGACCCTTTGAATCTGCAACCACCGCCATTTTGAGTCGGATCAATCAGGAGATATATCTTGAACCCGCAATGAAGTAATTGAAAATCTTAAGTGAACCCTCTGCCTCAAATATCATCTGTCAGCGCATTCCAACAGAGAACTTGTTAAATCCTCTAGGTGCATGGAAAGTTCTGACAAGCACTCCAAGATCCATGCTCTTGCTGGATATCACATTTGAAAGATTTACCAAGTGATAAATATACTCCAGCCAGTAGTAAGTGCCATGTATATTAGATTTGTATTTATTCTTGTTTATTTTCTCTTGTTATTTTTGTCTGTTTATTATAATTCTTTCTATCTCATATAAAGTACAACAAATACAGCTACCAATTTCTATTTACATATTTATCATACTAATTTATATTGAAATATCATATTAATGTGAATGTAAAATCGTATAAAAAGCAATAATATAATCTATTATGAAAAACTACTTGGAAATCTATTATATTCAAAATTGGGATGATTATAAACAATCGAATTATTCTAACTGTAGAATGCAAATATAAATACTACGTCTTCTCAATCATCGTTTAATTTAATTTTGAATATTTTTCAATCTTAGTATATAAAAACTAATTTTTCTCCATCAATGAAGCAAAGCTCTGACTTTGAATCGTTTTCAGTCTTGATCTCCCGCAACCTGAAGTCTTCTTCATCTTTGTGATTTTCTATACACAGAAAGTATACGTCATAATATGCAATTAGAAATCAAAAGTCATAGTTGTTTCAATAGATCTAAACTTTGATTAAAATAATTATAATTTAATTACCAGCATTAATTACATTATTCTCCAAAGTATGGTCCGTTGTCATTGTGACATATAAAAATAGCATTAATTGCAGTCAAACAGTTTGACAAGTGCATATAAAAATTATAATTGGTTGTGATGATAATTAATTATATAACCACAAATATAAAACTCATGAAAATATTTTTTCNAGACAAAATGAGTCCCGCTACATTGCATGTAATGTTTTTCATCGAGTTTTGCTACTTCAAAGTAGCATAACAGAACATGCAGATGGACAGTAAAAAAATAAAAATAAATTTGTCCCGCTAAATCAAATTTAGTCCCACTACATCAAATTCAATCCCATTGTTATGGAAAGAGTGGCATTTGAAAGATCCTACTACTTTCAACATAGAAAGAGAGAGAGAGGGAGAGAGAGAGAGATATATGACGGAGAGAGAGAGAGAGAAAAAAAAAAGCAACAGAGAGTTTGAAAGAGAAAAAAAATGAGAGAGAGAGAAATAAGTAATGGTCCTGCTACTTTCAATCTAGCGGGACCTTAATAGTTCTGTTGATTGTAAGATGGTGGGACTCACTATAAAATTCGGGTAAAAAGTTGTAGCAGCTTTAGACCACTTGTGTTAGGTCTCGCTTCTTCAGAATAGCGGGACTCAATAAAATACATTATTTCTGAACTAGCGTGACCCATTATGTTTGCAGTGTAACATTAAAATATTAGAAAGTGACCCATTTTTATAATTTATTTCAAAAGTACCTCTTTTACATTTCTTTTTTGTATTTTCATAGTCATTTAGCCAAAAATAACATCTCCCTAAAAATATTTATCATATTAGGTGAGGGTTATGCTAGGTGGTAGTGCCATACCACCCCTAGTTGAGTGGGACCCAATGAGACTTACAATGTGATTTTAGTGTCATTGTGAATATCTAAAAAAATTGAGTTACCCAGTATATGCTAGAACACACAATTTCTTATAAAATATAAAAACGACAAGATATAAGAAAGCATGCCAAGAAATAGGAGTGTAAGCCAAACCGGAAAAATCGGCCAAACCGACCGAACCGAAGGTAAACCGAGTCAAACTGAGAGAATTGGTCTGGTTTTCGGTTTGTTTTTCTGAAAAACTTATGGGGTCGATTCGGTTCTCGATTTGATTGAAGGAAAACTGAGATTAAACCAAATCGAACCGAGTCCTTCAATACGATGTCATTTTGATTAATCTTAAGTCTTCTACTAGTCTCTTTACTCTATCTCCCACGCAAATTGTAAATTAGAAATCCCTAACCCTACTACTCTGTCCCCATTGCTCTCCTTCTGACTCCCATCTCCGTCTCAGAATAGTGAGGCAATGGAAGAAATGACAATGCCTGAGTTAGAGATCGGGTTACGTCATGAAGGTCGGGGAGATCTCTGAGGTCAGGAAGATCTCTGAGGTCGAGTTATTCCGAGCAAACCTGAAACAAAAAAGTGGGCCAGATTCTTGTTTCCGGGCTCCAAAGATTAAATTAGATTGATCTGAGCTATAGGGGATTCAGAGAGTTTTTTTGTGCCCCTTTTACCTATGATGGATAGGGCTATTTATAGGCAGAGATAGAAACATAAACCATAAGTTGATGGGTCACTCGGGGCCTTCAATGGGTTTTGTCTTATTGGGCATCTGGATATTGGGCATAGAAATAGGCCACCCCATTTGCCCCTTGAAAGAGCTCGGAGATATGAAATAGGAATGACGATCTCTAAGATTAAGGACCGATAAAAATGAAGGTTTTACGAAGAGATAAGCTCGGGTCTTTGGTTGGCAAACTCGATGACACCAATTTTCAATCCCAAGTTGACTTAATGGTCAAAAAGCATAAATTAGCCATTTGATTCAAGGACACTGATCCTCGGGAAGTTTGCATTTGCTATGGAGATTGTGAACAAAGGTTAGCTCGGAATGTTACTGGCTTGATAGACGTTGGTCCACGTGGAGTTTGCACTTGTAGTGGAGGTTACAAACAGAGATTGTTTGCACTCGCAATGGAGGTTACAAATTGAGGTCAATTTGCACTCGCGATAGAGGTTACAAACTGAGGTCGGTTTGCACTCGCGATAGAGGTTACAAACTGAGGTCGGCACGAGGTCAGATGCGTAGGTCTTGGCTTTGTCCAAGTACCTGGTCATTTGTGGGTCCTTTGCCTGATACTCTCCCTTTATTTGGCCGATGAACAACTGCGAATCTGTTTGGACCATGAGGGTGTCGGCACTGAGCTCAAGTGCTAGACGTAGGCCCGTAATGAGGGCCTCGTACTCTGCTCCGTTATTGGAGACCGGAAGCTTGGAGATTGACTCAAAAGGGGTAAATATCTAGACCCAAGGTCGGATGGGAGGTTTTTTTTTTTTTTTTTTTTTTTTTTTTTTTTTTTTTTTTTTTTTTTTTTTTNTGCTGACCTCCCTTTCGATCTTCTTGAGGTTTTTAATCCTTCGCCTTGTTTTGCTCCGACTACCCTAGCACCTCTTCTAAGTTTATGTGCTTGGCAATCATGGTGAGGAGCTTGAAAAGATTGTTTGGTGGGTCAAGAGTTAAATTTTTGTGCAACCATTCGGGTCGGAGGCCTACTTGGATAGTGTGCATTTCTACTGAATCTGTCAAGTCCCGGACTTACAAGGAAAGTTTGGTGTACCAATTCACGTAGTTTTTTAGAGATTTAGTCTCTTCTTGCTTCAGGATGGCTAAGATGGCAAGAGGACTATTGATGAATCATGCTTGTAGAGAAGCGAGTTTGAAGAAGCTCAAATAACTGATCAAAGTTGGAGATGTTGTTTGGGGCGAGGTTAGAAAAGCATTAAAGGGTTGCTCAGAGTAAGGTAGTGGGGAAAGCACAACACATGAGCTCATCATCGATACCACTTAGGAGCATGATAGAATTATAGTTTTCCAAATGCTCTCTAGGATCGGATGATCCGTCAAAAGGCTTGAGTTGAGGCAACCTAAAGGTGGTCAGAACAAGGTATTCAGGGATGAGCTGGGTGAAAGGGTGGCGTCACACTCTTTTCGGCCTTTCCATTTAGGGCGGGGAAAACTTAGGAGAGCTAAAAATCTGAGAGGTTTTTCCCTTATGCGCATGTGAGGAAGGTTCTGAGCTTTTATAGGTTACGAGCTTCAAGTATCTCGAGGATTCCGCCTTATTGACATTCGCCCCCCGCTTATACTCAGCTAGCTTTGCCTTGTTCGCCTTTCTTTCTTGTTTTAGTGCTTAAATCTCCTTTAAGAGGTACTATAAAGTGTCGCCCAACTGTTCAAGGTCGACTTCTTTAGGAGGGGCTTCTGGGATGGCCTCCATGTGGAGAACAGATCGACTCGCCTGAGGTATTGCTCTTAAGCGGGATGGTTTGGCGAGTGGCTCTTTGGTTGGGGTGGAGAGGCTTTCTTGGACAGAAGGTGGAATGGTTGGGGTGGATAGATCATCTGTGCCCATAGCTAAATTTAGGATCAGCTAATGAGATTTGTAGGTGTTAAGAGAAATCTTCGTTTCTCACAAACGGTGCTAAATGATGATGCCTGAGTTAGAGATCGGGTTACGTCACGGAGGTCAGGGAGATCTTTAAGGTCCTTGAGGTCCTTTGAGGTCTGGGAGATCTCTGAGGTTAAGGAGATCTTTGAGGTCGGAGAGATCTCTGAGGTTGGGGAGATCTCTGAGGTTGAGGAGATCTCTGAGGTTGGGGAGATCTTTGAGGTCGAGGAGATCTCTAAGGTCAGGGAGATCTTTGAGGTCGGGTTATTCCAAGCAAACCTGAAACAAAAAAGTGGGCCGGATTCTTGTTTCCGGGTTCCAAAGATTAAATTAGATTAATCCGAGCTATAAAGGATTCAGAGAGTTTTTTTGTGCCCCTTTACTTGTGATGGATGAGGCTATTTATAGGCAGAGATAGAAACAGAAACCATGAGCTGACGAGTTGTCCGGAATAAGCTAGCGGGTCACCCGAGGCCTTCAATGGGTCTTGTCTTATTGGGCCTAGAAATAGGTCACCACAAGAAGAAACCCAAATTCTATAGCAACAAGAGCAAGAGGAAGTAGGGAGCAATTCACAAGAAGAAGCATCAACATCCGAACAGCAACTCATCGTGGTTCCGATTTCGCCATCGGACACTCTCTCCATGTTCTTTCAGGTGCACTCTGTTTTCAACTTGACGAATAGGTGTTTGTTAAAATGCCCATGTGAAATATTTGGATTGATTAACGAAAGTTTAGTATATGAGGAATATTGTTGTGGACAGTCCAGCATTTTGGGATGGTGAAAATAAGTTTAATCTTTCTTACAAAAATGAAAAAAGAAGTTTCGTCTGATGCGGGTTTCTTCGAATTCAAGTGCTTGCTGATTTGAGACCGATTTAAAGAAGAAAATTTATCTGATTCTATGACTGTATTCCTTGTAGGTGCTAGTTTATTTTTGCCGTACTTCTGAACATTGAATAAATGTTGCACAAACAAAAGCTTCTTTTGAACTATCCAAGTAATTGTTTTGTTCTTAATTTTACTCAATCAAGACTTTATGCAATTAAAGTCTTAAAATTGACCAAGGAACGGTTTGATGGTCCTACCATTTTGGTTTGAAGATTTATAATTCTTTATATATGTGCAACTGGGCCTTCATTAAAAACTTCATGGTTCATATCATTTTATATGTGACTAATTGTCTACCTTTTGCACATTTGAAGGCAGAGGGAACAATCAGTGAATCGGCTATTCCAGCTGTGACTAAAGCCTTAGAGGTAGATCTGTTAACTTTCTTAATCTAATTTTCTTCTTCTATTTGAGTATTATTTTGATGCAAACATATTTTTTCTGTGTTGTGTGTCTTTATCTATCTTTCTGCCTCTGTCAACCTCTGCTATGTTGTTTCACTTTCCCTGATGAACATGGCAGTGCTAATAGAAGTCATAGTATTGCTTATGATTGGCTATGAGTTGTTGAAATAATTATATATCGTTTACTACTCAAGATGATATGGCTTTGCTGTTAGCTTGTTAATACCGTTTGAGTTATATGTATCTCTCTGAATTAATCTGAATCAAAATATATTAGATATTTGCATTAAATTTGAGTTGGATTGGAAGCGATCTTGTAAATCTCTATCAGACATGCTATTGTGAGAATAAGATATCAAATGTTTGTGTAAGTTATTTTAACCCAAGTTGGCCAATTTTGGATCACAATATTATATTTTGGCAATCATGGCAAGCCTCATTATTGAAAGGGAGAGAATAATGAAAGAATGATAAAATGGGTGGGGTTCTGTTGCAATATTTGTAAATTTGGCAAGTAGAACTTGCTGTGCACCCACTACCGTGCACTGCTTCTACAATAAAGATGAAATTGAGGAAATGTGATTCTTGTTTGCTGCTACAGCTGTAACTTATTCAAGTAATGAGTGTATCTCTTATTTATATACCTAGCATCTTAGATTTGTGTCGGTTGCTTGTTTTGGTTTTCTGTCTTATTTTTTATTCCTCTCCTTTGGCATATAATTTTTAATGGTTACTCATCAAATATTAATATTCCTCTATTCTTTTGTAGGAGACAGAGGGTGTTACCAGTTTGAAGGTTCAGATTATCTAGCAATTGTTGGTCATTGAACATTGGAATGTCTGTGTTTTTGGATGTAATCCAACTATATATTGAATGTGAAATTTGCAACCCATGATATGTTATTTTGTTGTGTTTTTATGATTGTGAAGGGTATAAGATGAGGGAGGAAAATAGTTGTGTAGTGATTTACTGGCAGAATAGGACTTTCACTTCTAATTGCAAATTTTTTGGCAAAATTGACCAAAACTAACCAGTAAGATTTGACTCGGTTTGGCTCAAAAAAATTTTAAAAATTAAATCGAACTGAATTGAGTTTGTTCAATTCAGTTTTGGTTAGTTTAGGTGTAAATAAGATCAAACCAAATTAATTACACTCCCACTAAGAAATAATTTTTTTAAGTTTATTTTTTGATACATTTTTTTATATTGTATCATTCTTATATTTTATAAGAAATTATGTATTTTAACATATATTGAATGATTTAATTTTTTAATATCTTTGTAATAATATCAAAATTATTGGATAAATTTCACTCATCTCACACAACTAAAAAAAAATATAACGCTATTACCTCTTAATAAAATAATAATAACGCTATTACCTCTTAATAAAATAATAATAACATAGTAGTCACCATAATATTAACACCCTACTTTAAAAGATTTTGATCCTATCATATATTAAAGAGCCTGTCCTTGTTTCTGTTCTAGTACTATTATTGACACTTTAGGCCGCAGCCAAAGGAGATAAGTCTTGAAAATATTGACACCTCAGGCCCAGCCAAAGGAGATAAGTCTTGAAAATATTGACACGTCAGGCCCAGCCAAAGGAGATAAGTCTTGAAGAAAAATGTGATTACCACTTAAGCAAAAGCAAACTAACAATAATTTCTAGTATAGTCCACCAACATTAATACGTTAAAAGTTGAAATCTAACGGTGATATTCAACCCAAATCAAACTGGTTCGATTTAACTTGGTTTAACTCAAAAAATTTTAAAAAATTGAATCGAACTAAATCAAGTTATTTGGTTCGATTTTGGTCAATTTGGAGTGTAAATTAGATTGAATTGAATTGATTATACTCTTATTAAAAAATAATTTTTTTAAATTTATTTTTTGACATATTTTTTTATATCGTATCTTTATTCTATTTTATAAAAAATTATATATTTTTACATATATTAAATAATTTAATTTTTTAATATCTTTATAATAACATAGTTTCACTCAAACTCTCACAATTTAAAAATAAACATATCGCTATCACCCCTTAATAATAAAAAAAAATATATATATAGTACCCACCATAATATTAACACCCTCACTTTAAAAGATTTTGATCCTATCATATATTAAAGAGCCTGTACTTGTTTCTGTTCTAGTACTATTATTGACATTTCAGGCCCCAGCCAAAGGAGATAAGTCTTGAAGAAAAATGTGATTACCACTTAAGCGAAAGGAAACTTAAAATAATTTCTAGTATGGTCCCCCAACGTTAATACGTTAAAAGCTGAAAGTTAACGGTGACAAGACAAGCAGTCCGTACAAGAGTGAGGATACATAAGAGACTGTTATTTTATGGGTGAGATAAAAAAAAATTATTAAGAGTTTAAAACGAAACAAATTTTTAATTTTAGTATTATTCTAAAATTTTGAAAACTTAATTCACTAAATATATATTCAAATAGTTAATTTTTTACAAAATATTTAAACAAAAGAAAACAAGAATCATGTAAAAAAAATAAATAATATTTTATTTTAATTTTGTTAAATTTAAATTTTATTAATAATTTAAGAATGTGATTTATACTGAGTAATTATATTTTTTTGAGATGGTACTAAAATTAAAAATTGATTCTACTCTAAACTCACAATAATTTTTTGGAGATTTATTAGATACTTTTAATATTTATGTAGTATGTTATACTACATAGAAATAATCAATCAATGAATGATATGTGGACAAGTTAACTATTTTTAAGTTTATTTAAAAAATTAAATAAATTATATTTTATATCTAATAAAATATAAAAATTATGTATGTTTGACACGTCAGTATAGTATGACATACTCATGTAGTATTATAAAATTCCCGTAATTTTTTTTGCTTTTTTACCTTAGTTATATGTGTAAAGTAGGATAGAGTCCCCTAATATACTAATAAGCATTGTATTACTCTAAATATTTCTAATAATGTACACTGATATCTTGAGGATATCTCAAAAAATTTTACTTTATAATATTATTATTACGTTTTTGGTAACAAAAATATTTAGGAGATAGATAAATTAATTTAATTTCAAAGCAAGTTGTTCTACAATTAATTAATACCTATAAATTAATATTATAAGTAGAGTTTGAACTAAGATATTTTTATCGACACAATTCAAATCTATAATTTAAGTCAATCCTTATTAGCACTATATTAATTACTATTAGAAATGCTAAAACTATTGAGGACGTCTCAAAATTTTGAGATACTATCTTGCAAATATGCTAAAAGTATTATAGTACACTGGTAAAGCATGTGAACTGTCAAATAAAACACAAAAAACACTGTCCCAAATTCAGTATACATATTCCAGGCGTAACTAAGGGGATGGGTAAGGTACACTGTCCCACAAACAGAGCCCTCATCTGTGTCATTATCCTACACACATACCAAACTAGGGCCATGAACATTTATGAAAATGAAAAACAATCGTCCAGATATAGAAAGATAAAGAGATAAGGTGTTGTTATCACGTTATGTTACAGCCCATAAAAAGTATAGGGGGAGATTGTTGCTGAGATGTAACAGAGCAAGAACTGATAGATGAATAGACAGTCACTCTGAACATTTCTGTAGCTTCGACTTAGATACGTTGGGAGAAAAAGGTGGGATGGACAAAATGAACTGTTTGTGAATCTCATAAAGGACACATTTTGAAGACTAATGTGCATCAACCCATCACACTCAACCAATCTCGGACTTGCCATGTGCCGCCTCGTTCTTCAACGAAGGCATCGTTCCAAAGTTGACAATCATGTCTGCCCTGCTAGCCACACCTCACAAGGGATACAGAGTAGGTTGTAGACTTTCCTTTCTCGTGTTATGTTCAACTGAGTTGACTGTGGTTATTGTTTTTTTGTATATATTTATCATGTTTATTACTTATATATTAAATAGAATAACTATACATTTCATAAATGACAATTACATTGCTCAAAGTGTATTTTGATAAATTATTATGCAAATAATCTGATTAAAAATATATTCAAATTTTATGACTTGAATTTATTTTCCTTTAAAATTTATACTTTCAACTCTCACAACTACTTCGAAAAGTTTCCCCCAAAAATTCTTCTAGAGATTCTTCTCAATAGATCTAGAATCTTGTAAAGCAATGGAATAAGCAAGCTCATAATTTTTATGGACACAATTTATGACATTTGTAAAAGAGTACTATCACCGACAGTCACAAAATGTCCAACTGCAATTTGTCTTCTATTTGAAAATTGAATTTTATATATAGCTTACATCATTATATTCATTACAAATTTTTTGGTACAAATTGTCGTATCCTATCCAAGGTTCTAGGTATGTATGCCTAAGGTTTGTGTAGACATATGAGGTTTAAGCTGCATCCTCTGAAGTCATGCTGAGTTCTCCTAAGATAACCGACTGCCAATATCTTCAGAGAGAAAACTGAGAAGTAGTGCTGCAGTAATCAAGTTTTGATCATAAATTTATCATTCAATCATAAGGTACGTTTGCACTTGCTCGTGGTCGTTTGGTTGGGGTGTTTTCGTAGTTTTAATTTGATATCATACTTTAAAGAGATTGAAAGATTTCCTTTTTTTTTCAATCCTGAGGTACATTAAGCATTCATTTAATACTTTTATGCATCATCTGGCGCCGGCAGAATCTGTGAAGTGGACAGGTTATCTGGTGACCCGCAAAGAGGAGAATACTGTCAGGGGAAGCCCGAGCCGGAGCTCCGGCCGTATGAGAGAGGGGGGGTCAGGGCGAGCTTAGAAAGAGAGCCGAGAGAGAGTTCAGAGAGTTAGAAAAGAAGTGAGTTAGTTGAGTTAGAGAGTGAAGTAAGAAAAATTGCCTCTCTTAAGGGTATTGTGGTATTTCGCTGTAGAAAGGAGTATTGTTTTACCCCGGCAACATCAAGCAGCATTTGTAAGAATGTGGAGGCTGAAGATAGCAGAAGGTGGCAATGGGCCCTACCTCTTTAGCACAAAAGATTTCATAGGACGCCAAACTTGGGAGTTTGACCCAGACGCTGGCAGTCCTGAGGAGCTGGCTGAAGTGGAAGAAGCTCGTCAGAACTTCTATGAAAACCGTCATTCGGTGAGGGCCGGTGCTGACCTCCTTTGGCGAATGCAGGTACCATAATATGTTTCCATCCTTTTAGTAACAAATCTAGAAATAATTCAATCAGGGGCTAAATTATAAAAGTGAAGAACTCTTAAACAATGTTGTTAGGAATTTGATAAAAGATTTTGAAACGTGGGGACCAGTGTTTCCTGGCGCCCTGTCACTAAAGCAAATAGTGATAATAACAATTGTTATTGTGTATGCAGTTTTTAAGAGAGAAAAATTTCAAGCAAACAATTCCACCGGTAAGGGTGGAAGATGAAGAAGAAATTACATATGAAACTGCAACTGCTGCTTTAAGGAGGACAACCCGTTTCTTTTCTTCACTGCAAGCCAGTGACGGCCACTGGCCAACTGAAATGAATGGTGCACTGTTCATCCATCCTCCCTTGGTAAGTATTGAATAGTCATTAGAGCAATTTGTAAACTAATAGTCCGTTAAGCATAAAATTTTGATGATCGGCTTTTACCCAAACCCATGAACAGAGCCATCGCACCATTTGGGCCCGGTCCAGCCTAACTCAAATTTAGCTCAAAGTCCAACTAACTAAACCATCATGATTGCTATCTTACCCTCACCAAAAGTAAGGGGTAGCACTATCCCCATACAATTAGATAGGTTTCGGTAGGATTCATCTAGTAAATTTAGTGTCATTGTTAATATCTCAAAAAATTGAGTCTTTTAATATTTAACAGAATACATAATTTATTATAAAATACAAGAACAATATTATATAAAAAAGCATGCCAAATAAAAAATTTAACTTTTTTTTGGGAGCTTTGTAACCATACCAAATCAATTGGTGAGTCCCACAGAACCCACCCAATTAAGTGGAAGAAGAAACTTGGCACAAGTGGTTGCTGCCTCCTAAGGCGGCTTTACTTCCCCTTCCCGATTTCAAGCTTGGGGTTCTTTGCTCCTAACACACAAAGAGTGCTTCCATCTACTTACAAGCAGAAAAAAGAAAAAAAAAAAAAAAAAANGCACATTCATATAAATATATTAAAATTATAAAATGATTATATTTATAATTATGATAAAAACATTAATCTTATGGAATTTAAATTTAGTTTCTAATATTAAAATTGTACTTGTTATTACATTTTTATTATATTAAATTAAAATGTTATATTATTAATAAAAGATATTAATTTCTACATTATTATATATATTTTACAGTTTATATTATATATTATAATATATTATTTATAATTATATTACTTATAATTTTGATTAATATATATATATATATATATATATACATTAATTTAATAAATATACAATCTTTTCTTATATTACTTTATATTATTATAATATAAATAATATTTTAGGGTTACATCAGATTGATTATTATAATTTTTTATCAGGGATCTATGTAGTCTACCAAATATGAGGAGTTTAAACTTTCTTACGATCATGTATAATAAAAAAAAAAATTTATAATCATATTTAAATTTAACTAATAAATTCTCTAACTCATTGACCGCAAAATCTACTAGCATCTAAGGTTTAATATATCTTTACATAACTCTCTTTAAATTGGTACGTTTTTTCATAAGCTCGTGTCATGGATTACACCAAACCATGTGGATAAAACTTAGTGGGTAAATCATCAAAAAGTTATAAGGCAAATAAATAAGATTAGTAGTATGTCAAGCATAGGTAAAGTGATACAAACATATACAATATAATTGGTCTAGGAAATTTTTAAAAAAGGTTGAGGTCTTAAGTTAAATTCCCATTTCCCCAAATCCCTAGCTATGATTGTTTATCTATGACAAAAAAAAAAAAANAAAAAAAAAAACATAGGAGAAAGGGGAAGAAGTGGGAAGAAGAAAAATGGTTAAGATTCGAGGTTTGAATCATCAATCTCTCATATTTCTAACTAAAAAATCTAGCTTTTTATATTTAATTGTTAAATCTAACAAGGAAATTACAACTTGCACATCAAAAACTTATAAATTAGGTAACCACCAAATATTTCAAACTAGAATTTGGATCAAAATCCTAGCAATTGGTAGAAGAAAATGATAGCAATTTAGATATGAACATGTAAAAAGCTCAGATTAGCTTACCTTTCTTAAACCATGAAATGCAGGTGTTTGTCTTATACATAACAGGGCATCTGAATAATACATTTTCTCCTGAACATCAAAAGGAGTACAAGCGGTACATATATAATCATCAGGTATTTATCTAGTTAATGATTCACTTGCTTTCGTATACATTTTTTTTTTCCTTTTGTTTACTCTTTGTTGACGAGAAATTTGCATATTTTAACAACCAAAATAAATTAACAGTTATGCCAGATATATTAAATTGTAGGTGTGCGATCAATATATATTTTTAGAATTCAAATATGCAGTTACTATGTTGAGTTGCTTGGCTATCCCTCTAAAACATATAGCACTATACTGACTACCAAAACGCGAGTTTTCGACAGAAGTGATTCATGTTCTTGTGCTCATTGTGAAGCTCATGCAAAATTGTGTGTTTGCGTATGTTTCCATATGTTTGCGTATACAAACATATCAGAATGAAGATGGTGGATGGGGATTACACATTGAAAGCCACAGTAGCTCTATGTTGTGTACGGTTCTCAACTACATATGTTTGCGTATGCTTGGAGATGGACCTGAAGGTGACCAAGACAATGCTTGTGTTCGAGCACGAAAGTGGATTCTTGATCACGGTGGTGTCACATACGTACCATCATGGGGAAAGATTTGGCTCTCAGTATGACAAATTACCCATTATCAACATTCTTTAATTTACTTTCTTTCATCTACTGATTTCAGCTTCTTACAATCAATTTTCAGAACTAATAACCTTTTTTGTTGTAGATACTTGGTGTGTTTGATTGGTCCAGCAGCCTCCCAATGTCCCCGGAAATTTGGTGTCTTCCTTCATTTCTTCCTGTGCATCCAGGTAGAAAGACTCTCTTAAGAGAAATACTTACATTAGTTAATCTTGGCATTGTTGGGCCCTTGTTAGTTGAGAAAATTTGAGTCATACAATAAATAAATAAATAAATAAATAAATTTAAGGGGTCCCAATTAAGTTTAGATTGTACTTAAAAGTGTGAAAATTAGTGAGTCTAAACCATCTGACTTAAAAAATAGCACAAATTACTTTACTAGTCAGCTCCAGTTTTTATATATCATCATCCAATTTTAGAAATATTTAATGTGAGATTAAGGTATGAGACTAGATCTTGTCTAATCTAATAAAATAATGTTCTGTTTTTTGTTTATTTTTTAGCGGTGAGGATTTTATCGGGTTAGTTTTCGTGCACTAAGACTAAGTGTCTCCCTATAGAATCTTAAAGGCTCAGCCACCACTTCAGCCTGGTGCATTTAGGAGAATTTAATTCCCCTAGGCACTGGCCCTATGATTGAAACCTTAGCTAGTTTAGATGAATTTATTACATCTTTATTACCAGACCAAATCCTTGGAGTTAATTTTGTTTTTAGTTGGTCGTAATACAACTACATAACAGCCGGGTGTTGCATCTCCCTCTTATGAAATTCCATCCCTTCCTCTTTCAATGGAAATTTCAATTTTTTTCAATTACAACCCTATATAAAAAGGAAATTTGTGTTGTTATGGAAAGATTGGATATATTGATTCCACTGGATCTGCTTTAATATGAGAAAGATTTTATTCGAAGGTCCTTTTAATATAAACCTTTCTGATTTGATTCCTTTTGGTGATTATTTGTAATATATACAATTTTGCTATTCTATTATAAAATGTGGTGAGTAGCAAAAAAAAAAATGTTTTATTAAAAGGAACTGAACTGGAGTTTTCCTTATGTATTTCCTCATATTCTCATACATACGACTAATTTCAATATTTTTTATGTACCCTTATATATTATAGTGAGTTAATTTTTTTATTTGAATTATAGTGAGTTAATTTTGATTTAATAATCATGTAGAGACCTTTCATTAACAAAAATAATAATCTAGAAAGTTTTATACAATCAATCAACCATGTGTTGCCACATATTAAAAATAGTGGTAAAATATATATTAATAACTTTAATAATGTGTCTCTTTTTTGTTTAGTGTATAGAGTTTTACACGGACAATAAATCAAATATAAACTCTATCATAATAAATAAAATATAATAACTTCATTTCTAAGTTAAACTAAACCTAGCAAACTGTTCATTCTTATTCCACTTTCTAAGTTAGTTGTATACCAAAATTATTCATCTCATGCCCCTGTCATATTTAATTATGTGATTTTCTTGAGTGCAGCAAGAACACTGTGCTATTGTAGGATGGTTTACATGCCCATGTCATATTTATATGGGAAAAGGTTTGTTGGGCCAATCACAACTCTAATTGTTGCATTAAGAGAGGAACTCCTCACTGAACCTTACCATGAAATAAAATGGAGAGAAATACGCCATCGATGTGCAAAGGTGTGTTTCACCCAACTTACTGGCAGGCTCAACTCCAACTTTGTTGGAGGTTGCCATCATTTAACACAGCTCTCCTTATTTACTTGCATGCAAGAGCTCATTGCGCATATTGTTAAATGCAGGAGGATTGTTACTATTCCCGTGGCTTAATGCAAGAACTTTTTTGGGACACTGTATATATGTTTACAGAGCCTCTACTTACGCGTTGGCCCTTGAATAAGCTGGTTAGAAAGAAGGTTTTGCAAGTAGTAATGAACCATATTCATTATGAAGATGAAAATAGTAGATATTTAACTATTGGTTCTGTAGAAAAGGTATTTTGATCATTTTGTGTATAGAATTAAAAGAATATGGGATTTGTTGCTTTTGGTATTCTAGTTATGACTTTAAATTTAAACACGGAACCAAGAAGCCCAGTACCACTCAGCTATAAGTCATTTGGTTGGAATCTGGGATCTTGTGTTTACTTTTGTATGACTTAAAATATTCTGAATATCAAATGGTATTGACATGGAGCAGGTTCTGTGTATGCTTGCTTGCTGGGTCGACGATCCTGATGGTGATAGCTTTAAGAAGCATCTCGCAAGGGTACAAGATTGCTTGTGGGTTGGAGAAGATGGAATGACAATGCAAGTTAGTATTCACAAGACTTCAACCTTGATTTAAGGGTTCTTACTTGTCTTGCTTTCAGAATTGTTTGGTTTCCCATACCGTTGAAAGTGTCTTTTAATCCTAAGCTTGCATATAGCTAGCATCTGCATGTGCATTTCTATTGACTTAAAGAGTATCATTACTTTTCATATGTAGGCTTTAAGTAGTCAAATTTGGGATGCTAGTTTCTCCATTCGAGCTTTGCTCGCAAGCAATCTCAATGAAGAATTAGGACCTGCACTTATGAAGGCCCATGACTTCCTAAAGAAATGTCAGGTTAGAAGTTATTTACAATCAAGACACGTGTGTATACTTCTCCTTCTCCTTTAAGTTAAAATTGCCCATCTCTATTGAAATTATGAAGGTAAGAGAAAATCCATCTGGTGACTTCAAAAGCATGTTCCGCCATATTAATAAAGGATCGTGGACTTTCTCTGACCAAGATCATGGATTACAAGTTTCGGATTGTACTGCAGAAAGTTTGAAGGTTACTGCTGTATCATGTTATATATTTTCAATGAATTAAATATGTTGCTAGTCTTAATTATCTATAAATTCTCCGTTTTTTATTTTATTTTATATCTTTTTTGGTTTTTCAGTGTTGCCTACTTCTTTCCATGATACCAAGAGAAATGGTTGGTGAGAAACTTGAAGTGGAGTGGATATACGAAGCTGTCAATGTTATACTTTCTCTACAGGTAATGACCGATTTACAATATATATTTGTTTCCATTTCTGAATTTCTTATTACATATGGCCATGGTCTATGGCGAATCGAGAAATAACTCAATAGGGGGAGGGAGACAAACTATAAAAGTGGGGACCAAATTATAAAAGTGAGGGAATTTAAAACAATTAAAAAAAAAATAAACCTGGGCAGGTGGTATCAATTTTAAGCAACTTTTAAGGAAGAAAAACCATTTAAGGGATTTGACAGGCTAGTATCTCCATTTCAATGGTTAATTCTGAATTTTATTGTCTAATAGTTTGTTATTAACAATTTTAGGGTAAAGATGGTGGAGTATCAGCTTGGGAGCCACCAATAGGTCCGTCTTGGTTAGAGGTAATGACTTTAGTATGTTGGAATGAGCCTTACATGTAATATGATAATATCAACACAAATGAGTAATGTCTGATTTTCTATCCTATAACAAAAGTAATCAAGATTCATAGTTTTCTTTTATCTCTTTTTAGTGGTTCAATCCAATGGAATTTGTAGAAGACACAATAGTTGAGCACGGGTGAGGATTACTTTTTCCTGCATTATTAGTAATAAATTTGTAATGAAGTGAATTCTTTGAATACTAATGTAGTAGTGGTTCAGATATGTTGAAAATACTTCATCCACAGTCCAGGCATTGATTCTATTTAGGAGGCTATACCCGGAGCATAGAAAAATGGAAATTGACAATTTTATCAAAAAAGCCTCTCAGTATATTGAAGATACACAAACAGCTGATGGATCATGGTATGTGTATCCCATACTTTAGATTATACAAAAAATACATTTAATTATATTATAATAATAGTAATCATAAGGTATAAATCTCACGTTTCTTATTTTTTGATGAGTTAAATACTTTTTTAGTCATTGAATTATTTCTCAAATATCACTTTAGTCTTTGATTTATTTATGATGTCACTTTAGTTCTTAAAAAACATTCTGCATGTCAAATCAATCCTTTAAGTAATCATTTTTTTTTTTTTTGTTTTGGATGACTAATTTGGCGGATAATGTGATTATTTGAGGATTAAAGTGACACAAAAAATAAATCAAGAACTAAAGTGAAATTTGAGAAATAATTCAAGGACGAAAAATGTATTTTACTCTTTTTTTAATATTCTCAAATAAGAAATTTAGTTTCTCCTATTATTATTTTTTAGTTTAAGAGTGACTTTGAAAATAAATCAACTTTCTAAGAGTGACTTTTCATTGTATTACCCATATTAATAAATAAATAAAAACATCTAGTGCTAATCTCAACTTCGTCTGTGAGATCACATTTTTTTCAGAATGGTTTAGTATTTTTCCCTTTGAAACAGAAAAATCTGGTTCTCCTCACTGTGTTCCTAATCAAATATCTTCCTTCACCTAGTTTCATCTAAAATAACAAGTATATCCTGACAGGAATGGATTTTGGGGAGTTTGCTTCATATATGGGACATGGTTTGCTTTGGATGCGTTAGCAGCAGGAGGGAAAAATTACTTCAATTGTTTGGCCATGCATAGAGGTGTTGATTTTCTACTCCGTACACAAAATGAAGATGGTGGTTGGGGAGAGAGCTACCTTTCATGCACAAACAGGGTAACCTCTTTTGTCGATGCTAATTACTATTATTATTGACTTTTTCATTCCTGAAGAGTCTCTTAGAGTTCAAGAAATGCGTAAAATGTTGGACAATTCTATCAATCTTTCAAATGGAATAATTAGAACAAATAAAAACTATGGAATAAAATTAAAAGTTGTAATGAATTCAATTCATGAACAGGTTATTTTAGCAATCACCAAGCATACAATGTCAATAGTTAATCATAATATATAGTTGGCGAAAGAGAAGGTTGAAGTTTTTGTTCATTTATGATACAGGTATACATACCCCTTGATGGAAACAAATCAAATTTGGTGCAAACTGCTTGGGCCTTATTGGCTTTAATTCATGCTGGGCAGGTTAGGTGATGTTGCAATAAACTCATTAATTAAACAGTTTATAACAGATTGGTGTTGAAGTTGTCCTTAAGGCTTGTGGGTTCTGTGTTAGAATCTATAGTCGTAGCCAAAATATAAAAAAAAAAAATAATAAATACAAACTTGTTACATTACCCATAATAAATCAAAGCATTAATTTGAAAAGAATTTGGTTAATAGGCCAAGAGGGATCCAACTCCTCTTCATCGTGCGGCGAAGCTATTAATCAATTCTCAAATGGAAAACGGGGACTTCCCTGCACAGGTATGTTTCTCTTATGAATGCAACTTGTATTTCTGCATTCCGTCTATTTATCTTCCCTTTTCTTAACAAGTATTTGTTTACAGAATGCTGTGGGATCTTTCATGCGTTCTTGTACATTATTATATGGGCTATACAAGAATGTGTTTCCGATTTGGGCTCTTGCTGAGTACCGTGCAAATGTTCCTCTGCCTTCTATTTTAAAGAAGGTTTAATTGAAAACAATTGATATTACAGACTTAATGATAATGAGTATTTGTTAATTATTTTGTCTATCTTCTCCCCTGCCTACTCATGTCCTATTCAAGCAAATAAAAATTTAGAATAAAATATTTTCCTCTCCCCTTTATTTTTACATAATACACAATTGTCCTCTATGTTTTTAAAAATTTAGAATAGAATATTTTCCCCTCCCCTTTATTTGTTAATTACAGACTTTCTTTGAGTATGATTTAACAGTTGATCTAACAAAGTAATGTAGGTAGACACTTGCTAGTATAGTATAACCTAGGTTATACAATAAAAATACAAAAAATAAATAAATAAAGAGTTATGCATATTGGTTAAATCTTTTAGACATAATTAAATTCAAAAAATTTCCATTTAAACATTTAACTAAAATTATTTTAATTTACTTAAATTTTACGATGAACCAAAAAAAAAAAAAAACAATTACTTCTCCGTAAACTAATATTTTTGTGGGAGATATATTACTATATCCTTTTATGGGATTGTAGTTTAGCAAGTGTAACTCCCAACCATACCATAAATAATGTTGCCAACGAACCTTATTTCAACTATCACCTAGATCCTTGGGGACCTCCAAATCATGGCCTTTGAAGCCCCAAGAGTCTCAATTACACATGACAAAGCTAAAAAAAGAAGATAATCAAAGTCGTGTCTTTTTAATTTCTTGTCAGCAGATGTGATTAACTGTTGAATTCATTGTCAGTTGCTACCACTTCTATTGAAATGTTTATATTTTTTTTATTAGATAAATAGAGCTAAATTTTTTCAGTTGGGGATCGAGATGAGAAGATGAAAATTTTAACCTAAAACCTCAACATTTTTGAGAATTTTAAACAAAAAACAATTCAAAGCAAATGGTGTGCTTGATTGCTGGGTCGAAACTGCAGCTGCGAAATTCAAGCCACAACTGCGTTTGAGTACGGAGAATCCCATCTCGATGAGCTTTGTTCTGCCCCTGCTCAAATGGAAATAACACTCCTAAGTGACTGAATCCCACCGAATCCTTTGTCCTAATAACCCCTCTGTTATCTGTACTACGTCAATACCCCTCCCCATATAGGTAGCGCTTACACCTCCATTGCCATTGATGCCATTACTTAGTTTTAGCCTTTTAGATAAAGTCTTGCTCCATGACCGAATACCCTTTTGGCTTGTAGTGGGAATTATTCTAGTGCAAGCTTAGAAAGAATCCAATGGGGTGATTGTAGTGGTGGGGGAGGGTTCATGAAGTTACAATAATCAATTTAACCTAAAAGTTTAAATTGTACTAAACTTTCAATTTAATTAAGAAAGTCGAGGCAGAAGGATTCGATCTCTTAATCACTTGGTTAAAGAGCTCTTATACCATGTCAATAATCGATTTAATCTAAAAGCTTAAGTTATTAGATAAAGGTCCATAAATAATTTTATAGTTATGAGACTGGAGAATGGGATAGATTAAGCAAGGGTCCTTATAGGGTAAAATAAATTTTAATTGGGTCACGTGCACCTCACATGGTTTTTTTTTCTGTCAAACAAACTTCTAAGTCTGAAAAATGATGTTAACTTACACATTTTAAAAGCATAATAGGTGATTTGCACGTTTTGAAATTTTTAAAAATAAATTGCACGTAAAATAAAGTTAAAGGAGGTAAACTAAAATTTTCTCCTTTTATTTTGTGCATCTTGATAATGGGCCAGCCCAGCAACCCAATTTGGCCATTTCTACACTTCAAAAAAACCCATATTAATAAAAAAATAAAAACATCTAGTGCTAATCTCATCTTTATCTTTGAGATCACATTTTTTTAGAATAGTTTAGTATTTTTCCCTTTGAAACAGAAAAAATCTGGTTCTCCTCACTGTGTTCCTAATCAAATATCTTCCTTCACCCAGTTTCATCTAAAATAACAAGTATATTCTGACAGGAATGGATTTTGGGGAGTTTGCTTCATATATGGGACATGGTTTGCTTTGGATGCGTTAGCAGCAGCAGGGAAAAATTACTACAATTGTTTGGCCATGCATAGAGGTGTTGATTTTCTACTCCGTACACAGAATGAAGATGGTGGTTGGGGAGAGAGCTACCTTTCAATCATAAACAGGGTAACCTCGTTTGTCGATGCTAATTACTATTATTATTGACTTATTTATTCTTGAAGAGTCTCTTAAAGTTTCATTATTTTCAAGAAAATGCGTAAAATGTTTGACAATTTTATTAATCTTTCAAATGGAATAATTAGAACAAATAAAAGCTATGGGATAAAATTAAAAGTTGTAATGAATTTAATTCATGAACATATTATTTTAGCAATCACTAAGCATACAATGTCAATAGTTAATCATAATATACAGTTGGCGCAAGAGAAGGTTGAAGTTGTTGTTCATTTATGATACAGGTATACACACCCCTTGATGGAAACAAATCAAATTTGGTGCAAACTGCTTGGGCCTTATTGGCTTTAATTCATGCTGGGCAGGTTAGGTGATGTTGAAATAAACTTGTTAATTAAACGGTTTATAACGGATTGGTATTGAGGTTGTTTTTAAAGCTTGTAAATTCCATGTTCGAATCCAGAGTTATAGCTAAAGTACCTAAAAAATAAAAAAAGAAACAAACTTGTTACATTACCCATTATACATCAAAGCATTAATTTGAAAAGAATTTGGTTAATAGGCCAAGAGGGATCCAACTCCTCTTCATCGTGCGGCGAAGCTATTAATCAATTCTCAAATGAAAAACGGGGACTTCCCTGAGCAGGTATGTTTCTCTTATGAATGCAACTCATATTTCTGCATTCCGTCTATTTCTCTTCCTCTTTCTTAACAAGTACTTGTTTACAGAATGCTGTGGCATCTTTCATGCGTTCTTGCACATTATTATATGGGCTACACAAGAATGTGTTTCCGCTTTGGGCTCTTGCTGAGTACCGTGCACATGTTCCTCTGCCTTCTATTTCAAAGAAGGTTTAATTGAAAACAATTGATATTATAGACTTAATGATAATGAGTATTTGATTGATTATGAGCATGAAGTATAGAGAGGAGCAGGATACTTATATGGATTGTAAAGACTGAAAACTAATTCATCATTTGGATCATATCTATGAAGTGAAAGATTTATGTATGTAAAACACCTTCCTAAATTTTTTCCTAAAGGAGATAAGAGTAAAGGTTTTAAGACAGTAAAATATTTAAAATCTGCATATAATGCATGCCATATGAAATAAAGCTGATTGACACTCAAAAATAATCTAAAGTGCATCATAAGTTAATTGAGGAATATCTTAATTGTGTTAATTATTTTGTCTATCTTCTGCCCTGCCTACTCATGTCCTATTCAAGCAAATAAAAAATTTAGAATAAAATATTTTCCTCTCCCCTAAATTTTTAAATAATACACGCGATCCTCCTCTATATTTTTAAAGCTTAAATAGACTTTTTCTAAACTTTGAAAAAACACTACAACTTAGTCCAATCCGTTTAGTCAATCAATTAAGTCATAGTCAATGGGATCAAAATAATATAAAATATCCATAATACCCTTAGTTAACAGTAACATTTTTGCAGTTGAACCCTGGCATAGTGGCATCAATTCTAGAATAATGTTAGAAAATACTAATCAGTTAGAATTAATTTCACTGTTATATTTGCTGTTAGAATTTAATTGTTAACTGAACGTATTATCTATATATTTTATATCATTTTACTTTCTTTGTGTATGATTTAATAGTTGATCTAACAAATCAATGTAGGTAGACACTACATGAAGCGTAAGTAAACTAAAGTGATTTAGTGTGAGAGTCAGAAGAGGAAGACACTAGCTATTATAGTATAACCTTGGCTATACAAAAAAAAAACAAAAATAAATTAATAAAGAGTTATGCATAACAGTTAGATCTTTTAGACATAATTAAATTCAAAATTTATCCATTATTTAAACATTTAACTAAATTTATTTTAATTTACTTAAATTTTGCGATGAACCAAAAAAAAAAAATTACTTCTCTATAAACTAATATTTTTGAAGGAGATATACTACTATATCCTTTTATGGGATTGTAGTGTAGCAAGTGCAACTCCCAACCATACCATAAATAATGTTGCCAACGAACCTTATTTCAACTACCACCTATATCCTTGGAGACCTCCAAATCTAGGCCTCTGAAGCCCCAAGAGTCTCAATTACACATGACAAAGCAAAAAAAGAAGATAATCAAAGTCTTTTTAATTTCTTGTCAGCAGAGGTGATTAATTGATGAATTCATTGTCAGTTACTACCACTTCTATGGAACTATTTAGATTTTTTTATTAGATAAATAGGGCTAAATTCTTTTTAGTTGGAGATTGAGATGAGAAGATGAGGATTTTAACCTAAAACCTCAATATTTTTTAGAATTTTTAAATAAATAGTAATGTGTGTGCTTTTGTAATGAAAAGCTCAAAAAGGGTTGCCAAGATCAAGAATTCCATCCATTGCGCATGGTTTTCTTCTGTTTTCATTTTATTTTTTTGTTCTCATTACAAATTGTAAGTAACTCGCACAGCGCAGAGAATTGAGAGTTTTAGCAACATCAAAACCAAGAGAAATGGAGAACAAACTCCCCAAGTTTTTGCTCAAGCAAAATAGTTGAAGGTTTAAAGGATTCCATGGAGGATGATGACTAAAAGATTGCTATAACACAACGCTGAACATTTTTAACTGGAATGAGGAAAAAAAAATGATTAAACCTTATGGGTGATATGGCACTCTTTCTACCATTGATCTATTTTTGATGAAAATGAACGGTTAATATTATGCTCAAGGAAAATAGTTGAAGATTGAAAGGATTCTAAATCCATTTGAGAGATATTAATAAAATTATTTGTAGTCAATTAATAATTATTTTTTGAAAGATGCCGTCAATTAATGATAAGGAAGTTTTTTGCAATTTTAAAATTAAATAGATAATTTCCAAAATTAGACTATTTGTGAAAAGAATACCTCTTATTTAATATAATGGTGTCATTCCTATTTCAAAATTGTTAACAAACAGTTTTTTAAAACCTATACATAAACCCAGTTAACTAACATATGTTAAGAATATTCTTTTTTGATGGTCTTTTTTACAATTTTTTTTTTAAAAGCTTTGGGGGAAAATGCTAGAGTGACATAAAATATCCTGATCTTCTAAAACGCATCAGAGAACCAAACCTTGATCTCCATGGCAGCCTGAACCTCCGCCCTTTATCCTTAAAACCTTCATCTCTTCCAATCGTTTAGAGAATCCCTTCAAAGCCTACCCCTACACTACTGTTCTTCCCTCATATGCTGCAATAGTATCCTAATTTTGAAATCCTGCCCACACAACCTATATCTTCAGCCAAATATACAATTTTGCTTTCATGTTGGATATTTGTTGTTTGACCAGATGATGTAAAAACATGGCTAACTGAGAATTCAACTTTGATGTAATGTATTTTCATGTTGTCATCTTGTCCCTTTCCCTCTGGTGAATAGAGTTGGATGTATTTCTCATTTGCAAAGGCAGAAGTTATTTGCTGGTTTGAAAACAAAACCATAACACTCTAATATATGCATGTGTTGAATAGTTTGTTAGTTAAGGTGTGGAGCCAAGTCTGACATTGGACAAAACAATGAAAGTTTAAAGCTTTATAAAAGGCAAGCAAAGGTTAAGAATAACTTTAATTATATGGGCTTGTGAAGTCCATAAAACCAGTCCAATTGCTTAGCAAATCAAAGATTCTTAAATGTTTTTCATTGGCACTTGGGCCATTGGAGTATCTTGGGCCTTGAGTTAACAAATATTTTAGTATCTAATTTTTTTGAACTAGTTTGAGTCGGGTTGGTTTGACCCAATTCGGAAGTCAATTATTACATTTGAAAAGGTTCACTAAATCAAACAGTTATAACTTTTTGATTAATGTCTATTCCCGCTCTCTAGGGTAATAAAGTTTCATGTTTTCCATTGAGAATGTTGAGGGCATTCTTGTATCCTAAGGTAACTTGATTTGTAGAGAAAAAATATTACACTAATTCATGCCTAAGGATGACAATTTGTCCCATACCCGATGGGGCCCCATTACTTGAACTTAGTCGGGTACGGGTATGAGGCCGAAAAGATGGGTATGGGGATGGGGGATGGATAATTTTATGGGGCCGGGGCTAGGGATGATTTTCCTCTTTCTCTATTGATCCAAGTTCGTGTACTTTATTTCTATTAAGTGAATAAGTAAATAAAAAAAAAAGATAGAAAAGCAAAGATAATGAAATGACTTAATCTTTAATGCAAGGTGTTGGCCTCTTTAGGACTCAATAATAAAAGCTATGAGGGTAACGTTGAAGGATCTTGATGCTATATTTTTTTGTTTTTGGTTGTTTTAAGGTGTAGAGCACCGTTTGTCTTGCTGGTTTCTTTTGTTTAACCACCTATTATGTTGTGAGAAGGGATTGAAATTTATATGGCCTTTTCCCATGAAATGTTCACTATCCCCATTTTACTTCGGCTTTTTAGCACCTTGTCTTATTCTTCAAGATTTTAAACCCAGAAGCGTAGGATTTTCACCCAATTTAATTGTATGATAGTGAATGACGCTTGTGCATGGCACCTGACTATGTAGCAACAAATTGAATTATTTATTGTGACTCGTTTGATTTCTTCTACTCATTTATATTTTCATCGCTTTCAGTGCTGTAGAGTTTGTAAGATATTCGATGACTATAAAATTGTTGCATAAGGAGAAATGACCGCAATTTCTGACATCTTCCAGGATATCAATATATCTCTCAAGTAGTATGTTGTTTTCTTTGTAATATTTTTCTATGCAGATCAAAACAGAGCATGACAAGATTATAACATCAACATTTCTTTCTTTTTCTTTTTGATTAAACACACGATAATCAACAAATATGCCTGACTTACGACGAATCCACTGAAGCTATTAAGAATAATGAAGGTCGTAGGATCAACTTCAAACAGAACAGAGAAGCTTCATTTTTTTTTTTTTTTCTCTTTAGCCAGAGAAAAACAAAGAAGCTTAAAACTTCAACTCCGTTATAACTTAATTTTAAAAAAGTGTGTCTTCCCGTCGGGAAACTTGTTAGCCCTCCTTCTACTGATCCTATTCAAGAGGGGAAAAGAATGGGATGCCTTTGCCATAAACCTTTTTCACTTGCTAGTTCTTTTTCAAGCAAGTAAAATTTGCTCATGCTTGTAAGGAGGGGAAAAGAATGGGATGTCGTTGTCCATTGATCTTTACTCTGCCCATTGGAATTGGATTCCAATTTTGATTCTATTCGTGAAATCAGGGAAAAATAGCATCAAGCAAGTAAAAATTGCTTATGCTTATCAAGAGGGAAAAGATTGGGATGCCATTGCCCGTCGAACTTACTTGCTAGTTCTTTTCTTTTCTTGCATACTGCCGTGAAATGAAAACAAATTCACCGTAAGTGCCTTGACCTCAACATCTCACCAGCCACACAGCACAAAAAGAAGTCGCATAAATTCAATTGGAAAAATGTCGATCCAAACAAAACTAAAGAAAGCGGTGGAAGTGTTGCTCAAGCGTCTGCATCAAGTGAAAGAGAAAGTTGCTGATGAGGATATCAAGTGTCAGATCAAACGCATTGAGACCATACTCAACAAAAAGAAAGATCAGTTTACTGCAGTGAAGGAGTGCGAACAAGAACTCATAGAACGTTTAAGGGACTTGGATGGGCAACTTGGCAGATTGGACAACCACAAGATGGAAAATATCGACATGGATTCTATGCGGTCTTCCATTGATTCTAGCGTTAAACTCATAAAGGAGTGGGTTTTCCTACCGCACGCAGAATTCACCACCATCTTAAACACAACAACTCGGAATGACGACAAGGGTCCAACTCAAACTCAAACTCCAAAGCATCCGCAACCATCTTTGGAGGATCCAGTTTTTCAAGAGATCTTGAAAAATCTTTGGGTCAGTTATGACAATCTTCGTCCTCAATTTAGGCATTGCTCACTTTTCCTCTCAATTTTCCCTGAGAACTCTGGCATAAAGAAAAGGGTTTTAATTTACTGCTGGGTTGGAAACGGACTGGTCAGAAAGACAGAGTCCAAGACAGCAGAGGAAGTAGGCGAAGATATATTTGACGAGCTTTTGCAACTCGAGCTAATTATACCCTATGGGAAAGTCAAGAGCAAGAGCCCCATTGTCAATACATGTCAAATTCATCCTTGGTTCCGTTACGTGTTGGTCCAATTGGCCCAAGAGGGTTCTCTCTTTCACTCTGTTTCCAGTGAAAAACCACCTAGTTCTGAATCTTCTGATATTTTACTACTTGATGGTCAACACTTTTCAGGCAAGGAGAGCAAGTTTGAGGACTACACCACCATTTTTAATGTGAACGCAAGATATGTTCACTTTGGATCTGAATGGCTTGCTAAAATGAAAAAGCTGGTAGTGCTTCAGCTGGGTCGTTGGCAGGAATCACCTCAACATCACATTGAAGTTGTGAATGACCCATTCTTTAATGATTTCAAGACTCAAAAGCAATGTTTGAAGTATCTTAGTCTCCGTGGAATTTCAAGAATAATTGCGCTTCCTCCCTCCATTTTGGAACTTGTGAGCCTTGAAATTCTCGATCTCAAAGCTTGTCACAATCTTGAAATCTTGCCCCCTGATATTTCATCATTGTCAAAGCTCACACATTTGGATGTATCACAGTGTTACTTGCTAGAAAGCATGCCAAAAGGGCTGAACAAGCTCGCTTCCCTCCAAGTACTCAAGGGATTCATCATGGGAAAGTCTCCTAGCAAAGTAGACGATCTTAAAATTCCAGGGAAACTAAAGCGACTGAGTATGCATATAGGGAGTGAGGCTGAAATCCAGCCAGGGGAGTTGGACAAGTTAAAAGATTTAGAATCACTTCGCCGCCTTAAGATATCGTGGGCTGTAGCTTCTGAAAAACTCAAAGCTCAAGTTGAGAAGGAGAATATCTCTTTTCCGCCGTCTTTGGAAAAGTTGAATCTTGAAGGCCTTCCTCACAAGAAGCTACCAGAATGGTTAAAGCCTAGCAATCTAAAGGCCTTGAAAAAGCTCTACATCATGGGAGGGAAATTTGACAGTTTGGATCATGACAAGACAGACACAGAAACCTGGAAGGTGGAAATTTTGCGTCTCAAGTATGTCAAACTCAATCTGGAGATCCAACTTGAAAAATTGCAAGATACGTTTCCTTCGCTAAAATATGCCCAGAAAATAAAAATTGATAAGATTGAAGAAAGTGCTACCGCAAGGGAACATGTCCATGAGTGGTTCAAAGAAGACAAGGAAGCAAGTCTGTGATGTCATTGTGAAAGGGGCAATAAGTTGGGCCACTTGTGACCCACTCATTCCTCTAAACTTAAAAAATGGGCTTTGTTAATGAATTGGCCAAGCCCAATTAATCATATAGCTTCACTTTCTCTCTCTTAGATTTACTATATAAATTTGTGATATATTTCTATGTACTTGTTTTTCTTTTTCTTTTTCATTTTCTCCACATGTGCGTGTTATTCATTAATGTCATTATGTACTTATGTGAATGAATATTGTATTGAGATTTCTGCATAATAGCATGTAACATTAGTCATTATTTGATGTTTAGATATTGATATTTGATCATTATTTTACTTATTAACTATTCCTTAATTGTTTTTCACATAAAAATGTTTATAATTATTAACTATGGAGGCTCGCTCACTACAAGAATTTTACAAGATTCCAACAGAATTTTTTCGGTTTCCCATCTTAAATTAATTAATTTCTATTAAGCTAGATCACGAAATCAACTTAAATTAATTATTGTTTGGGACTACACCTTAAGAGTTCAGAGTTGAGTGGGGAATTAATTAAGATGTGAATTATATTTATTATAAAGGAAACGAAGGGGAAGGGAAAAATATATTTTTCCTCTTTTTTAGCTTACTGAAATTAAATATCCCTTCCTTTGCTTTGGGGGAAACTAACTAATAATCGAAAAGTGGAGTCTTCGAGTTTTTCTCCTTTTTGGACAACAAAGGTGCCTAGAAAAAAACATAAAACAACTCAATATTCTTTTCTTTTGGACTATGAGCATCCCTTCTCTTTCTATTTAATCACAAGAACAAGAGTCATTAAGGTTGAATTTACTTTTTAGAGAATAAATTAAAGAATTAAAAAAAATTATATTATATATAATGGTAAGGAAATTTTTATTATATAATGTATGCAATTTTTACTATTTATTGCAATAATTAATAAAAATATTTTTTAATTAATGGAAAATCCTTTAAAAGAATAATATTTTTTTTCTGAATGAAAAGATAAGTTTCAAAATAAATCAAATATTAAAATTATAAATAAGAGAATATATTATTATTATTATTATTACAGATCTTTTACTGGCTATATTAATTAATTAATTATTAAGAATAATAATATTTGGTAGAACCACCAAAACGTTCCTCACGTGCTGGTTGGATTGCTGGTTTTATTGGACAAAAATAAATCCAAAGAAATTCGAACTAATATCACTTTCTCTGATCACACGCGCTCTTGCTCTTCTCTCTATTCACTTTCTTTGGGTCTGATTCTTTGTTTAGCTCTATTTCTTTGTTTCTTACTTTTTCTGGGTTGCTTTCAAACTCTTTGGTTCTGATGCTTTGCTTGGCTCTATCTCTTTATTTCTTACTTTTTCTGGGTTGCTTTCAGACTCTTCGGGTCTGATTCTTTGCTTGGCTCTATCTCTTTGTTTCTTATATTTTCTGGGTTGCTTTCAGACTCTTTCGTTCTGATTCTTTGCATGGCTCTATCTCTTTGTTTCTTATATTTTCTGGGTTGCTTTCAGACTCTTTTGGGTCTGATTCTTTGCTTGGCTCCATCTATTTGTTTCTTACTTTCTCTTGGTTGCTTTCAGACTTATTGTTTGCCTCTCCTCTCGGTTTCTCTCTGGCTGTCATCACTTTCTTCACCGTCCTACTCTACTCATCTTCTAGCACAACCCAAAAACCACACCTAATAATCATCACCAATCCCTCTGATATTCGCTCCGTAAAAATCTTCTTTGCCAATTAGGAGACAAATCTGCCAATTTTGAATCTACAACAATTTCATTTGCCCATCTACTATTGCCGCCAATTTATAGATATCCAATTTTATAGGGTCTCAAAACAAAACTAAGATCACAGTTATAGATGAAAGAATATTAAATCATTGTGAAAATTTCAATGACTGTCAAGGTCAATTTAAAATTAAGAGTAAAATTATTTTTTAATCTTTAGAAAATGCAGCTACTGACAAATTTATCTTCTAAAAATTTTTGGTGACAAATTGGTTTTTGAAATATTATTGAGTTGGACAAATTAGTCTTTCGTTAGAGTCCCGTTAGTGACATTTAAGAACTAATTTGTCATCGAAAATTTTTTGAGAACGAATTTATCAATGACTCCATTTTCCATGGACTAAAAAAGGGTTTTACTCTAAAATTAATTAGAATCTACTTTTGTTTTAATCTGTTCAAATGATTTAATAAATCCTTTTCCAAAACTAGTTTGATTGGCCCCTTTCATTTTTTTTATGAGTTAGATCCACTTGTATTGGTTCAACTACGCAAGAGGACCTTGTGCATCAATTGCACGGGAATAGTACTAGTGTTACTTGTGAACTAAAAACTCACTAGGTCTTAAATATCATTGGGAGTTGGGATATCATTGAACCTAAGTATCACACAAGTACAAAAATTATCTACTTCAAAGCAGTGTTTGAAATTTATTTTTTAAAAAAATTGCATTATTTTTAAAAAAATTTGAAAACATTCCACTAAGATATTCGAACCCCCTTCAAAAAGGAAGGGGATAAAAGACTTGAACCATCAAACTAATGTTTCTTTTGTGAATAAATTTGTATTATAATTTATTTATTCACATTTAGATTGTATAATGGACAAATATTGGCCATAAGAGTATTTAAACCCTCCTTCTAAGGGAGATCCTTCTAAAGAAGAGAAAAGACATTTGCCACTAGGCGAATTTTAATTTTATTAAAAACTTTCATAAAAATATATTTATTATAACTTAGAATATACAATAGGCACATTAAATATTATATTTATATAAAAATTATATTTATGACATCACCGGTCCGACTGTTTGGTCCAACCGGTTGAACCAGTTCAACTGGTGCTCATTCTTTAAAACAGTTCGCTTATCGGTCCAGTTTTTAAAACATTGAAAAATACGTATGGGAGGGGAGGTAGTTTGGATGGACCCACCTCTATAGTGGGNAGGGTATTGTGGTATTTCGCTGAAGAAAGGAGTATTGTTTTACCCCGGCAACATCAAGCAGTATTTGTAAGAATGTGGAGGCTGAAGATAGCAGAAGGTGGCAATGAGCCCTACCTCTTTAGCACAAAAGATTTCATAGGACGCCAAACTTGGGAGTTTGACCCAGACGCTGGCAGTCCTGAGGAGCTGGCTGAAGTGGAAGAAGCTCGTCAGAACTTCTACGAAAACCGTCATTCGGTGAGAGCCGGTGCTGACCTCCTTTGGCGAATGCAGGTACCATAATATGTTTCTATCCTTTCGATAACAATTGTTGCTAAATGATAAGATTTGACTGCTAATATAATGTTCTCTGAAATTTCTCTATAAATAGGATATATTTGTTTCTTTCTTGGTGTTGTTGTGTATGCAGTTTTTAAGAGAGAAAAATTTCAAGCAAACTATTCCACCGGTAAGGGTGGAAGATGAAGAAGAAATTACATATGAAACTGCAACTGCTGCTTTAAGGAGGACAACCCGTTTCTTTTCTTCACTGCAAGCTAGTGACGGCCACTGGCCTAGTGGAATGAGTGGTACACTGTTCATCCATCCTCCCTTGGTAAGTATTGAGTAGTCATTAGAGCAATTTGTAAACTAATAGTCCGTGAAGCATAAAATTTTGGTTCATTGGCTTTCGGCCCAAACCCATGAACAGAGCCATCGCACCATTTGGGCCTGGTCCAGCCTAACTCAAGTTTAACCCAAAGCCCAACTAACTAAACCAGAATGTATATTTTTTGTATTGGTGATTGCTATCCTACCATCACCGAAAAGAAAAAAGTATTAGCAATCACATTCATATAAATATATTAAAATTAATGAATCAGTAAAATTATAAAATGATTATATTTATAATTATGATAAAAACATTATTCTTATGAAATTTAAATTTATTTTCTAATATTAAAGTTGTACTTGTTATTACATTTTTATTATATTAAATTAAAATGTTATATTATTAATAAAAGATATTAATTTTTACATTATTATATATATTTTACATTTTATATATACACTATAATATATTAATTATAATTATAATATTAAATATATAACTTACAAATTTTGATTAAAATATTTATATTAATTTAATACAAGCATATATAGCATANTTATTCTTATGAAATTTAAATTTATTTTCTAATATTAAAATTGTACTTGTTATTACATTTTTATTATATCAAATTAAAATGTTATATTATTAATAAAAGATATTAATTTTTACATTATTATATATATTTTACATTTTATATTATACACTATAATATATTAATTATAATTATAATATTAAATATATAACTTACAATTTTGATTAAAATATTTATATTAATTTAATAAATATATAATGTTTTTGTATTATTTTATTTTATTATAATATAAATAGTATTTTGGGGTTATATCAGATTGATTGTTATACTTTTTTTTATCAGGGATCTGTGTAGTCTACGGAAGATGAGGAGTTCAAACTTTCTTACAATAATGTAATCAAAAAAAGATATTTATAATCATATTTAAATTTAACTAATAAATTTATCTAACTCACTGACCTTAAAATATACTAGCATCTTCGGTTTAATATGTCTTTAGACAACTCTCTTAGAATTGGTAGGTTTTTTCATAAGTTCGTGTCATGGATTACACAAAACTATGTGGATGATTAGTGGGTAAATCATCAAAAAGTTATTAGGAAAATAAATAAGATTAGTAGTATGCCAAGCATAAATAAAGTGATACAAGCATATACAGCATAATTGGTTTAATTTTTTTTTTTTTTAAAAGTTAGGATTCAAATAGTTTCATACTTATTTGTGTTGGAAAATTACTGAAATAAAATTAAATTCAAACAGAAGAAGCACACCAAAATTCAAATAGTTCCACTACCACAATATCCTAAATGTCCACCACATGGTTCCCATGCTATTAATTACCGTTTACCATTTTCTGAAACTCCAACAGGTTGTTTTGCAAAATTTATTTAATTCTCCATTCCTCAAATCCACTACACACATGAGACTTTTTTGGCAAGTAACTATTATTTTATTTATGCAAGCACACACTGCATAACTAATTTAAGAATCTCTTGAAATGTTAAGATTCGAGGTTTGAATCATCAAACTCTCATATCTCTAAGTAAAAAATCTAACAAGAAAATTACAACTTGCACATCAAAAACTTTTAAATTAGGTAACCACCAAATATTTCAAACTAGAATTTGGATCAAAATCCTAACAATTGGTAGAAGAAAATGATAGAATGTTGAAAATGAGATTTTCCAGAGTTTCATTTTTATCCCACTTAACCAACTTTCAATGCGTGAAAATCCAAACTTTTCCATTTTCGCTTCACTCTATTTTCACCTCATTGTTTGCCTTTCCTACCATGTATACCCTAAATTTGGTGGTATGTTTGTATCTCTCGGTTGGGTAATTAAGTAGATATGAACATGTAAAAACCTCATATTAGCTTACCTTTCTTAAACCATGAAATGCAGGTGTTTGTCTTATACATAACAGGGCATCTGAATAATACATTTTCTCCTGAACATCAAAAGGAGTACAAGCGGTACATATATAATCATCAGGTATTTATCTAGTTAATGATTCCCTTGCTTTCGTATACATTTTTTTTTTTCCCTTTTGTTTACTCTTTGTTGACGAGAAATTTGCATATTTTAACAACCAAAATAAATTAACAGTTATGCCAGATATATTAAATTGTAGGTGTGCGATCAATATATATTTTTAGAATTCAAATATGCAGTTACTATGTTGAGTTGCTTGGCTATCCCTCTAAAACATATAGCACTATACTGACTACCAAAACGCGAGTTTTCGACAGAAGTGATTCATGTTCTTGTGCTCATTGTGAAGCTCATGCAAAATTGTGTGTTTGCGTATGTTTCCATATGTTTGCGTATACAAACATATCAGAATGAAGATGGTGGATGGGGATTACACATTGAAAGCCACAGTAGCTCTATGTTGTGTACGGTTCTCAACTACATATGTTTGCGTATGCTTGGAGATGGACCTGAAGGTGACCAAGACAATGCTTGTGTTCGAGCACGAAAGTGGATTCTTGATCACGGTGGTGTCACATACGTACCATCATGGGGAAAGATTTGGCTCTCAGTATGACAAATTACCCATTATCAACATTCTTTAATTTACTTTCTTTCATCTACTGATTTCAGCTTCTTACAATCAATTTTCAGAATCAATAACCTTTTTTGTTGCAGATACTTGGTGTGTTTGATTGGTCCAGCAGCCTCCCAATGCCCCCGGAAATTTGGTGTCTTCCTTCATTTCTTCCTATGCATCCAGGTAGAAAAAAACTTTCAAGAGAAATACTTACTGTACATTAATTAATCTTGGCATTATTGGGCCCTGTTAGTTGAGAAAATTTGAGTCATACAAAAAATAAATAAATAATTTAAGGGGTCCCAATTAAGTTTAGATTGTACTTTACAGTGTGAAAATTAGTGAATCTAAACCATATGACTTAAAAAATAGCACAAATTTCTTTACTAGTTACCTCCAGTTTTTATATACCATTATCCAATTTTAGAAATATTTAATGTGAGATTGAGGTATTAGACTAGATCCCTTTTAATTTAATAAAATGAGGTTCTTTTTTTTTTATCATCGAGCTATCAAGCCAGCTTTCGTGCACCAAGATCCTTTTGGTGATTATTTGTAATATAATTTTGTTATTCTATTATGAAATGTGGTGAGTAGCCAAAAAAAAAATTGTTTAATTAAAAGGAACTGAACTGGAGTTTTCCTTATGTATTTCCTCATACTCTCGTACATACTACTAATTTCAGTATTTTTTACGTACCCTTATTATAGTGAGTTAATTTTTTTATTTGAATTATAGTGAGTTAATTTTGATCTAATAATCATGTAGAGACTTTTCATTAGCCAAAATAATAATCTAGAAATCAATCAACCATGTCTTGTCACATATTAAAAATAGTGGTGAAATATATATTAATAACTTTAATAATGAGTCTCTTTTTTTGTTTAGAGTATAGTTTTACACGGACAATAAATCAAATATAAACTATATCATAATAAATAAAATATAATAACTTCATTTCTAAGTCAAACTAAACCTAGCGAATTGTTCATTCCTATTCCACTTTCTAAGTTAGTTGTATACCAAAATTATTCACTCCATACCCATGTCACATTTAATTATGTGATTTTCTTGAGTGCAGCAAGAACATTGTGCTATTGTAGGATGGTTTACATGCCCATGTCATATTTATACGGGAAAAGATTTGTTGCGCCAATCACAACTCTAATTATTGCATTAAGAGAGGAACTCCTCACTGAACCTGATCATGAAATAAAAGGGAGAGAAATACGCCATCGATGTGCAAAGGTGTGTTTCACCCAACTTACTGGCAGGCTCAACTCCAACTATGTTGGAGGCTGCCATCATTTAACACAGCTGTCCTTATTTATTGGCATGAAATAGCTCATTGCTCATATTGTTAATTAAATGCAGGAGGATCGTTACTATTCCCATGATTTAATGCAAGAAATTTTTTGGGACACTGCCTATATGTTTACAGAGCCTCTACTTACGCGTTGGCCCTTGAATAAGCTGGTTCGAAAGAAGGCTTTGCAAGTAGTAATGAACCATATTCATTATGAAGATGAAAACAGTAGATATTTGACTGTTGGTTCTGTAGAAAAGGTATTTTGATAATTTTGTATGTAGAATTAAAAAAAATATAAGATTTGTTGTTTTGGGTATTCCAACTATGACTTTAGGTTTGAACACGGAACCAAGAAGTCCAGTATCACTCGGCTACATACCATTTGGTTGGAATCTGGGATCTTGTGTTTGCTTTTGTATGACTTAAAATTTTCTGAATATCAAATGGTATTGAAATGGAGCAGGTTCTGAATATGCTTGCTTGCTGGGTCGAAGATCCTGATGGTGATAGCTTTAAGAAGCATCTCGCAAGGGTACCAGATTACTTGTGGGTTGCAGAAGATGGAATGACAATGCAAGTTAGTATTCACAAAACTTCAACCTTGGTTTAAGGGTTCTTACTTGTCTTACTTTCGGAATTGTTTGGTTTCCCACACCGTTGAAAGTTTCTTTTAATCCTAAGGTTGCATATAGCTACCATCTGCGTGTGCATTTCTATTGACTTAAGAGTATCATTACTCTTCATATGTAGGCTTTAAGCAGTCAGATTTGGGATGCTAGTTTTTCCATTCTAGCTTTGCTCGCAAGCAATCTCAATGAAGAATTAGGACCTGCAATTATGAAAGCCCATGACTTCCTAAAGAAATGCCAGGTTAAAAGTTATTCACAATCAAGACACATGTTCATGTATACTTCTCCTTCTCCTTTAAGTTAAAATTACCCATCTCTATTGAAATTATGAAGGTAAAAGAAAATCCATCTGGTGACTTCAAAAGCATGTTCCGCCATATTAATAAAGGATCGTGGACTTTCTCTGACCAAGATCATGGATTACAAATTTCGGATTGTACCGCAGATAGTTTGAAGGTTACTGCTGTATCATGTTATATATTTTCAATGAATTAAATATGTTGCTAGTCTTAATTATCTATAAATTCTCCATTTTTTATTTTTTTTTGGTTTTTCAGTGCTGCCTACTTCTTTCCAAGATGCCAAGAGAAATGGTTGGTGAGAAACTTGAAGTCGAGTGGATATATGAAGCTGTCAATGTTATACTTTCTCTACAGGTAAAGACTGATTTACAATACATATTTGTCTCCATTTCTGAATTTCTTGCTACATATGGCCATGGCGAATCCAAAAATTTCTCAATGAGGGGAAGGAGGCAAACTATAAAAGTGGGGGCCAAACTACAAAAGTGAAGGAATTTGAAACATTTCTCTTAGGATGTGTTTGGATGAGGTATTTATAGAGTGTAATGTATTTGTAGAGTATATTTGAAATACTTATTTTGAATTACTCTGTTTGTGTAATTTTTTAAGGTATTTTTAAAATTTTAATGCATTTTATAGTGACTTTCAATATTTCAATACAGTGTATTTCAAATTCACTCAAAATAGAGTGTATTTCAAATTCTTTTTTTCTCCCCGAGCCCCCGATACCCCTCCCCTCCCTCCAGCCTCCTAAACCCCAAACAAAACTGCTGATTTCGGTGTTCCAAGTGTATGATCAGAGGACACAGGCATAGGTGGGAGTTGTAGAGAATTAGTTGTTTAGTTATTTCTAGAACCAAGTATGTTCATTTGGGTTAATTATTAGTTGTTCATAGTTAGTTAATTAACTCTAGTTAGCTTGGCTATTTACTGTTGGGTTAGTGATTGCCTACGTGGCATTCTTGCAGTTACACAGTTACTGTGTATATATATTTCTGGTGTATTGTAACTGGACTGATATATTGAATATAAAGGAAAAGCTTTCACAAGTCTTCTCTGGTGTGCTTTCCCTTCCTTGTTCATTCTCTTTGAGATTTTACATGGTATCAGAGCAAATCGATCTAGATTTGCTTATACCTTTATCTTGTTGATTCTCTGAAGAAGAATTAAGAAGATTACTCTGTTTTGATTCGATTGAAGATGGAATCGGCAACTGCTACTGCAATAGTAATTGCAGCTTCGCATAAGGAGTCGACAAGTAACTCCAATGGAGATCCAATGGCACTGGCAAGCTCGAATCATCTAGGAATGCAGCTTGTCTCGACAACTTTGACTGGTAACAACTACTTATTTTGGAACAGATCGATTAAGATTGCACTTGGAGCTAAGGTGAAGCTCGGATTCATCGATGGGAGATATGAGATGCCTGAAGAAGATTCAGATGATTACGATCAATAGATTAGAGTGGATTGCATGATCAGGTCATGGATCCTGAACTCAATTTTTAAAGACATAGTCGAAGCTTTTCTTTATGAACAGATTACCTATGGGTATTCTAAATTGGCAAACTCCCTATGAACTTTTACATGATAAAAAACTAGATTATACTCTTCTTAAATGTTTTGGTTGTTTATGTTATGCCACCAACACACACCCTCACAGAGATAAATTTGCCACTAGAGCATCCAAATGTGTTTTTATTAGTTTTGTCACTGGACAAAAGGCATTTAGAGTCTATGACTTACACACACATCAGATTTATACTAGCAGAGATGTTGTGTTTCATGAGAATAACTTTCCATTTGAGCAAATCCCTCCTGAAAGCAATGAAGTGTCTTTACCTATTCCTTTTCTTGATTCTCCTATCTTGCCTAATACTACTCAGCCTCATACTGATTCCTTACCAACTGTCCCTGTTGTGCCTCCTGCATTAGCTTCTGATCCCACTGACCTTTCTTCTGAGTTGATTCCTTCATCCTCCTCTCCAATCTCTTCCACTGCACAGCCCCATCTTTACTTGTCCCCTGTTGTGCCTACTCCGGTCTTACGTCACAGCACCAGACACACCACTAAACTAGCATGGCTTACTGATTTTGTCTCTACTGTATTGATTCCTACAGACTTACCTGCTGTTTTTTCTGCTACTCCTACACCTGTAATTACCGGTTCTTCCCCATATACACCAAACACTTTCCCCTATCACAAATCACCCAATTTCACACACAATTACATGTGTTTTCTTACAAATGTATCCACTGTACCAGAACCTTGTTCTTACTATCATGCAAGCAAGAATGATAAGTAGGTTGAGGCCATGGACAAAGAGTTACAGGCATTGGAATCTAACCACACTTGGGACCTAGTTCCTTTGCCTAAAGGGAATAAGGCAATTGGGTCTAAATAGGTGTATAAAGTGAAGTATCTACCTGATGGGACCCTTGATCGCTATAAGGCCAGATTGGTAGCCAAAGGCTATCACCAAATCGAAGGAATTGACTACAAGGATAGCTTCTCTCCAGTAGCTAAGCTTGTCACAATCCGGATGTTCTTGGCGATTGCCACTACTAAACACTGGGCCCTCCATCAACTTGATATTAACAATGCTTTTTTGCATGGTTACCTTAATGAAGAGGTTTACATGCTACCACCTCAGGGGTATCACAAGGCTAAGTCAAATGAAGTATGCTTATTAAAAAGGTCTCTATATGGCTTAAAACAGGCATCTCGACAGTGGAATGCTGAGTTTTGTGCAAAACTTAAAGATTTTGGCTTCCAACAGAGTGGCCATGATCATTGCTTGTTTACCATGCACACCTCTCAATCTTTCTTAGCTTTGTTGGTCTACGTCGATGATGTGCTGCTCACAGGGACTCATGAAACCCACATTCAGGAAGTTAAGAATTTTCTTCATTCTGCCTTCACCATCAAAGATTTGGGTTATGCCAAATACTTTCTTGGTATAGAGATAGCTCGTGGTTCTACTGGCACCTATGTTACTCAAAGAAAGCATGTTCTGGACATCTTACAGGATGTTGGTCTCCTTGGGGCTAAACCAATGGCAACTCCCTTACCTAAGGGACAAAATTTCTCCTCAGCAGGTGCTCTTATCCCTGAACCAGAAAGGTATCGAAGGCTTATTGGGAGATTGCTCTATCTCAACTTAACTCGGCCAGACATCACCCATGCTGTCCAACGACTTAGTCAGCATCTTCACTCACCTACTCAAGCACACTGGAATGGAGCTATCCATGTGCTCAAATATCTCAAGGGCACTCCCTCTCGGGGTTTTTTTTTTCTTCTATCTCCACATTCACCCTCTCAGCATACTGTGATGCAGATTGGGCTGCTTATAAGGATACTCGGAGGTCTATCACAGGGCATTGTGTTTCACTTGGCTCCTCCCTTATCTCTTGGAAAACCAAGAAGGAAACTATTGTCAGTAGATCTTCTGCTGAAGCTGAATACAGAAGTCTTGCCACCACTGTCTGTGAATTACAATGGATTACTTATATCTTGCAAGATTTTCATGTCAGCTTTCCTTTACCTATTTCCCTTTGGTGTGACAACATGGCTGCCCTCCATATTACAGCCAATCCGGTGTTCCATGAGAGAACTAAACACCTTGAGATTGATTGCCATATCGTACGTGACAAGTATAAAGCTGGTCTTGTTCTCCCACAGTACATCTCCACTAAATCACAGCTTGCTGACATATTTACCAAGAATCTCGCCAGTCCACAGTTTCATTCCATCCTCTCCAAGTTGGGCATGGTTGATTTTCATCATCCTCATGCTCCAACTTGAGGGGGGGATGTAGAGAATTAGTTGTTCAGTTATTTCTAGAACCAAGTATGTTCACTTGGGTTAATCATTAGTTGTTCGTAGTTAGTTAATTAACTAGAGTTAGCTAGTCTGTTTACTATTGGGTTAGTGATTGCCTACGTGGCATTCTTGTAGTTACATGGTTACTGTGTATATATATTTCTGGTGTATTGTAACTGGACTGATATATTGAATATAGAGGAAAAGCTTTCACAAGTCTTCTCTGGTGTGCTTTCCCTTCCTTGTTCATTCTCTTTGAGATTTTACAGGAGTGGTAGATTTCATTATCCATCAGCAGATTACTGGGTCCTGAAAAGTTGTCCAAGTGAGAAAAGTGTCTGGGCTTCAGAAATCTTGTTTAGTGAGGACTAATGTAGAGGACATGTACCTGTAGGCTGTAGCAGATACATTTTTCCAAAAGAAAACAAGAATTGCAGAGTTGAGCTGTAAGTTTTATGGGTTGTATGTAGAAAGAGGGGTGTGTGTGCTGTGTGCAGTGTGCAGCGCATGAATTGTTAGATTTGGCAGGGGCCAGGAAGGAAGAAGAAGAATTGAAGATGAACATGCCTTTTACTTAAGCTCTTGTCGCTTTTCTTTTATGCATCAACCAAGAAGACGCCCTCGATGATTCTTGTCTTCTTTTTTCTGGATCGTCGTCGTCTGCGCTCATCCTTGCCTTGGGTTCTCTGGTTCTGTGATTCTTGTGCTTTCTCTGGTGCTCTTGGCCTCTCTTATGCAAGACTTGACACTACCACTTTTCCAATCCCCACACTTTTGTTAAAGCGGAAGACCAATCGGTCTCTACACCATCAATGATTCAATGGGCAGTTTCAAATACCGTGAAGCTTTGAATTGTTTCAATGAGTTATTGTCCACCTCTGATCTACGGCCTGATTTTTACACTTTCTCTCTTGTGTTGAAAGCTTGTCCCAATCTAATTGATGGGAAGAAATTACATTGCTGGGTCGTGAAGACGGGTTTTGAGTAGGATGTGTTTGTTGCTGCTTCCTTGATCCATTTGTATTCACTTTTATATGTTGCTCACAAATTGTTCGTAGAAATGTCAGTGGGAGATGTGGGTTCTTAAAATGTTAAAATACTATTTTTTATAATAAAATGTATCTAAACAATGTATTTTATAAATTTGTGTATTTAAAATACTGTATTTCAATTACATGTATTTGAAATTTACAAGAATTTGTCAAATACCTCATTCAAACACAACCTTAGGGATTTAGTAAAAAAAAAATTATACGTGGGAGGCTGGTGGTATCAATTTTAAGAAACTTTTAAGAAAGAAAAGCCATTTAAGGGATCTGACAGGCCAGTATCTCTATTTCAATGGTTAATTCTGAATTTTATTGCCTAATAGTTTGTTTTCAACAATTTTAGGGTAAAGATGGTGGAGTAACAGCTTGGGAGCCACCAATAGGTGCTTCTTGGTTAGAGGTAATGACTTCAATCTGTTGGAATGAGCCTTATATGTTTTGAAAATATGATAATATCAACAAAAATGAGTAATTTCTTATTTTCTATCCTATAACAAAAGTAATCAAGATTCATAGTTTTCTTTTATCTCTTTTTAGTGGTTCAATCCAATGGAATTTGTAGAAGACATCATGGTTGAGCATGGGTGAGGATTAATTTTTACTGCATTGTTAGTGA
>QAOA01000166.1:735062-749004 GCA_003255065.1 Cercis canadensis
ACTTTGAGTTTGAACACAGAACCAAGAAGTCCAGTATCACTCGGCTACATACCGTTTGGTTGGTGTATGACTTAAAATTTTCTGAATATCAAATGGTATTGAAATGGAGCAGGTTCTGAATATGCTTGCTTGCTGGGTCGAAGATCCTGATGGTGATAGCTTTAAGAAGCATCTCGCAAGGGTACCAGATTACTTGTGGGTTGCAGAAGATGGAATGACAATGCAAGTTAGTATTCACAAAACTTCAACCTTGGTTTAAGGGTTCTTACTTGTCTTACTTTCGGAATTGTTTGGTTTCCCACACCGTTGAAAGTTTCTTTTAATCCTAAGCTTGCATATAGCTACCATCTGCGTGTGCATTTCTATTGACTTAAGAGTATCATTACTCTTCATATGTAGGCTTTAAGCAGTCAGATTTGGGATGCTAGTTTCTCCATTCTAGCTTTGCTCGCAAGCAATCTCAATGAAGAATTAGGACCTGCAATTATGAAAGCCCATGACTTCCTAAAGAAATGCCAGGTTAAAAGTTATTCACAATCAAGACACATGTTCATGTATACTTCTCCTTCTCCTTTAAGTTAAAATTACCCATCTCTATTGAAATTATGAAGGTAAAAGAAAATCCATCTGGTGACTTCAAAAGCATGTTCCGCCATATTAATAAAGGATCGTGGACTTTCTCTGACCAAGATCATGGATTACAAATTTCGGATTGTACCGCAGATAGTTTGAAGGTTACTGCTGTATCATGTTATATATTTTCAATGAATTAAATATGTTGCTAGTCTTAATTATCTATAAATTCTCCATTTTTTATTTTTTTTTGGTTTTTCAGTGCTGCCTACTTCTTTCCAAGATGCCAAGAGAAATGGTTGGTGAGAAACTTGAAGTCGAGTGGATATATGAAGCTGTCAATGTTATACTTTCTCTACAGGTAAAGACTGATTTACAATACATATTTGTCTCCATTTCTGAATTTCTTGCTACATATGGCCATGGCGAATCCAAAAATTTCTCAATGAGGGGAAGGAGGCAAACTATAAAAGTGGGGGCCAAACTACAAAAGTGAAGGAATTTGAAACATTTCTCTTAGGATGTGTTTGGATGAGGTATTTATAGAGTGTAATGTATTTGTAGAGTATATTTGAAATACTTATTTTGAATTACTCTGTTTGTGTAATTTTTTAAGGTATTTTTAAAATTTTAATGCATTTTATAGTGACTTTCAATATTTCAATACAGTGTATTTCAAATTCACTCAAAATAGAGTGTATTTCAAATTCTTTTTTTCTCCCCGAGCCCCCGATACCCCTCCCCTCCCTCCAGCCTCCTAAACCCCAAACAAAACTGCTGATTTCGGTGTTCCAAGTGTATGATCAGAGGACACAGGCATAGGTGGGAGTTGTAGAGAATTAGTTGTTTAGTTATTTCTAGAACCAAGTATGTTCATTTGGGTTAATTATTAGTTGTTCATAGTTAGTTAATTAACTCTAGTTAGCTTGGCTATTTACTGTTGGGTTAGTGATTGCCTACGTGGCATTCTTGCAGTTACACAGTTACTGTGTATATATATTTCTGGTGTATTGTAACTGGACTGATATATTGAATATAAAGGAAAAGCTTTCACAAGTCTTCTCTGGTGTGCTTTCCCTTCCTTGTTCATTCTCTTTGAGATTTTACATGGTATCAGAGCAAATCGATCTAGATTTGCTTATACCTTTATCTTGTTGATTCTCTGAAGAAGAATTAAGAAGATTACTCTGTTTTGATTCGATTGAAGATGGAATCGGCAACTGCTACTGCAATAGTAATTGCAGCTTCGCATAAGGAGTCGACAAGTAACTCCAATGGAGATCCAATGGCACTGGCAAGCTCGAATCATCTAGGAATGCAGCTTGTCTCGACAACTTTGACTGGTAACAACTACTTATTTTGGAACAGATCGATTAAGATTGCACTTGGAGCTAAGGTGAAGCTCGGATTCATCGATGGGAGATATGAGATGCCTGAAGAAGATTCAGATGATTACGATCAATAGATTAGAGTGGATTGCATGATCAGGTCATGGATCCTGAACTCAATTTTTAAAGACATAGTCGAAGCTTTTCTTTATGAACAGATTACCTATGGGTATTCTAAATTGGCAAACTCCCTATGAACTTTTACATGATAAAAAACTAGATTATACTCTTCTTAAATGTTTTGGTTGTTTATGTTATGCCACCAACACACACCCTCACAGAGATAAATTTGCCACTAGAGCATCCAAATGTGTTTTTATTAGTTTTGTCACTGGACAAAAGGCATTTAGAGTCTATGACTTACACACACATCAGATTTATACTAGCAGAGATGTTGTGTTTCATGAGAATAACTTTCCATTTGAGCAAATCCCTCCTGAAAGCAATGAAGTGTCTTTACCTATTCCTTTTCTTGATTCTCCTATCTTGCCTAATACTACTCAGCCTCATACTGATTCCTTACCAACTGTCCCTGTTGTGCCTCCTGCATTAGCTTCTGATCCCACTGACCTTTCTTCTGAGTTGATTCCTTCATCCTCCTCTCCAATCTCTTCCACTGCACAGCCCCATCTTTACTTGTCCCCTGTTGTGCCTACTCCGGTCTTACGTCACAGCACCAGACACACCACTAAACTAGCATGGCTTACTGATTTTGTCTCTACTGTATTGATTCCTACAGACTTACCTGCTGTTTTTTCTGCTACTCCTACACCTGTAATTACCGGTTCTTCCCCATATACACCAAACACTTTCCCCTATCACAAATCACCCAATTTCACACACAATTACATGTGTTTTCTTACAAATGTATCCACTGTACCAGAACCTTGTTCTTACTATCATGCAAGCAAGAATGATAAGTAGGTTGAGGCCATGGACAAAGAGTTACAGGCATTGGAATCTAACCACACTTGGGACCTAGTTCCTTTGCCTAAAGGGAATAAGGCAATTGGGTCTAAATAGGTGTATAAAGTGAAGTATCTACCTGATGGGACCCTTGATCGCTATAAGGCCAGATTGGTAGCCAAAGGCTATCACCAAATCGAAGGAATTGACTACAAGGATAGCTTCTCTCCAGTAGCTAAGCTTGTCACAATCCGGATGTTCTTGGCGATTGCCACTACTAAACACTGGGCCCTCCATCAACTTGATATTAACAATGCTTTTTTGCATGGTTACCTTAATGAAGAGGTTTACATGCTACCACCTCAGGGGTATCACAAGGCTAAGTCAAATGAAGTATGCTTATTAAAAAGGTCTCTATATGGCTTAAAACAGGCATCTCGACAGTGGAATGCTGAGTTTTGTGCAAAACTTAAAGATTTTGGCTTCCAACAGAGTGGCCATGATCATTGCTTGTTTACCATGCACACCTCTCAATCTTTCTTAGCTTTGTTGGTCTACGTCGATGATGTGCTGCTCACAGGGACTCATGAAACCCACATTCAGGAAGTTAAGAATTTTCTTCATTCTGCCTTCACCATCAAAGATTTGGGTTATGCCAAATACTTTCTTGGTATAGAGATAGCTCGTGGTTCTACTGGCACCTATGTTACTCAAAGAAAGCATGTTCTGGACATCTTACAGGATGTTGGTCTCCTTGGGGCTAAACCAATGGCAACTCCCTTACCTAAGGGACAAAATTTCTCCTCAGCAGGTGCTCTTATCCCTGAACCAGAAAGGTATCGAAGGCTTATTGGGAGATTGCTCTATCTCAACTTAACTCGGCCAGACATCACCCATGCTGTCCAACGACTTAGTCAGCATCTTCACTCACCTACTCAAGCACACTGGAATGGAGCTATCCATGTGCTCAAATATCTCAAGGGCACTCCCTCTCGGGGTTTTTTTTTTCTTCTATCTCCACATTCACCCTCTCAGCATACTGTGATGCAGATTGGGCTGCTTATAAGGATACTCGGAGGTCTATCACAGGGCATTGTGTTTCACTTGGCTCCTCCCTTATCTCTTGGAAAACCAAGAAGGAAACTATTGTCAGTAGATCTTCTGCTGAAGCTGAATACAGAAGTCTTGCCACCACTGTCTGTGAATTACAATGGATTACTTATATCTTGCAAGATTTTCATGTCAGCTTTCCTTTACCTATTTCCCTTTGGTGTGACAACATGGCTGCCCTCCATATTACAGCCAATCCGGTGTTCCATGAGAGAACTAAACACCTTGAGATTGATTGCCATATCGTACGTGACAAGTATAAAGCTGGTCTTGTTCTCCCACAGTACATCTCCACTAAATCACAGCTTGCTGACATATTTACCAAGAATCTCGCCAGTCCACAGTTTCATTCCATCCTCTCCAAGTTGGGCATGGTTGATTTTCATCATCCTCATGCTCCAACTTGAGGGGGGGATGTAGAGAATTAGTTGTTCAGTTATTTCTAGAACCAAGTATGTTCACTTGGGTTAATCATTAGTTGTTCGTAGTTAGTTAATTAACTAGAGTTAGCTAGTCTGTTTACTATTGGGTTAGTGATTGCCTACGTGGCATTCTTGTAGTTACATGGTTACTGTGTATATATATTTCTGGTGTATTGTAACTGGACTGATATATTGAATATAGAGGAAAAGCTTTCACAAGTCTTCTCTGGTGTGCTTTCCCTTCCTTGTTCATTCTCTTTGAGATTTTACAGGAGTGGTAGATTTCATTATCCATCAGCAGATTACTGGGTCCTGAAAAGTTGTCCAAGTGAGAAAAGTGTCTGGGCTTCAGAAATCTTGTTTAGTGAGGACTAATGTAGAGGACATGTACCTGTAGGCTGTAGCAGATACATTTTTCCAAAAGAAAACAAGAATTGCAGAGTTGAGCTGTAAGTTTTATGGGTTGTATGTAGAAAGAGGGGTGTGTGTGCTGTGTGCAGTGTGCAGCGCATGAATTGTTAGATTTGGCAGGGGCCAGGAAGGAAGAAGAAGAATTGAAGATGAACATGCCTTTTACTTAAGCTCTTGTCGCTTTTCTTTTATGCATCAACCAAGAAGACGCCCTCGATGATTCTTGTCTTCTTTTTTCTGGATCGTCGTCGTCTGCGCTCATCCTTGCCTTGGGTTCTCTGGTTCTGTGATTCTTGTGCTTTCTCTGGTGCTCTTGGCCTCTCTTATGCAAGACTTGACACTACCACTTTTCCAATCCCCACACTTTTGTTAAAGCGGAAGACCAATCGGTCTCTACACCATCAATGATTCAATGGGCAGTTTCAAATACCGTGAAGCTTTGAATTGTTTCAATGAGTTATTGTCCACCTCTGATCTACGGCCTGATTTTTACACTTTCTCTCTTGTGTTGAAAGCTTGTCCCAATCTAATTGATGGGAAGAAATTACATTGCTGGGTCGTGAAGACGGGTTTTGAGTAGGATGTGTTTGTTGCTGCTTCCTTGATCCATTTGTATTCACTTTTATATGTTGCTCACAAATTGTTCGTAGAAATGTCAGTGGGAGATGTGGGTTCTTAAAATGTTAAAATACTATTTTTTATAATAAAATGTATCTAAACAATGTATTTTATAAATTTGTGTATTTAAAATACTGTATTTCAATTACATGTATTTGAAATTTACAAGAATTTGTCAAATACCTCATTCAAACACAACCTTAGGGATTTAGTAAAAAAAAAATTATACGTGGGAGGCTGGTGGTATCAATTTTAAGAAACTTTTAAGAAAGAAAAGCCATTTAAGGGATCTGACAGGCCAGTATCTCTATTTCAATGGTTAATTCTGAATTTTATTGCCTAATAGTTTGTTTTCAACAATTTTAGGGTAAAGATGGTGGAGTAACAGCTTGGGAGCCACCAATAGGTGCTTCTTGGTTAGAGGTAATGACTTCAATCTGTTGGAATGAGCCTTATATGTTTTGAAAATATGATAATATCAACAAAAATGAGTAATTTCTTATTTTCTATCCTATAACAAAAGTAATCAAGATTCATAGTTTTCTTTTATCTCTTTTTAGTGGTTCAATCCAATGGAATTTGTAGAAGACATCATGGTTGAGCATGGGTGAGGATTAATTTTTACTGCATTGTTAGTGACAAATTTGTAATGAAGTAAATTCTTTGAATACTAATATAGTGGTGGTTCAGATATGTTGAAAATACTTCATCCACAGTCCAGGCATTGATTCTATTTAGGAGGCTATATCCGGAGCATAGAAAGCTGGAAATTGACAATTTTATCAAAAAAAGCCTACCAATATATTGAAGATACACAAACAGCTAATGGATCATGGTATGTGTATCCCATACTTTAGATTATACAACAAATACTTTTAATAATAATATAGTAATAGTAATCATAAGGTTCAAATCTTAGGTTTCTTATTTTTTAATATTCTCAAATAAGAAATTTAGGTACTCCTATTTTTATTTTTTTTAGTTTAAGAGTGACTTAGAAAATAAATCAACTTTCTAAGAGTGACTTTTCATTGTATTACCCATATTAATAAATAAATAAAAACATCTAGTGCTAATCTCATCTTCATCTTTGAGATCACATGTTTTAGAATGGTTTATTATTTTTCCCTTTGAAACAGAAAAATCTGGTTCTCCTCACTGTGTTCCTAATCAAATATCTTTCTTCACCCAGTTTCATATGAAATAACAAGTATATCCTGACAGGAATGGATTTTGGGGAGTTTGCTTCATATATGGGACATGGTTTGCTTTGGATGCATTAGCAGCAGGAGGGAAAAATTACTACAATTGTTTGGCCATGCATAGAGGTGTTGATTTTCTACTCCGTACACAAAATGAAGATGGTGGTTGGGGAGAGAGCTACCTTTCATGCACAAACAGGGTAACCTCTTTTGTCGATGCTAATTACTATTATTATTGACTTATTTATTCCTGAAGAGTCTCTTAAAGTTCAAGAAATGCGTAAAATGTTTGACAATTCTATTAATCTTTCAAATGGAATAATTAGAACAAATAAAAACTATGGGATAAAATAAAAGTTATAATGAATTCAATCCATGAACATATTATTTTAGCAATCACTAAGCATAAAATGTCAATCTTTAATCATAATTTACAGTTGGCGCAAGAGAAGGTTTAAGTTATTGTTCATTTATGATACAGGTATACACACCCCTTGATGGAAACAAATCAAATTTGGTGCAAACTGCTTGGGCCTTATTGGCTTTAATTCATGCTGGGCAGGTTAGGTGATGTTAAAATAAACTTGTTAATTAAACGGTTTATAGCGGATTTGGTATTGAGTTGTCTGTAAGGCTTGTGGGTTTTGAATCCAGAGTCATAGCCAAAGTACAAAAAAAAAAAAAAAAAAAATACATATTACATTACCCATAATACATCAAAGCATTAATTTGAAAAGAATTTGGTTAATAGGCCAAGAGGGATCCAACTCCTCTTCATCGTGCGGCGAAGTTATTAATCAATTCTCAAATGGAAAACGGGGACTTCCCTGAGCAGGTATGTTTCTCTTATGAATGCAATTCATATTTCTGCATTCCGTCTATTTCTCTTCCCCTTTCTTAACAATTCATATTTGTTTACAGAATGCTGTGGGAGCTTTCATGCGTTCTTGTTTATTATTATATGGGCTATACAAGAATGTGTTTCCGATTTGGGCTCTTGCTGAGTACCGTGCAAATGTTCCTCTACCTTCTATTTCAAAGAAGGTTTAATTGAAAACAACTGATATTATAGACTTAATAATAATGAGTATTTGATTGATAATGAGCATGAAGTATGGAGAGGAGCATGATTGTAAAGACTTAAAACTAATTCATCATTTGGATCATGTCTATGAAGTGAAAGATTTATGTATGTAAAACACCTTCCTAAATTTTTTCCTAAAGGAGATAGATAGTAAAAATATTTAAAATCTGCATGCCATACGAAATAAAGCTGATTGACACTCAAAAATAATCTAAAGTGCATCATAAGTTAATTGAGGAATATCTTAATTTTGTTAATTATTTTGTCTATCTTCTACCTTGTCTACTCATGTCCTATTCAAGCAAATAAAAAATTTAGAATAAAATGTTTTCCTCTCCCCTATATTTTTACATAATACATATGATCCTCCTCTATATTGTTATAACCTAGGTAGACTTTTTGTAAACTTTGAAAAAAAATACTACAACTTAGTCCAATCCGTTTAGTCAATCAATTTAGTCATAGTCAACGGGGTAAAAATAATATGAAATATCCATAATACCCTTAGTGAACAGTGAAATTTTTGCAGTTGAACCCTGGCATAGTGGCATCAATTCTAGAATAATGTTAGAAAATACTAGTCAGCTAGAATTAATTTCACTGTTATATTAGCTGTTAGAATTTAATTGCTAACTGAACGTATTATCTGTATTTTATATCATTTTACTTTCTTTGTGTATGATTTAATGGTTGGTCCAACAAATGAATGTAGGTAGACACTACATGAAGCTTAAATAAACTAAAGTGATTTAGTGTGAGAGTCATAAGAGGAAGACACTAGCTAATATAGTATAACCTTGGCTAGACACTAAAAGTACAAAAATAAAGAAATAAAGAGTTGTGCATAATAGTTAAATCTCTTAGCACAATTAAATTCAAAATTTATCCATTATTTAAACATTTAACTAAAATTATTTTAATATACTTAAATTTTGCGATGAACAAAAAAAAAAAAAAAACAATTACTTCTCCGTAAACTAATATTTTTGTGGGAGATATATTGCTATATCCTTTTATAGGATTGTAGTTTAGCAAGTGCAACTCCCAACCATATCATAAATAATGTTGCCAACGAACTTTATTTCAACTACCACCTAGATCCTTGGGGACCTCCAAATCATGGCCTTTGAAGCCCCGAGAGTCTCAATTACACATGACAAAGCTTAAAAAAGAAGATAATCAAAGTCGTGTCTTTTTAATTTCTTGTCAGCATATGTGATTAACTGTTGAATTCATTGTCAGTTGCTACCACTTCTATTGAAATGTTTATATTTTTTTATTAGATAAATAGAGCAAAATTTTTTCAGTTGGGGATCGAGATGAGAAGATGAAAATTTTAACCTAAAACCTCAACATTTTTTAGAATTTTAAACAAAAAACAATTCAAAGCAAATGGTGTGCTTGATTGCTGGGTCGAAACTGCAGCTGCGAAATTCAAGCCACAACTGCGTTTGGGTACGGAGAATCCCATCTCGAGGAGCTTTGTTCTGCCCTTACTCAAATGGAAATAACACTCCTAAGTGATTGAATCCCACCGAATCCTTTGTCCTAATAACCCCTATGTTATCTGTACTACGTCAATGCCCCTCCCCATATAGGTAGAGCTTACACCTCCATTGCCATTATTAGACACGTCAACAATTAGTTAGTTATTAGCCACGTCAACTAGTTTGTTAGATATTCAGCTTTAGTTAGTTAGATTCTTATCTCCATCAGATTAGTTGGTTATTATACACAGCAGAGCCATGTGCTTCTGTTACATATATATACATGTAATCTGCACCTCATTAATATAATTTTTGGATACAGAATTTCATCTCTTTCTTTTCTCTTCATCACCTCTGGTGTAATATGGTATCAGAGCTCCAATAGCTCTTCCGTCTCTATGCGTTGAAGACGAGTTGTCTTCTCTTACATTCTCTTTGGACTCTGGTTCAGGTCATTGATGGCGAATCCCACCATTGATGATGCTTCGAATCCACTCTTCATTCATCCCTCGGACTCTCCAGGACTCAACCTAGTGTCACAGGTACTTACTGGAGACAATTACAGTTCATGGCATAGAGCCATGCGCATGGCATTGCTGGCCAAGAACAAGCTTGGCTTTGTTGATGGATCTCTGCAAATTCCTGATGAGAGCAACACTCAGTCTTTCTTGGCATGGCAGCGAAACAACAATATAGTTGCTTCCTGGTTGCTCAATTCAGTGTCAAAAGAGATCACGGCTAGTGTGATCTACTCATCTACTGTTGTTGACATTTGGAAGGATCTGCAAGAAAGATATCAACAACAAAATGGTCCACGAATTTTCCAACTCAAGAAAGAGTTAGTCAATCTTTCACAAGGCTCCATGACAGTGGGGCAGTATTTCACCAAAATGAAAGGAATTTGGGAAGAAATTGGTGAGTATCGTCCATTTTTCAATTGCAATTGCGGAGGTGCAAGGCCAGTGGTTGATCATCTGCTCCAAGAAAATGTGCTGTGTTTTCTGATGGGGTTGAATGATTCTTACTCCCATGTCAGGGGACAAATCCTGTTAATGGATCCTTTTCCCCCAATTAACAAGGTCTTCTCCCTTGTTGTTCAAGAAGAAAAGCAAAGAGAGATTGGCAATTTGTTGATTCCTTCTGATGCTCAAGCTGCCTATGCAGTCACACATCCTTCAAGAAACCATTCTGATGGTTCACATTTCAGAAATGCTTTCGATGGCAAGCACAGGCATGTCAAGAAAGACAGACCACTGTGTGCTCATTGTGGTCTCCTTGGCCATACGAAGGACAAATGTTACAAGCTCCATGGATACCCTCCAGGTTACAAAAAAGGTCGCCCAGCAGGTGCTGTGAATTAAGTATCCACTGTCTCACATCATCAGTCCATGGAATCTCCCCAGGAAATGACATCTCAGCAGTATCAGCAATTGATTCAAATCCTACAAACTCAGTTATCACATGCTGCTATCTGATATGGATAATTCTGTTGAGTCCATTCCCACTGGTATGATTCTTTCTATCAATACACAGTCTCATCTTCATTCAGATTCATGGATTCTTGATTCAGGAGCAACATCTCATGTCTGTCACTCCTTGAAATTTTTTACTTCTTACAAAACTTTGAGAAACCAATTTGTCATGCTCCCAAATAATTCCAAAGTCTTAGTCTCGGCCATTGGCACTATCCAACTATCACCTCAATTTCTGTTACACAAAGTACTTTACATTCCGGATTTTCATGTCAATCTCATATTAGTAGCAGCTTTGTTACACCAATGCTCATTAACTATTACTTTCCACAATGATTCCTTCCTAATCCAGGATCCCAAGCAATTGAGGATGATTGGCAGGGGTAATCTGTGTGAAGGTTTATACATTTACCAAGCACACTTGGTTCCTCAACAACCTTCTGCTGATATGGGAAGGATCCATGCTGTTCAGAATACTTCAGCTCACTCCCCTGTAATTGATCCATCTGATTTACAATTTTACAACAGTTACACTTGTATTTCAGCTTCAAATAATTCCAGTCATGCACATTTATGGCATGCTAGACTAGGTCATCTGTCTGACAAAATATTGAAAGTAATCAGTAATAAAATTCCTTTTTCTTATCCCTCGCATTACTCTTCCAATACTTGTCAAATTTGTCCTCTTTTTAAACTTCGTAGATTGTCTTTTACATCCTCTCATAACATGTCCATTAATCCATTTGATCTGATTTATTGTGATATATGGGGACCTTATCATCATCCCACTCATGATGGTAAGAATTATTTTCTGACAATTGTTGATGACTGCACAAGATTCACCTGGATTTATCTGTTGAAGCATAAGTTCGAAGCTCCATCTTCTATCATTCACTTCTTTGCCATGGTTAAGACTTAGTTTGGCAAACCAATCAAACAAATCCGGACTGACAATGCCAAGAAGTTGGCTTTAACAGATTTTCTGCAACAGGAAGGAGTAGTTCATCAGTTTTCTTGCCCATATAGACCTGAACAGAATTCGGTGGTTGAGAGGAAACATCAGCATCTGTTAAATGTAGCAAGATCTTTGATGTTTCAGTCCAAACTTCCTGTCAGTTTCTGGGGTGAGTGCATCTTGACAGCGGTCTTTCTTATTAATCGCACACCTTCTCCAATGCTCAAGCATCAAAACCCCTATCAACTTCTTTACCACAAGGCACCAAATTATGCAGCATTCAAAGTCTTTGGTTGCCTTTGTTATGCCTCTACACCACTCCATGTCAGAAACAAGTTCTCTCCATGGGCAGTGCCTGCCATCTTCATGGGATACCCTATTGGCTACAAAGGATACAAACTCTATAATCTTCAAACCAGGAAGTTCATCATTTCCAGGGATGTGATTTTTCATGAGCATGTGTTTCCCTTTCAGGCTTTGCCTTCATCTTCTGAAACACTGGACATTTTTCAGACCCTCAGCATTCCCATTCCTCAATTTGATTCTGTTGGTTCTTCTTCTCCTGCTTCAGACACTTTTGCTCCTGTTAACACACCTGTTGACCCTGCTCCAGTTGTTGTTGTTCCTCCAAAACCTTCTCCACCTGTCACCACTCTTCCCGCAAGAAGGACTAGCAGAACCCTCAGGCACCCAACATATTTACAAGACTATGTGTGTTCCCTGTCACAACCTGCTACTCCTTACCCTATCCAGCAAATGGTGACTTATGACAGATTATCCCCTAGCTATAAACATTTTGTTTCCCAAGTGGCTCACATCTATGAACCCTAATTTTACCATCAAGCTATTAAATATCCTGAGTGGAGGTCAGCTATGCAGGCAGAATTAGATGCCTTTTAGGCCAACAATACCTGGACAGTAGTATCCCTTCCAAAAGACAGACACACCATTGGCTGTCGATGGCTCTACAGGGTCAAGTACAAGGCTGATGGGAGCTTAGATAAATATAAAGCACGTTTGGTGGCTAAGGGTTATACACAACAAGCAGGGATTGATTTCCTAGACACCTTCTCACCAGTGGCCAAAATAACCACTGTCAGATTATTGCTCTCAGTTGCAGCAGTCAGAAAATGGACAATGGTCCAGCTTGACGTTAACAATGCCTTCCTCAATGGCGATTTATTTGAGGAGGTGTATATGCAATTACCTTTGGGTTATTCAGTTAAAGGGGAGCACCAAGTATGCAAGCTTAACAAATCTTTATATGGCTTAAGACAAGCCTCACGCCAGTGGTTCCACAAATTTTCAACCACCTTACTTCAGCATGGCTTCTCTCAGTCTCATAGTGACTACTCGTTATTTACAATTGGCAAAGGTACCACACAGGTCATTCTTCTAGTCTATGTTGATGACATAGTCCTTGCAGGCCTTAATGCTCAAATGGTTCATCAAGTGCAGCAGCTGCTACAAAAGTTCTTCAAGCTTAAGGTTCTTGGAGATTTAAAGTACTTTCTTGGCTTGGAGATAGCCCATTCCATCAAAGGCATCTCTCTCTCCCAGCGAAAGTACATTGAGAAACCAATTTGTCATGCTCCCAAATAATTCCAAAGTCTTAGTCTCGGCCATTGGCACTGTCCAACTATCACCTCAATTTCTGTTACACAAAGTACTTTACATTCCGGATTTTCATGTCAATCTCATATCAATAGCAGCTTTGTTACACCAATGCTCATTAACTGTTACTTTCCACAATGATTCCTTCCTAATCCAGGATCCCAAGCAATTGAGGATGATTGGCAGGGGTAATCTGTGTGAAGGTTTATACATTTACCAAGCACACTTGGTTCCTCAACAACCTTCTGCTGATATGGGAAGGATCCATGCTGTTCAGAATACTTCAGCTCACTCCCCTGTAATTGATCCATCTAATTTACAATTTTACAACAATTACACTTGTATTTCAGCTTCAAATAATTCCAGTCATGCACATTTATGGCATGCCATTACTTAGTTTTAGCCTTTTAGATAAAGTCTTGCTCCCTGACCGAATACCCTTTTGGCTTGTAGTGGGAATTATTCAAGTGCAAGCTTAGAAAAAATCGAATGGGGTGATTGTAGTGGTGGGGGAGGGTTCATGAAGTTACTATCAAGAACCGATTTAACCTAAAAACTTAAGTTGTGCTAAACTTTCAATTTAATTAAGAAAGTTAGGGCAGAAAGATTTGATCTCCTAATCACTTGGTTAAAGAGCTCTTATACCATGTCAATAATCGATTCAACCTAAAAGCTTAAATTATTATATGAAGGTCCATTA
>QAOA01000167.1:0-15961 GCA_003255065.1 Cercis canadensis
TTTGAAATTAGAATTAGGGTTACCTTTCCTTTGTCTTGATTGGTAAAACCAATCAGAAATCAAAAATTTTAATTGAGAAAAGCAAATTAGCAAAATTTTAGTGGTTCTTAAAGAACAATTTGAATTTTTTTTTAGTTTTATTATTCAATTTTGGTTGGAATAAAGTGTCATTTATTCTCTTTAATTTTAGTCACACAATAATTGTTTAATTTCAAATTTGAATTCTAAAATTAGGGTTACATTTTTTTGCCTACATAGTTCTCTATATATATTAAACCCTATGTGAGCTTATTCATCATTGATAGGCTGATTGTTGCAAAGAATTTCTCCATCTCCAACTGAACTGGGCATTGAAAGGAAACAAAAAATGAGAGAATTCACCATTGATAGGCTGATTGTTGCAAAGAATTTCTCCATCTTCAACCGCACCCAGGTTTGTTCTTCCAAACTATTTTATTTCACTTATTGTTGCTCTTTTTTTCCATATAAATTCTATTCCAATATAATTCCTAATCTCCATATGCAGCACTATTTCTATTTTATTTTTTCTAATTTTTTTTCACATCTTCAATTTCCAGCGCTGTTACTCTTTCAAAACTGTCAAAGAAACTTTCATTCACGTAATATTCTTTCCCTGTTTAATTACAATTTTTATTTTAATTTGATTGTGTTATAGGGAAACCAATGGCTCCAAATTCATTTTGCTTGATGAATCAGAAAAACATATGGCCATGGATGATCAAGGTATGACTTATTCACTTTGTGCTGTTCACTGTAGAAAAAAAATAGGACATATCTCCCCTCATGACTCTCTAAATTTCTTAATTTTCTTATGCTTCTCTTTCTGCTTTTCCTCACAAATGTAGGTGTTTATTTGAATCATCTATGCATCTCTTTGTGCTTTTCTTTACTCATTCATTTTTAATGTTGGTTTGCAATGACTTTGAAGTTGATCAACCTTGAAAAGATTAATAAGGATGTGCAGGGGTGAAAGTTTCAGGTAAAACGTCTATCTCTTTTTCATTTGTCTTCTCTCCTTGAGTTTACCTCAAATTTGAAATTTCTATGAGTTCTCTATCCTCTATTTCTTCTTTGCACTTGATCGAGGAGGTATAAAAGAGAACCTACTTGCCAATAAAAAATACAAGGTTTTTTTTTTTGTTCAGTAATAGTCATTTTTTTTTTCAGTTTTGGGGTTAATTTTTTTTTTTAATTTTAAATCTGATGTTAATTTTCACTAATATGATGTTGTTATTTCAAACATTAGACACCTTCTGCAGCTTGATATGCTAAGCAAGCTGCAGATTTTAATCTTACACTGTAAGTATAAGTTTGCTCCTCTAATTTTTATTCTCTATCTTATCATTGACTTTTGTTTTGTTGTGTGTCATTTCTTTTACAGTTTCACAAGAGTTCTTTATTTGAAAAAAAGTGTACTCTCTCTTGAATTCTGTATACATGTACTCTCTTGTATTTGAGTTTTTTCTATACAATTCTTCATAACTGTAGGCGACCAAGAATGAGAAGAAAACATGAACCACACACAAATTTCAGCTTAAATAACATATAATCAGCGTATATATGTTGTGCACCAATTAGCTTAAATATCAATTTTAATATTCATACCAAATTTTAGACATGTGTGAGGGTACTAAAAAATAAAATCAAATAACTAATGTTGCATTATTGTATATCCTATCATTAACTAGAGAAATTTGAAACTTACAATATTCTCTTGGATTTGGCATATTATGAACCAAACAATGTCAAACACAATTATGAATAATAATCAACATAAATGGTGATTTATATAAAATTGCACATCCTACAAATCACACAATTAAGGATAGTAACACACATAATTTTTGGTCTTTTTACAAATAATGAATGTAGCCTACTTACCCATATAGATACATTGTAATTTAATGGCAAATAATTCCTTAAAAAAAATTTGAATAGCAAATAATTGCTAATATTTTATTGAACATGTTATTTTTTTTTAAACCTTGATTTTGAATTTGAATTTGAAACTTGCTTCCTTATAATTGTTAAATTAGGGTTATATGTCTTCCTCTTCCCCTATAAAATGAACACTCACAATGGCAACCTTCTCCATTTGTTGGTTGAGTGGAAATTCAACTTATAGCTCGATGCTCCTTACTCTCCAAGCAAAGGGTGCAATATATGTCTTCCTCTTCCCCTATAAAATGAACACTTACAATGGCAGCCTTCTCCATTTGTTGGTTGAGCGGAATTTCAACTTATAGCTCGATGCTCCTTACTCTTCAAGCAAAGGGTGCAATCTAATAGAAGGTGAGAGCATAATTTTGCACAATCAGATGAAATTGACTTTAGAACAATCAGATGAAATTTTTTATTATCTCATTTTATTAGCTACATTGTGCACATGTACAGAGAAAAAAAGAGAGGAGAGGACCCTCCTATATTATTATTTTATTTTGCACAATTTCATGCTTGACACTATGGCCAAAAAAAGGGAAAAAAAATTATCAAATATTTTGCAAAGCCTTAACAAAATTTTAATTTGATAAATTAAGTTAATACCTATTGTCACATGTTATAGTTATGCTTTTTTGTGTAACTGGTACCGCTAGAATGATTGTGACATTAATTTTTGTAGGTCTTATTCTTGGCAAAGTTAACAAAGTAAAAAACACACGTGGTCCGGGTAGTAAAACCATGAACAACACAACTAAGTACACAACACAAAAACACGTGGTCCAGGTAGTAAAACCATGAACAACACAACTAAGTAATCAACACAAAATATAAACACTTATATAAGTCTAAAACATGAAATTGCACCATGAGATTGTTACATATTTTAGGTAGTGCATGATTGGTCACGTTTTTCATTAATTTAATTTGGCCACACTGTGTNAAACCCCTTTTTAGTCCCTGAATTATTCAGTGATTGACAAGTTAGTCCTCCAAAAATGTTCGCTGACAATTTCGTCATCGAATTATGGTTTCGTACGACAAATTAGTTCTCGAATTATATTCGCTGACAATTTAGTCTTCGAATTATGGTTTTATACGACAAATTAGTCATCGAATTAATCCTCAACTGATGACTAATTTGTCGTATGGAACCATAATTCGAGGACTAAATTGTCAGTGAAAATTTTCGAGGACTAATTTGTCGTACGGAACCATAATTTGAGGACGAAATTGTCAGCGAACATTTTTGNGTCTAAAACATGAAATTGCACCATGAGATTGTTACATATTTTAGGTTGTGCATGATTGGTCACATTTTTCATTAATTTAATTTGGCCACACTATGTTAAAGAAAAAAAAAAAGATTGCACTCTTTGTTTTCTCCATTTTTGTTTATAGATAGGTTTGAAAGAATATCAAATTCAAAAGCATAAGTGTAAACTTTAAAATTGATAAAGAACCCCTGCACTAGGCATTGAAAAAGGAAACAAAAAATGGGAGATTAAAAAATAAGAACTGACTAGAGAAGAAAAATCATGGGCCAAAAAGCAAGATCTAACTATATTAGATTGTACAAAGAACTATATCATAAGGTATCTGAAAAAAAAAATGAAATTGATTGGAGAACAGAGGTTGAGCAGATAGAATAAAGAGATAAACCACAATCCATTAGTGGAAGAGAGGAATACTGAGAGAGATAGAGGAAGGCCTGATCTTACTGACCTATTCTAAATAACACTTATTCGGTCTCCATATTGAAAACAATAAATAGGAATGATTTGAGCTATTTAACGTTTGAAAATACATGCCAACACATACCTCAATCTAGCTTGACCTCATTGATAACCTCTTGCTTGGATTGACAAAGTCTGTAGAAAATATCTCGATGTACTGATTGATTGTAAGGAGGGGCTATGATCTTATCCCTTTAATATAAGGAGATATTTAACAAATTATTATCTTGATTATAGATTACTTTTTCTGTTGGTGAGTATTTTCATAAAACTTTAGGATGCTAACTAATTTTGAAATGTGATTTCCATCAAGACTATCCATCTTAGAACATTTACTCTATGTCTACAAAATTTTTAAATGTACTTCAAAGTTTATCATGTTGTTCTTGAGTTATATATTTAACCTGAAAAATTTTTCTTAAAGGATTTTGTTTATTATTGAGTAAATGTTTTTTTTTTTTTATATATATATGTGGAAATGTGTTTATGTTTTTAAGTGCTAATGACACTAATTATTTTTTTCATTACTTTAAAATTTATCAATGGTAATCAAATATTGGGATGTGACATTTATTATAAATACAAAAAAAATCATTACATGTCGCATTTAAATATATACAAGGGGCAATTTAATTTTGTGTAGTTAATTTTTGGGATAGGATGAGAATGTGAACTAAATTATTTTACTAACCATTAGCGGGTCAATGCTTTATCAATAAAAAATGGTATAATACATGATACTCTTGTGATGTTTGAATGAAAAATAAATGTCCTACCATTTTACACAGGGATATCCCTGTTATAACTTTTCTTTAAATCTATACAAAATAACAATAGTAATTAGAATCGTATTTAAATATAAATGAGTTGAAATAAGTAGGGGTCGAGTATGATAATTGAGACGGAGAGGGAAAGGGAACGAAAATCAAAATTATAACTAGGTCTAAGTATAGTCTTTGGGGGAAAAAGATTAAATAACCTATAGCACTAGGAAAAATATTGGAGTTAGACCACAGGTACAAGTTTGCTAAAGTTTTAATAGGATTATAATTTGGATAACCAATAAACTAATCACGTCGGGTGATTAAATAGGATTTCCTATGGCACTTGGAAAAAGGGTGGGATTAGACCATATGGACAAGTTTCTAAAAATTCTAATAGGACTATAATATGGATAACCACTAAAGCAACCTCAACGGGTAATCCAATAGGATTTTTTTATTCTGTGTCGCCCCCCGCCGTAATGCCCAGCCGCGCATCGCGCGGGGCCCAATACTAGTAAAATTAATAATAGAGTACACAATGTGGAGCTGACAAGTGTCGCTATCAAGGTGACGACAAGTGGCAGACTGTGTGAATTTCTTCTATTCTACAACATTTAAAAATAATCTAAAATATGAAGTATGTCTGATATATAAAATTCGTGGCACTAAATAACTTCCATTTTTAGATCTTTCAGCATTTATTATTTATTGAATAATTAAAAAATAAAACGTTTGTATTTATTAGCTTCCATAAATATATTTCTTTGATATTTGAAATTCATAATTGATTTCTTGATGGAAGAATTTCAGAATTTTCTCTTTAATTTTAGTCTCACATTTAATTAGTAATTTGAAATTATAATTTCAGAAATTATTGCTGATTAGAGTACTAATTTTTAGGAATTTCAATTACCTGTGGTTTCTTATGTTGAGCCTCCTTTTGCATATAAATAAAGCACAACCCAAGGCTGCCAACTCCTAGCTTTAAAATATGGCACTATTAATTTTGTTTGCCGATTTTAAATTTTATTTATTTGAAAAAATAAATTTCTATTGCTAAAAAGTATGAAAAATCATAAATTTATATTGTTGAGCCTCCTTTTGCATATAAATAAAGCACAACCAAAGGCTGCCAACTCCTAGCTTTAAAATATGGTACTATTAATTTTGTTTGCCGATTTTAAATTTTATTTATTTGAAAAAATAAATTTCTATTGCTAAAAAGTATGAAAAATCATAAATTTATATTGTTGAATGATCAATAAGAAAACCAAATAAAGAAAATTTCAAGTTAATGGAAAAATTAATATTAGACCCCAATAAATCTATGCTTAGTTTTCAAAAATTTCATTTTTATTGAGTAAAGCTTAAACATTGAATATGAATTAGGTTTACAAGTACAAATAAATAAATTTACAAACTTAGATTTTTCATAATTTAATAAATACGAAATTAATATAAAAATGAAAATTTATACAATAATTTCAATCACATGCCAATTATAATTCATTGATTGATAATTAATTTGAAAAAAAATTAAATTAAAATTTTTAAGCTTAGCATTATAGTCAAAATTACAAAGAGATAATTTTAGAAGTGAAATTCAGTATTCATTGTGCCTAATTTAATTGCCATTATACGTGATAAAAGAAAAGTATGTATTTAGTTATGTCTTAGTACATATACATTTTGACATATAATGCTCGAACTAAGCAAGATACAATTGGATTCTTATTTGTGTCAAAATATTTTATTGTTGTGATAATTCATTTAAAATTCAAAACCTTTTTGGTTTTTCTTAGGGAAACTGACGTTTTGACAGTCATCCAAAGCAAGATTTTGGATTTTGATATATGTGTTACTGCCACCCTTCACAAAAAAAAGCCAATCAAGGTAATATTTTTCTATTTAATTTTGGCAATTACTCTCATAAATTGATGGCACAGAATAATTTGTTAATTGCTATTTTGAAATTAAAATTAGGGTTACCTTTCCTTTGTCTTGATTGGTAAGACCAATCAGAAATCAAAAATTTTAATTGAGATAAGCAAATTAGCAAAATTTTAGTGGTTCTTGAAGAACAATTTGAATTTTTTTTTATTTTATTATTCAATTTCAGATGGAAGAAAGTGTCATTTATTCTCTTTAATTTTAGTCACACAATAATTGTTTAATTTCAAATTTGAATCCTGAAATTAGGGTTACACTTTTTTGCCTACATAGTTCTCTATATATATTAAACCCTATGTGAGTTTATTCACCATTGATAGGCTGATTGTTGCAAAGAATTTCTCCATCTCCAGCCGCACCCAGGTTTGTTCTTCCAAACTATTTTATTTCACTTATTGTTGCTCTTTTTTTCCATATAAATTCTATTCCAATATAATTCCTAATCTCCATATGCAGCACTATTTCTATTTTATTTTTTCTAATTTTTTTTCACATCTTCAATTTCCAGCGCTGTTACTCTTTCAAAACTGCCAAAGAAGCTTTCATTCACGTAATATTCTTTCCCTGTTTAATTACAATTTTTATTTTAATTTGATTGTGTTATAGGGAAACCAATGGCTCCAAATTCATTTTGCTTGATGAATCAGAAAAACATATGGCCATGGATGATCAAGGTATGAGTTATTCACTTTGTGCTGTTCACTGTAGAAAAAAAATAGGACATATCTCCCCTCATGACTCTCTAAATTTCTTAATTTTCTTGTGCTTCTCTTTCTGCTTTTCCTCACAAATGTAGGTGTTTATTTGAATCATCTATGCATCTCTTTGTGCTTTTCTTTACTCATTCATTTTTTATGTTGGTTTGCAATGACTTTGAAGTTGATCAACCTTGAAAAGATTAATAAGGATGTGCAGGGGTGAAAGTTTCAGGTAAAACGTCTATCTCTTTTTCATTTGTCTTCTCTCCTTGAGTTTACCTCAAATTTGAAATTTCTATGAGTTCTCTATCCTCTATTTCTTCTTTGCACTTGATCCAGGAGGTATAAAAGAGAACCTACTTGCCAATAAAAAATACAAGGTTTTTTTTTTTTTTTTTAGTAATAGTCATTTTTTCAGTTTTGGGGTTAATTTTTTTTTAAAATCTGATGTTAATTTTCACTAATATGGTGTTGTTATTTCAAACATTAGACACCTTCTGCAGCTTGATATGCTAAGCAAGCTGCAGATTTTAATCTTACACTGTAAGTAGAAGTTTGCTCCTCTAATTTTTATTCTCTATCTTATCATTGACTTTTGTTTTGTTGTGTGTCATTTCTTTTACAGTTTCACAAGAGTTCTTTATTTGAAAAAAAGTGTACTCTCTCTTGAATTCTGTATACATGTACTCTCTTGAATTTGAGTTTTTTCTATACAATTCTTCATAACTGTAGGCGACCAAGAATGAGAAGAAAACATGAACCACACACAAATTTCAGCTTAAATAACATATAATCAGCGTATATATGTTGTGCACCAATGAGCTTAAATATCAATTTTAATATTCATACCAAATTTTAGACATGTGTGAGGGTACTAAAAAATAAAATCAAATAACTAATGTTGCATTATTGTATATCCTATCATTAACTAGAGAAATTTGAAACTTACAATATTCCCTTGGATTGGGCATATTATGAACCAAACAATGTCAAACACAATTATGAATAATAATCAACATAAATGGTGATTTATATAAAATTGCACATCCTACAAATCATACAATTAAGGATAGTAACACACCTAATTTTTGGTCTTTTTACAAATAATGAATGTAGCCTACTTACCCATATAGATACATTGTAATTTAATGGCAAATAATTCCTTAAAAAAAATTTGAATAGCAAATAATTGCTAATATTTTATTGAACATGTTATTTTTTTTTAAACCTTGATTTTGAATTTGAATTTGAAACTTGCTTCCTTATAATTGTTAAATTAGGGTTATATGTCTTCCTCTTCCCCTATAAAATGAACACTCACAATGGCAGCCTTCTCCATTTGTTGGTTGAGCGGAATTTCAACTTATAGCTCGATGCTCCTTACTCTCCAAGCAAAGGGTGCAATCTAATAGAAGGTGAGAGCATAATTTTGCACAATCAGATGAAATTGACTTTAGAACAATCAGATGAAATTTTTTATTATCTCATTTTATTAGCTACATTGTGCACATGTACAGAGAAAAAAAAAAAGGAGAGGACCCTCCTATATTACTATTTTATTTTGCACAATTTCATGCTTGACACTATGGCCAAAAAAGGGAAAAAAATTATCAAATATTTTGCAAAGCCTTAACAAAATTTTAATTTGATAAATTAAATTAATACCTATTGTCACATGTTATAGTTATACTTTTTTGTGTAACTGGTACCGCTAGAATGATTGTGACATTAATTTTTGTAGGTCTTATTCTTGGCAAAGTTAACAGAGTAAAAAACACACGTGGTCCAGGTAGTAAAACCATGAACAACACAACTAAGTAAACAACACAAAATATAAACACTTATATAAGTCTAAAACATGAAATTGCACCATGAGATTGTTACATATTTTAGGTAGTGCATGATTGGTCACGTTTTTCATTAATTTAATTTGGCCACACTGTGTTAAAGAAAAAAAAAAAAAATTTGCACTCTTTGTTTTCTCCATTTTTGTTTATAGATAGGTTTGAAAGAATATCAAATTCAAAAGCATAAGTGTAAACTTTAAAATTGATAAAGAACCCCTGCACTAGGCATTGAAAAAGGAAACAAAAAATGGGAGATTAAAAAATAAGAACTGACTAGAGAAGAAAAATCATGGGCCAAAAAGCAAGATCTAACTATATTAGATTGTACAAAGAACTATATCATAAGGTATCTGAAAAAAAAAATGAAATTGATTGGAGAACAGAGGTTGAGCAGATAGAACGAAGAGATAAACCACAATCCATTAGTGGAAGAGAGGAATACTGAGAGAGATAGAGGAAGGCCTGATCTTACTGACCTATTCTAAATAGCACTTATTCGGTCTCCATATTGAAAATAATAAATAGGAATGATTTGAGCTATTTAACGTTTGAAAATACATGCCAACACATACCTCAATCTAGCTTGACCTCATTGATAACCTCTTGCTTGGATTGACAAAGTCTGTAGAAAATATCTCGATGTACTGATTGATTGTAAGGAGGGGCTATGATCTTATCCCTTTAATATAAGGAGATATTTAACAAATTATTATCTTGATTATAGATTACTTTTTCTGTTGGTGAGTATTTTCATAAAACTTTAGGATGCTAACTAATTTTGAAATGTGATTTCCATCAAGACTATCCATCTTAGAACATTTACTCTATGTCTACAAAATTTTTAAATGTACTTCAAAGTTTATCATGTTGTTCTTGAGTTATATATTTAACCTGAAAAATTTTTCTTAAAGGATTTTGTTTATTATTGAGTAAATGTTTTTTTTTTTTTATATATATATGTGGAAATGTGTTTATGTTTTTAAGTGCTAATGACACTAATTATTTTTTTCATTACTTTAAAATTTATCAATGGTAATCAAATATTGGGATGTGACATTTATTATAAATACAAAAAAAATCATTACATGTCGCATTTAAATATATACAAGGGGCAATTTAATTTTGTGTAGTTAATTTTTGGGATAGGATGGGAATGTGAACTAAATTATTTTACTAACCATTAGCGGGTCAATGCTTTATCAATAAAAAATGGTATAATACATGATACTCTTGTGATGTTTGAATGAAAAATAAATGTCCTACCATTTTACACAGGGATATCCCTGTTATAACTTTTCTTTAAATCTATACAAAATAACAATAGTAATTAGAATCGTATTTAAATATAAATGAGTTGAAATAAGTAGGGGTCGAGTATGATAATTGAGACGGAGAGGGAAAGGGAACGAAAATCAAAATTATAACTAGGTCTAGGTATAGTCTTTGGGGGAAAAAGATTAAATAACCTATAGCACTAGGAAAAATATTGGAGTTAGACCACAGGTACAAGTTTGCTAAAGTTTTAATAGGATTATAATTTGGATAACCAATAAACTAATCACGTCGGGTGATTAAATAGGATTTCCTATGGCACTTGGAAAAAGGGTGGGATTAGACCATATGGACAAGTTTCTAAAAATTCTAATAGGACTATAATATGGATAACCACTAAAGCAACCTCAACGGGTAATCCAATAGGATTTTTTTATTCTGTGTCGCCCCCCGCCGTAATGCCCAGCCGCGCATCGCGCGGGGCCCAATACTAGTAATATTAATAATAGAGTACACAATGTGGAGCTGACAAGTGTCGCTATCAAGGTGACGACAAGTGGCAGGCTGTGTGAATTTCTTCTATTCTACAACATTTAAAAATAATCTAAAATATGAAGTATGTCTGATATATAAAATTCGTGGCACTAAATAACTTCCATTTTTAGATCTTTCAGCATTTATTATTTATTGAATAATTAAAAAATAAAACGTTTGTATTTATTAGCTTCCATAAATATATTTCTTTGATATTTGAAATTCATAATTGATTTCTTGATGGAGGAATTTCAGAATTTCCTCTTTAATTTTAGTCTCACATTTAATTAGTAATTTGAAATTATAATTTCAGAAATTATTGCTGATTAGAGTACTAATTTTTAGGAATTTCAATTACCTGTGGTTTCTTATGTTGAGCCTCCTTTTGCATATAAATAAAGCACAACCCAAGGCTGCCAACTCCTAGCTTTAAAATATGGTACTATTAATTTTGTTTGCCGATTTTAAATTTTATTTATTTGAAAAAATAAATTTCTATTGCTAAAAAGTATGAAAAATCATAAATTTATATTGTTGAGCCTCCTTTTGCATATAAATAAAGCACAACCAAAGGCTGCCAACTCCTAGCTTTAAAATATGGTACTATTAATTTTGTTTGCCGATTTTAAATTTTATTTATTTGAAAAAATAAATTTCTATTGCTAAAAAGTATGAAAAATCATAAATTTATATTGTTGAATGATCAATAAGAAAACCAAATAAAGAAAATTTCAAGTTAATGGAAAAATTAATATTAGACCCCAATAAATCTATGCTTAGTTTTCAAAAATTTCATTTTTATTGAGTAAAGCTTAAACATTGAATATGAATTAGGTTTACAAGTACAAATAAATAAATTTACAAACTTAGATTTTTCATAATTTAATAAATACGAAATTAATATAAAAATGAAAATTTATACAATAATTTCAATCACATGCCAATTATAATTCATTGATTGATAATTAATTTGAAAAAAAATTAAATTAAAATTTTTAAGCTTAGCATTATAGTCAAAATTACAAAGAGATAATTTTAGAAGTGAAATTCAGTATTCATTGTGCCTAATTTAATTGCCATTATACGTGATAAAAGAAAAGTATGTATTTAGTTATGTCTTAGTACATATACATTTTGACATATAATGCTCGAACTAAGCAAGATACAATTGGATTCTTATTTGTGTCAAAATATTTTATTGTTGTGATAATTCATTTAAAATTCAAAACCTTTTTGGTTTTTCTTAGGGAAACTGACGTTTTGACAGTCATCCAAAGCAAGATTTTGGATTTTGATATATGTGTTACTGCCACCCTTCACAAAAAAAAGCCAATCAAGGTAATATTTTTCTATTTAATTTTGGCAATTACTCTCATAAATTGATGGCACAGAATAATTTGTTAATTGCTATTTTGAAATTAAAATTAGGGTTACCTTTCCTTTGTCTTGATTGGTAAGACCAATCAGAAATCAAAAATTTTAATTGAGATAAGCAAATTAGCAAAATTTTAGTGGTTCTTGAAGAACAATTTGAATTTTTTTTTTTTTTATTATTCAATTTCAGATGGAAGAAAGTGTCATTTATTCTCTTTAATTTTAGTCACACAATAATTGTTTAATTTCAAATTTGAATCCTGAAATTAGGGTTACACTTTTTTGCCTACATAGTTCTCTATATATATTAAACCCTATGTGAGTTTATTCACCATTGATAGGCTGATTGTTGCAAAGAATTTCTCCATCTCCAGCCGCACCCAGGTTTGTTCTTCCAAACTATTTTATTTCACTTATTGTTGCTCTTTTTTTCCATATAAATTCTATTCCAATATAATTCCTAATCTCCATATGCAGCACTATTTCTATTTTATTTTTTCTAATTTTTTTTTCACATCTTCAATTTCCAGCGCTGTTACTCTTTCAAAACTGCTAAAGAAGCTTTCATTCACGTAATATTCTTTCCCTGTTTAATTACAGTTTTTATTTTAATTTGATTTTATAGAGAAACCAATGGCTCCAAATTCATTTTGCCTGATGAATCAGAAAAACATATGGCCATGGATGATCAAGGTATGAGTTATTCACTTTGTGCTGTTCACTGTAGAAAAAAAAATAGGACATATATCCCCTCATAACTCTCTAAATTTCTTAATTTTCTTGTGCTTCTCTTTCTGCTTTTCCTCACAAATGTAGGTGTTTATTTGAATCATCTATGCATCTCTTTGTGCTTTTCTTTACTCATTCAATTTTGATGTTGGTTTGCAATGACTTTGAAGTTGATCAACCTTGAAAGATTGTTGCAAAGAATTTCTCCATCTCCAGCCGCACCCAGGTTTGCTCTTCCAAACTATTTTATTTCACTTTGTGCTGTTCACTGTAGAAAAAAAACAGGATATATATCCCCTCATGACTCTCTAAATTTCTTAATTTTCTTGTGCTTCTCTTTCTGCTTTTCCTCACAAATGTAGGTGTTTATTTGAATCATCTATGCATCTCTTTGTGCTTTTCTTTACTCATTCATTTTTTATGTTGGTTTGCAATGACTTTGAAGTTGATCAACCTTGAAAAGATTAATAAGGATGTGCAGGGGTGAAAGTTTCAGGTAAAACATCTATCTCTTTTTCATTTGTCTTCTCTCCTTGAGTTTACCTCAAATTTGAAATTTCAATGAGTTCTCTATCCTCTATTTCTTCTTTGCACTTGGTCCAGGAGGTATAAAAGAGAACCTACTTGCCAATAAAAAATACAAGGTTTTTTTTTTTGTTCAGTAATAGTCATTTTTATTGTCAGTTTTGGGGTTAATTTTTTTTTAAAATCTGATGTTAATTTTCACTAATATGGTGTTGTTATTTCAAACATTAGGCACCTTCTGCAGCTTGATAGTTGTTATTTCAAACATTAGACACCTTCTGCAGCTTGATATGCTAATCAAGCTGCAGATTTTAATCTTACACTGTAAGTAGAAGTTTGCTCCTCTAATTTTTATTCTCTATCTTATCATTGACTTTTGTTTTGTTGTGTGTCATTTCTTTTACAGTTTCACAAGAGTTCTTTATTTGAAAAACAGTGTACTCGCTCTTGAATTCTGTATACATGTACTCTCTTGAATTTGAGTTTTTTCTATACAATTCTTCATAACTGTAGGCGACCAAGAATGAGAAGAAAACATGAACCACACACAAATTTCAGCTTAAATAACATATAATCAGCGTATATATGTTGTGCACCAATGAGCTTAAATATCAATTTTAATATTCATACCAAATTTTAGACATGTGTGAGGGTACTAAAAAATAAAATCAAATAACTAATGTTGCATTATTGTATATCCTATCATTAACTAGAGAAATTTGAAACTTACAATATTCCCTTGGATTGGGCATATTATGAACCAAACAATGACAAACACAATTATGAATAATAATCAACATAAATGGTGATTTATATAAAATTGCACATCCTACAAATCATACAATTAAGGATAGTAACACACATAATTTTTGGTCTTTTTACAAATAATGAATGTAGCCTACTTACCCATATAGATACATTGTAATTTAATGGCAAATAATTCCTTAAAAAAAAATTTGAATAGCAAATAATTGCTAATATTTTATTGAACATGTTATTTTTTTTTTTAAACCTTGATTTTGAATTTGAATATCATTAACTAGAGAAATTTGAAACTTACAATATTCCCTTGGATTAAGCGTATTATGAACCAAACAATGTCAAACACAATTATGAATAATAATCAACATAAATGGTGATTTATATAAAATTGCACATCCTACAAATCATACAATTAAGGATAGTAACACACATAATTTTTGGTCTTTTTACAAATAATGAATGTAGCCTACTTACCCATATAGATACATTGTAATTTAATGGCAAATAATTCCTTAAAAAAAATTTGAATAGCAAATAATTGCTAATATTTTATTGAACATGTTATTTTTTTTAAAACTTTGATTTTGAATTTGAATTTGAAACTTGCTTCCTTATAATTGTTAAATTAGGATTATATGTCTTAAGCTTCCCCTATAAAATGAACACTCACAATGGCAGCCTTCTCCATTTGTGGGTTGAGCGGAATTTCAACTTATAGCTCGATGCTCCTTACTCTCCAAGCAAAGGGTGCAATCTAATAGAAGGTGAGAGCATAATTTTGCACAATCAGATGAAATTGACTTTAGAACAATCAGATGAAATTTTTTATTATCTCATTTTATTAGCTACATTGTGCACATGTACAGAGAAAAAAAAAAAGGAGAGGACCCTCCTATATTACTATTTTATTTTGCACAATTTCATGCTTGACACTATGGCCAAAAAAGGCAAAAAAATTATCAAATATTTTGCAAAGCCTTAACAAAATTTTAATTTGATAAATTAAATTAATACCTATTGTCACATGTTATAGTTATACTTTTTTGTGTAACTGGTACCGCTAGAATGATTGTGACATTAATTTTTGTAGGTCTTATTCTTGGCAAAGTTAACAGAGTAAAAAACACACGTGGTCCAAGTAGTAAAACCATGAACAACACAACTAAGTAAACAACACAAAATATAAACACTTATATAAGTCTAAAACATGAAATTGCACCATGAGATTGTTACATATTTTAGGTAGTGCATGATTGGTCACGTTTTTCATTAATTTAATTTGGCCACACTGTGTTAAAGAAAAAAAAAAAAAGATTGCACTCTTTGTTTTCTCCATTTTTGTTTATAGATAGGTTTGAAATAATATCAAATTCAAAAGCATAAGTGTAAACTTTAAAATTGATAAAGAACCCCAGCACTAGGCATTGAAAAAGGAAACAAAAAATGGGAGATTAAAAAATAAGAACTGACTAGAGAAGAAAAATCATGGGTCAAAAAGCAAGATCTAACTATATTAGATTGTACAAAGAACTATATCATAAGGTATCTAAAAAAAAAATGAAATTGATTGGAGAACAGAGGTTGAGCAGATAGAACGAAGAGATAAACCACAATCCATTAGTGGAAGAGAGGAATACTGAGAGAGATAGAGAAAGGCTTGATCTTACTGACCTTTTCTAAATAGCACTTATTTGGTCTCCATATTGAAAACAATAAATATGAATCATGTGAGCTATTTAACGTTTGAAAATACATGCCAACACATACCTCAATCTAGCTTGACCTCATTGATAACCTCTTGCTTGGATTGA
>QAOA01000171.1:0-13179 GCA_003255065.1 Cercis canadensis
TCAAACACACCTTTAGAGAAAGCAACTAAGTAGCTGATGGTTTAGTAAAGAGAGGTCTATCCATGCATGAAGACCTATATATTTTTGATTTAGTTCCAAACTTTCTTCTTCCTTGTTTTGGTGCTGAAGTAAGGGGAACCTTGTTCCCTAGACTTTGTACTTCGCTTTTATCTGTTTTTAATACATTCCAGTTTAACTAAAAAAAATACCTTTGTTTCGATTTCTAGACACGAAAACTGGAATCTGCATTTGCCATCTGAATTATAAAATATTCTTATTCTAGTATTTACGCTAGAAGCATGATAGAATTGAAGTGTGTAGTAGCAACTGATCTTATAGAAAAAGATTCAAGAATGAATTAGCTCGCAAAGCAGAAAAGGGTGCTTGTTAAAAGCTTATTTGTTTCTATTTGAATATTATACTTCATGCGGACTAGCATATATCAGCTTTTCCCTTACTAAATCCCAGATTTAATATTTGTCAATTAGTGAATTTTATATTAAACCATAAGGTGTCATCATTTTGTTTTGGACTATTATTTTGCCGTAAATTTTAAGTGGACTTTATGGTAGGTGGGCCTTGTTAGATACCAATGATGGGTAGGTTGGCCCATTTAGATACACAAGGAGAGATCTTACTCTCTTTCAATATTTGTTGTGCAGCGGACCCAGATTCAGTCATGTGGCTTGAGTCATATTGCTCAGATCTGAGCCGTATATTTTATTAAAGCTCATTTGAACCATTAAAACACATTAACATTTGATGATTGAGATGAGCTTTAATAGAATGTATAACTTAGATCTAAGCAACATGACTTAAGTTACATGACCGGATCTAAATCCGTTGTGCAGCTGCCCCATTGACATGAACGTGAAAACATACTTTAAGAGAGAAGTAGTAAAGAGGTAATGATGGTGTGAATGGTAACGAGAGTAGAGGTAATGGTGGTGCAGCGCTCTGTGGAGGCAGTAGTAAAGAAACTCGACCAGACCGGCATGAAGTAGTATTGCCATAACTATACCATCTAAATTCCACCATGGAAGCTGTGATGCCCTAGGAAAACTATAAATCACTAAGTAGCGCAATATTCCATTCAGCAATAGTCGATCATCCCTGTATATATGTTTAAAATTAGATGAATGTATAAAAGCTATCCACCAAACACCAAAAATTGTAAATTTTTTCTTATAGAAAACATTTGTCATAAAACAAATGCCCTCTACGACAGTAGAAAATTTTACATATAATAACCATCCAGAATTTTATTCATTCAAATAATAGTGCCAATGTATGTGTCTATCTGAAAATTATGGCATACTCACCAAAGACCCTTAAAGAGTGTAAATTTGATTGGCAGTGAAAGGCGTTATGTAAACTAACCAGTTTCTTTCTCTGTCACAACTTGTTCAAATTCAAGGCCTTTGTCAACAATTTGAGAAACACCTTTTGCAGTTTGATAACGAGAGATAGTGATCCATATCTGATTGTGAAGCATCCTCCATTGTAGAAAAGGTACTATGAGTAATGAAGATTACTCTTATCTTGTGCAAAGACAAGTATGTGCTATGAATGGCCGAAGGAGCCAGTATCACATTAGTTAACCGAAGCAATAATAATAGGAATAATAATGACTAATGGCAGAGGGAAATATAAAATAAAGAGAAGGATGGTTTAAAACATTTAGCTCACCTAGCCATTAGCTAAATAGAGTGAGTTTACAAAGTAGGTTTCCATGGAAAAGTATTAAAGAGTCTTCGGACATATTACATATAAGCAACATTGCTCGTACTCCCTTTTTTCTTTCTCTTTTTTTCGTAACATAAATGAAATCTTGAAGATAAAAGAAAAACCAAAAGTATATGGAACGTGTCTGAGTGTGTGTGTGTGTGTGTGTGTTGAGAGAGAGAGAGATGAATTATTTGAGAAAGGGCACCTTAAAGGTTCCAAGAGGTGTCCATGGCCATTCAGAGAGGAATCCAGGCATAGAAGCCAAAAAATTTTAAGCTCTCTAATTTTGTTTCATAACTCTTTGGATGGGTGGTCTTATATAACACGCTTTTGCATTTGGAAGTGTTCATCTTCCCTTCTATTTCAACTGCCAACTACATCACTAGCCAATGAAAAATGGGCAAGAATTAATGTAGTCTTATACATAATAAGTAAAATTATCTACTCAGTCATTTAAGTGGATCAAGAACTAATCTGATATTAAATATAAATGGTTCCAACTTTGACTTCAGGTCAGCAAAAATGTAACGTAATGTTAATTCTCGCAAGTGAATGAAAGACCAGAGCGCAACTCCCTCCATTAATTAACAAAACTATTACGCATAGAGAATAAAAAGGAAAAAGACTACAATTTGCATGGTCACCATCAAAAAAATTTGATGTCTCACCTACTTTGGTGGGGCAATAATTGCAGGCATCGACGGCAGATGGGCATGCGTGCAAAAATATTCTTTCCTGTCTATTTGAATTCTCTAAAGTGAGAGTATATTTTAGAGAGTAAAATGTAAGAAAATAATCATTGATGAAAAAGTTCATGGTTAAGATTTTGATAAAGTGCATGGACCTGTTTAAGTATTTATGAAATTTTGATAACCCATTCCATTGATTCTCTGTTTAATGTCTACTTGAGAGTACTTTATTCTCTAAAATGCGCCCCTAAATTTAAAGGATTTGGATTCAAAAATAAAAAATATTTTTATTTTTCTTAATGGTAGTAGGGAAAACGTATGAGGTCCAGTCCATTAGGGTGTAAAAAAAATGTTAGGTTGAGAGAAAAAAAAAAAGTATTGTGTGCATGAAAGGCATCCACGCCTGAATTCTAGTAATAGGCTTGTTGAAATGATGAAGATGGCAATAGTAAACCATTAATGCAAGTGGTGCAGCCATAAATATAATGAAGAAAGAGGAGTCAAATTACTTGTAAATTTAGCAAGCATGTGATTGTAAGTGGATCGCGAAAGGGAAATTAGGAGCAAATTTAGGGGTAAATTATATTTTTCCCTTATTAAAGAGCCAAAGCAAAGCCTCATTGAACTTATTGGTTGGAATTTTCGTACCTGCTCCCCTCCTATTATTTCAGCCACTCTAAAAGTCCACCAACTGGCTTTCTCCCATAGTTAATTTGATATATCATGTCTCATCATATTGGATATGTGAGGCATATATTAAATGTTATTATTTTAGCACTAAAATTTGACTTGCCTTTGTAGGTAATATGATTAAGCCTTTAGTTGTCTTGTGAAGGTTTGGGCTTGGGGTGTTACAAATATTACACAAAGTAATCACCAAACCGACATGTGGCAAAATTTTGGTGACTATTATCCATCCTTATGTATATATCCCATGTTTTTTTTTAATAAATAACTACTGTAACTGTAATTAATGAGGATTTGAACTTGGGAAAGGGGTGGAAGACCAACTTTATTACTAGGAGCATGCTCTACTGAACTAAAGTTCTTCCTCATATATCCCACATCTCTTTAGGGAGATCTAATAAAGGAAAAAAGATTCTTTTACTAAAAAAGTTATCTTTTCACATCCATTAACTATTTACAAACACTTGTATGTTAAATTAAAAGCTAATTTTGGACAAAATTTAAAAATGACTATTAGTTCATGAGAATAATTACAATTAGACTCAATAATCACGGTTTAGGATAGAGTAGGAACAACTATATGTGTGTTTTGTCTAAGGTTTTGAGCCTATGTCTGCTTTAGAATGATGGGCATAGAAAATATACAACTTCATATCATCCATAAGCTTTTTCCTTCCTAGTTGTTTAAATTTTTTTACCTTGAGCATCTTTTTCTCTTAAAAAAAGTTGAATGTTTTAAATTTCTCTACCGTCAAGTAAAATGTTATAGTAAAGAAATTCTCAATTATTTCTTCCAAGAAAACAAATTCGTTGCAATCTTCATAGCCTTTTACCTTTACATATAGCACCCTAGGTTTTCATCTCAGCTACGAGTCCATTTAATTACCTTTGTAGCTAACAACCCTATTTTGTTTGTATGAAACTCATATTAATGTTACACATGCAATGTGTGAGTCACGTGGCCCAGAGTTCAATGCATTTGAATCTTATTAAAGGTTGTTGGCTGCTAAAATTAATTTTATTACAAAGATCTAAAAGAAAANCAAATATCTAAAAAAAAAAAAATGAGTCACTTATTTTCATAATATTTGCAATAAAAATTGTTATTTTGTTAAGTTTCACAAATGGAGACCTAAAAGCGGATTTATTTGATTGACAGAGTGAAAATTTGGGGACTCAAGTCATACAAAAACATTTTTAGGGACTTAAGTGATTTTTTATTTATCTTTTGAGATCAAAATGATCTTATATTCATTTTAATAATATTTCTAATTTTGAAATTGCTATGATATCCCCTCAAGAGTGGATAGCATTACCAACCCTCAAAACTCTTATTTTAGATATAAGTAACAATTGTGAAGCTCTAGTGAATTTGAGTGACCTAGAGTGAGTCAAAACAATTAAACAATAACTAAGGTGCTTAAATTGGGTCATATAGGAAAAATAGTATTCCACTTAAATTTTTTTTCTATACATTTTCTATCTAACCTAATCTATGTTACTTAAATGGAAGTGTCTAATGTTTTTACTCATATTAAGTCACCTTGATTTTAAGTTGTTAGGTGAAGGTCTATGAATGATTTTATATTTAACACATCGAGAACCGATTTAACAAAAAACTTAAGTTTTTAGGTTGAATCAGTTCTAAACATGGTATTAAAGTCTCTTAGACCAAAAACTCAAGAGATCAAATCTTGCCCTCGCTTTCTCAATTAAATTGAAATTTCATCACATGCTATAAGTGAGTCTGTGTTTTGTCCACACTTCAACCCCAAAGAGCTTTCGCTTGTGGGGGCATATTTGATATAAAATCATTTTTGGGTTTTCACCTAACAACTTGAAATGGTTTTATATCTAACAAAGCCATCCACAGTGGTAGCTTGATTCACCCATTCTAGAAACACCATCCATCTCATCATTGTCGAGCACGACCTACTTGTATTATTACATACAGTTTCAGTGATAATGTTTGGGATTATATATTACAATTTATATCTTAATAGTTTATAGCTATTGTTTATAGATGATAATTTTTTCCTAGTTGATATATTCATCATCGCACTTCCTTGCTTTATACTCGTGAAAATACTAAATAACTGTTTTAGAGATAGGACTTAATTAGGGTTTAAAGTTAATGCTCCAACTTATGCTTTCAACCTATTTTGGGTGTATAATTGGTTGATTCAATTTATGAAAGGTTTCAAAGAAATCGTAAGATGAACTTGATGATTTCATTAAGGAAATCATCAGCTCATCTTACAATTTCCCTTTGGAAATCGTCACTTGGACGGTCCAAGTGATGATTTCCAATCCGTACTTTAAAAAAAGATAAAACTGCTTCTATTGCTGTGTTGGCAAAAACAAGCCCTATAAAGGGGAAGTGGTTTTAAACTTACCCTACTTTACAAAAGCCCCTCATAAGGTGTAGTCTAATAATAACGAGTCTAAATAGTTTGCAGGAAATTAAGTGTTTGAACCTTTTGACTGTCATGTAATCAAAAGAAGAAAATAATATAATGATATCTACAATAGCGTTAAATATACTGTTCTCTATATTTAATGTTATTGTGTACAATATTATACTCTTCTTTAAATATATGTTGTTTGTCCCCAAAAGGACACTCTAATGGTTAAGTATTAGATATTTCAACATGAAGGGTCCGTGTTTAATTCTCATTGAGACTAAGTGGGACGGTATTATGGGAAGGGATATGATACACCCTATTGTATAGCCTCTCGTAGGAAAAAATAAAAACACTTTTCTAATCAAATTCCCAGGTTTAATAAAAATCTTCAAAATAAAGTAACTTATTTTCCCATAAAAAAGGTAATTTTTTCTTCAAACATTTGGGAAGTAAATCCTTCCTCAGTCTGACTGTATTTAGATCTAATATGGATATCCAAACTTCACGTTATGTATCAAATTTCACTGTGCAAACATCAATAACTTGTCAAGCTAGGTTCCTATAATTTTATTCAATATATAGTACCCATGGAAATTATACTTCATCGACTAATTTCATCACCCACAGATCTTTTTTTTTCTTCTGGGATTTTGGGAGGGACCAATGATATTGATTTGAAGTAATTAAGGGAGGGGCCAATAAATATGTATATAGGTTTCATTGACGTGTGCGACTACTGACTTCCTTTCTTAATTTTATATTTTTTATTCGTCACCTATATTAATTAATTACTAACACTATTCCTGTGCTGACCTTTCACAACCAATATTGGTTGTCCAACAGCTGTACTCTTTGGTGCTATGTCCGAGTTCTAGGTCTCTAAGCCATATAGCATCTTTCTTTAGGATAATTATCAATTTTGAAGCACTACTCTAGTTGTTATTTCCAGTTGGAGTTGTGTTTAACCCTAAATAGAAAGTCATAAAAACCAAATATGCAACAATCAATTAATGTAGTTGGGGCAGTTCTTATTGTGACCATTGGATGATTAATTCTGGTGTTCCCTTCCCACCTAAAAAATGGTGTGGATATGTTCCATACAACTCTTTTCCTTTGTCTTTTAGTAAGTAATCTGGATAAGGATGAAAGAGGTAGCTGTAGCAGATAGCGCAAGTTAACCGTATACAGAGAATAGAGAAAAGATTATTAATTTCACTGTCCAGGAAAAGGAAATCACTTTCACAGATTTGAAGGGACCAAAATGGATTGACAGACCAGTTATCCCCTTTTACTTTGTAAAATTCACATGTTAAATGGAATGTTCATAACCTGATTGCGTAACTTGGCTTCCATCCTCAAATGGAATGTTCTCTACAGGCTCAGCCTACGAACTGCTTTCAGCCCCTGATCCTGACCTTCCCATATTCAAATCAATCTGGAAGATAAAGTGCCATCCTCGCTTGAAACACTTCCTTCGGAGACTGTCGTTGCCAGAGGAATTATCGTTGCTCCTTCGCGTAAGAGATGTGGATCTGTAGAAACTATCCTTCACTGCCTCAGGGATTGCCCCAGAAGCCGGACATTTTTGTTGAAACTAAATTGTAAAGAGGAGTTCTTTGCATTGAACCTTGAAGATTGGCTGCATGCGTTTCTTTCAGATCACTCCCTCAGCTTCTTCAACGTTCCCTGGTAGATTCTCTTCTGCTATCTTTGCTGGACCATCTGGCTTGACAGGAACAACTTGTTTGTTAATAATAACAAAGACATTCCCAGTGTCTCTTCTTTCCCAGAACTTTAGCTCTTGCTTCTGAATTTTTTCTCATTGGGACCCCGCATGGCGCACCATGCAAAATCAACGCCATTCTTATTAGCTGGTGTCCCCCTCCTCTGAACTGTTTTAAGCTCAATTGAGATGCCTCTTCTTCTAGCAACCCAGGCATCATTGGCGTAGGTGGCGTTATTAGATACTAACAAGGAAAATGGATTTCAGGTTTCACGGCGAATATTGGTTATAGTACAGTCAACAAAAGGGAACTATGGAGCATTAAAAAAGGGCTTGAACTGGCTACTAGCCTAGATATTCAGTCTCTTATTCTTGAATCAGATTCTCTTATTGCTGTTAATTAATGCCTTACAACTTCCTTCTATTTCTGAATCTCACCCATGGAGCACTTTAATCGATATGTGCAGGTTGCTGATGAGGAAGTTGCAATTAGTCCATATCAAACACACCTTTAGAGAAAGCAACTAAGTAGCTGATGGTTTAGTCAAGAGAGGTCTATCCATGCATGAAGACCTATATATTTTTGATTTAGTTCCAAACTTTCTTCTTCCTTGTTTTGGTGCTGAAGTAAGGGGAACCTTGTTCCCTAGACTTTGTACTTCGCTTTTATCTGTTTTTAATACATTCCAGTTTAACTAAAAAAAAATACCTTTGTTTCGATTTCTAGACACGAAAACTGGAATCTGCATTTGCCATCTGAATTATAAAATATTCTTATTCTAGTATTTACGCTAGAAGCGTGATAGAATTGAAGTGTGTAGTAGCGACTGATCTTATAGAGAAAGATTCAAGAATGAATTAGCTCGCAAAGCAGAAAAGGGTGCTTGTTAAGAGCTTATTTGTTTCTATTTGAATATTATACTTCATGCGGACTAGCATAAATCAGCTTTTCCCTTACTAAATCCCAGATTTAATATTTGTCAATTAGTGAATTTTATATTAAACCATAAGGTGTCGTTTTGGACTATTATTTTGCCGTAAATTTTAAGTGGACTTTATGGCAGGTGGGCCTTGTTGGATACCAATGATGGGTAGGTTGGCCCATTTAGATACACAAGGAGAGATCTTACTCTCTATCAATATTTGTTGTGCAGTGGACCCAGATTCAATCATGTGACTTGAGTCATATTGCTTAGATTTGAGCTGTACATTATATTAAAGCTCATTTGAACCATTAAAACACATTAACATTTGATGATTGAGATGAGTTTTAATAAAATGTATAACTTAGATCTAAGCAACATGACTTAAGTCACATGACCGGATCTAAATCCGTTGTGCAGCCGCCCTATTGACATGAACGTGAAAACATACTTTAAGAGAGAAGTTTACTCTCTTAAGCACATACACACTAAAAGGACTAACCTTAACCGTTTGTTTAGTTTGTGTAATTATAGTGAAATTTATACTATTTAGAAACAATATTTAGTTATTATCTAGTACTTTTTTATATTGTATTTAACCAGATTTAAGTATCAGTATATTAATAGATATATATATTCATAAATTAATTACTACCCATAGAATTGCTACCAAGTGGCTCTATGGGTAGCACTACACCATCAAGTGGTTTATACACTAACATCATTAGTACTAACTTTTGAAGGTATACTTAAAAGTTGATTATTGAATATTTTAATATATAAAAATTCTAAATGTTAACATATGTCTCATTTTTTCTTTATAATTAACGATTATCTTCGTAAGTGTAAAGGATTATTTAAAAAAAAAAAAAAAAAGCTTTTGATGAACCAGTTTTCTTAAAAGTAGGGGCGATTAAGATGTGGTACCAAAATTTGCAGTTAAGTTTGTAGGAATACCTTTAGTTTTATTTATGGATAAATATGTATTTTCGGATTTTTTCAAAAAAAAAAAAAATTGATACCAAATCTAGAAATCATCTTTCTCTACTTTTATAGATAAAACACCTATTAATTTAATATAGTTCACATAAATTTCACAACTTGTCTAGATATAGCTTATGAAATCCCAAACCAATAGACTCCAAAAATTAAAAATATCACAACACACCAACTTGTCATAAATATCAAACACCCTTAAGGAAAAAAGTCATTACAGTAAAACCAAAAAATTTGAACTTCACTAATCAATTTAACCTCTTATTTTTCATATATTCATCTAATTCTAAAACATACAGGGATTATCAAATATTGTACTACCTACTGTATTATAGTCTGCCTGGGGCATCTCAGCTTCCATGGTGGAATTCAGACGGTGTAGTTATGGCAATACTACTTCATGCCGGTCCGGTCGAGCTCCTTTACTACTGGCTCCACCGAGCGCTGCACCAACATTACCTCTATTCTCGTTACCATTCACATCATCATTCCTCCATTGTCACAGAACATATAACCTGTGAGTTCCATTGTTATGGTTGCCACAGTAATCGTTTTTGTTGGTGTTGGGTGAAAGTTGTTCCATGTAAAGCAACACCTGTTAAATTATGGTAAATGCTATTATCACTTATAAACTTTCATTCTCGATACACATATATACATGGAAAAGAAAAGGCAAAACAACTGTTTTGACTTATATCATACTAGGACATTCTGATTTATGAGAGCCTTGTAATGAAAAAAAAAGCAGGGTTACTACTGTCCAAAATAAGAGTTTTAAGGTGGATCATAGAAGAGCAACTCACTTTTCTTCTTTCATCTTTGATCATGCTTTCAGTTATCAAGCAATTCGAAGAAACCCAATCCTAGAGTGTTTGCAAACAGAAAAGAACCCAAAAAAAGAAGAAGAAAAAAAAAAAAAAAAACTCGCAAGATNAAAAAAAAAAAAAAAAAAAAAAAAACTCGCAAGATTTGTTATGCTTTTTCTTTTCATGTGATATGCTTCTCCAGAGAAGAAAGTTTATATCTGATGACAGCATGCATTCACCATAACAAAACAATTGATGCTTTATATTAAACAACATTCACCCAACACCAACAAAAGCGATTATTATGGCAAAAGCAACAGTGGAACTCACAGGTTATAGGCTCTGTGACAATGGAGGAATGATGGTGTGAATGGTAACGAGAGTAGAGGTAATGGTGGTGCAGCGCTCTGTGGAGGCAGTAGTAAAGAAACTCGACCAGACCGGCATGAAGTAGTATTGCCATAACTATACCATCTAAATTCCACCATGGAAGCTGTGATGCCCTAGGAAAACTATAAATCACTAAGTAGCGCAATATTCCATTCAGCAATAGTCGATCATCCCTGTATATATGTTTAAAATTAGATGAATGTATAAAAGCTATCCACCAAACACCAAAAATTGTAAATTTTTTCTTATAGAAAACATTTGTCATAAAACAAATGCCCTGTACGACAGTAGAAAATTTTACATATAATAACCATCCATAATTTTATTCATTCAAATAATAGTGCCAATGTATGTGTCTATCTGAAAATTATGGCATACTCACCAAAGACAACCATAAAGAGTGTAAATTTGATTGGCAGTGAAAGGCGTTATGTAAACTAACCAGTTTCTTTCTCTGTCACAACTTGTTCAAATTCAAGGCCTTTGTCAACAATTTGAGAAACACCTTTTGCAGTTTGATAACGAGAGATAGTGATCCATATCTGATTGTGAAGCATCCTCCATTGTAGAAAAGGTACTATGAGTAATGAAGATTACTCTTATCTTGTGCAAAGACAAGTATGTGCTATGAATGGCCGAAGGAGCCAGTATCACATTAGTTAACCGAAGCAATAATAATAGGAATAATAATGACTAATGGCACACCTTTTGCAGTTTGATAACGAGAGATAGTGATCCATATCTGATTCTGAAGCATCCTCCATTGTAGAAAAGGTACTATGAATAATGAAGATAAGTCCCTTTTACTCTTATCTTGTGCAAAGACAAGTATGTGCTATGAATGGCCGAAGGAGCCAGTATCACATACCACCATTAGAATGCATGATACTTAGTTAACCGAAGCAATAATAATAGGAATAATAATGACTAATGGCAGAGGGAAATATAAAATAAAGAGAAGGATGGTTTAAAACATTTAGCTCACCTAGCCATTAGCTAAATAGAGTGAGTTTACAAAGTAGGTTTCCATGGAAAAGTATTAAAGAGTCTTCGGACATATTACATATAAGCAACATTGCTCGTACTCCCTTTTTTCTTTCTCTTTTTTTCGTAACATAATGAAATCTTGAAGATAAAAGAAAAACCAAAAGTATATGGAACGTGTCTGAGTGTGTGTGTGTGTGTGTGTGTTGAGAGAGAGAGAGATGAATTATTTGAGAAAGGGCACCTTAAAGGTTCCAAGAGGTGTCCATGGCCATTCAGAGAGGAATCCAGGCATAGAAGCCAAAAAATTTTAAGCTCTCTAATTTTGTTTCATAACTCTTTGGATGGGTGGTCTTATATAACACGCTTTTGCATTTGGAAGTGTTCATCTTCCCTTCTATTTCAACTGCCAACTACATCACTAGCCAATGGAAAATGGGCAAGAATTAATGTAGTCTTATACATAATAAGTAAAATTATCTACTCAGTCATTTAAGTGGAGCAAGAACTAATCTGATATTACATATAAATGGTTCCAACTTTGACTTCAGTTCAGCAAAAATGTAATGTAATGTTAATTCTCCCAAGTGAATGAAAGACCAGAGCGCAACTCCCTCCATTAATTAACAAAACTATCACGCATAGAGAATAAAAAGGAAAAAGACTACAATTTGCATGGTCACCATCAAAAAAATTTGATGTCTCACCTACTTTGCTGGGGCAATAATTGCAGGCATCGACGGCAGATGAGCATGCGTGCAAAAATATTCTTTCCTGTCTATTTGAATTCTCTAAAGTGAGAGTATATTTTAGAGAGTAAAATGTAAGAAAATAATCATTGATGAAAAAGTTCATGGTTAAGATTTTGATAAAGTGCATGGACCTGTTTAAGTATTTATGAAATTTTGATAACCCATTCCATTGATTCTCTATTTAATGTCTACTTGAGAGTACTTTATTCTCTAAAATGCACCCCTAAATTTAAAGGATTTGGATTCAAAAAAAAAAAAAATATTTTTATTTTTCTTAATGGTAGTAGGGAAAACGTATGAAGTCCAGTCCATTAGGGTGTAAAAAAAATGTTAGGTTGAGAGAAAAAAAAAAAGTATTGTGTGCATGAAAGGCATCCACGCCTGAATTCTAGTAATAGGCTTGTTGAAATGATGAAGATGGCAATAGTAAACCATTAATGCAAGTGGTGCAGCCATAAATATAATGAAGAAAGAGGAGTCAAATTACTTGTTAATTTAGCAAGCATGTGATTGTAAGTGGATGGCCAAAGGGAAATTAGGAGCAAATTTAGGGGTAAATTACATTTTTCCCTTATTAAAGAGCCAAAGCAAAGCCTCATTGAACTTATTGGTTGGAATTTTCGTACCTGCTCCCCTCCTATTGTTTCAGCCACTCTAAAAGTCCACCAACTGGCTTTCTCCCATAGTTAATTTGATATATCATGTCTCATCATATTGGATATGTGAGGCATATATTAAATGTTATTATTTTATCACTAAAATTTGACTTGTCTTTGTAGGTAATATGATTAAGCCTTTAGTTGTCTTGTGAAGGTTTGGGCTTGGGGTGTTACAAATATTACACAAAGTAATCACCAAACCGACATGTGGCAAAATTTTGGTGACTATTATCCATCCTTATGTATATATCCCATGTTTTTTATTAAAATAAATAACTACTGTAATTGTAATTAATGAGGATTTGAACTTGGGAAAGGGGTGGAAGACCAACTTTATTACTAGGAGCATGCTCCACTAAACTAAAGCTCTTCCTCATATATCCCACATCTCTTAGGGAGATCTAATAAAGGAAAAAAGATTCTTTTACTAAAAAAGT
>QAOA01000175.1:0-10213 GCA_003255065.1 Cercis canadensis
CATTCCATCACAATACCATATGCGAAGGGATTCAAGCTGTTTAAGATCTCTGGCTATGGAAAAAGGGAAGAGATTCTTTAATTTCTGACAATCCAAGATCTGTACATCTTGCAGATTTTTGAAGTTAAAAATTCCTTCAGGGTCTCTGTTCCATACATGCTTCAGATTTCGAAGGTCATATATGGTAACTTTCCGCAAGCAAGTGTCCTTTTCACCATCTGTTAGAGGAATATTTTCGAGATCAAATATCACTTCCACTAATTCAGAAACTTTAACCACCAAGCTGTCTAGGCTCTTTAACAGTCCTGCCATGTGAGGAGGAAAAACTGTTACAAGTTTGTTGCACTCGCCAATACCCACAGATTCCAGATTACAATAGGAATGTAAACCCACTTGGCTGCCCGGCTTGTGCCATATCTCCGTCAAATTCGTCATGTAGCTGAGTTTGATTTCCTTCAAATTAGGAAATATATCAACCTGCTATAGTGCACAATAACCATAAGGAGATGGAATCAAGTTAAATTCTCTTTTACAATGAATAACATATTATGAAGTTTCCTTTGAAAGAAAGAGAAAAAGATAGGTGCAATACAACAAAATAAGAAAACACGTGTGCTCCTACAATTATAGCTAAAGTACAAAAAAAAAAAAAAAAAAAAAAAAAAAAAAAAAAAAAGAAACAAGTGTACTACATATAACAAGATTTTCTTTTTTACATGACCGCATAAAAAGTTAAACCTAAGATTTATTACAAATTACTCAAACACCTCACTATTAGACCATGTCTAAAACTAAAGGACTGGCCTAATAAATTTGGATTTATATTTCTTATCACTATGCTATCTTACAACTAACAACAATTTTGTTAATTAATTATGACAACAAATTGTCATAAGGTTAAGAATTCATGTTTTGTTATTTGTTAATATGATGAGCCATATTTAATATTTATTATGAATATACATAAAAAAATTTCTTTATTTGTTAATCTTTCCGTTTTTATGTTTCTCTTATCATCAATTGTTTATTTTTATTTTTTATGTGTAAACCTTTCAGTTTTTAGCAAACTATTTTCTATTAAAATAAATAAAATACTTCTAAATTTTAGTTGTATTACAAAATTTCATGATATGTTTTACGCTCTTTTCAAGAACTTCTAAGAATTAGGTTTTATCGCTAATCTTTTCCTTTTTTAACAAACATAGTGAAGACATAGAAAAAGAAAAAATATTCATAATAAAGTATGAACAAATAATTGAATCACATTGAAAACTTGGAGTACCATGGAAAAAAAGAAATTGAATGTCTAGAAATTTTGACATTATAAAAATAAGTACTTATTGAAGAAAAGATAAATATTTAAATCACAATAGCCAGCAGTATTTCTCTCACATGAAATTATATAGTAAAATTCAATAAAGATGAATTGAAAAAGAATTGGGGTATATCCGTAGTGAGAAAAACAATTGATATAGTATTTTTCTCACACCAAACTTGTACATACCTCTATTGTATTGATACTATCTTCTGGGATAAGTAACCCCTCCATCACCTCACATTGGCTTACATGGAGGTTTTTGAGATTCACTAGACTCCCAGCCATGGAGAAGGATAGTAAATATTTCAGATTACCACAATTATTTACATCCAATTTTATCAAAGATTGAAAGTTGGAACTAGACGAAAGAAGCAGGTCACTCCATATATTGGCAATGTTGATTGAGGATAACTCTAAGCTTTCCAATGTGGGAATATCAACCTGTGCGTAAACACAATTGCAGTCACCTCACTATTAAAAACATTTATGAAAATGAAAGAAAGAAGATCATTAAGAAGAATTCTAAAATTTAACATCTGCGAAAATTTTCAATGTACCTTTTCGCTTAAGAGTTGCAACATCATGTCATTGGTATAAAACCCAGTAAATTCAGATAAACGTCGTAATGTTACATGCCTCAATTGAGGAAAGTCAACCTTATCATCTCTCACTTCATTCTCAGTATCACCTGGTCTTTGTTTGTCAACAATCTCCTTCAAAGCGTCACATTCAGAAACTTCAATTGTTTCCAGGTTAGTAAGGAGTCTAACCATGGAAAAGGAGAAGAGATTCTGTAATTGATTACACATTTTGATCTTGACAACTTTTAATTTTCCAAAAGAGGCATCTGTAAGATGACTGCAGCATATTTTCTCCATGTTCCCAAGTTTGTAGAGATGCAGTGACTCCAGATTGGTAAAAACCTCCTGAGGAAGCAACAAGTTCATTGAGTTGATAATATATTTGATGTTGATGTTATTTGCAATAGATAAATGTTTTAGACGTGGAAATCCCTGTAAATTCAACTCATAAAATATATTCTCAACTCCATTAAGTTCTCCCAACAACAAATTTTCAGCAGTTTTAAACAACAATATGATCCCCTTTTGAGAATGAATGTTATCGCCTTCTTTTAGTTGCAGTGCCAAAGTTCGTGATGCTTCATACTGATCAGGCATCTTGAAACCTTCCATTGAAAACATCTTGAAATCTCCAACAGAAATCATGTAGTAATTCAACTCATCAAAGAACAAGTTCCCTGGAAAAACATCAAGATCTGGAATCTGCATGTCTAAAGCCGTCAATTGATGCAGATGACTCAACTCAGCAAGACTTATATTTTTCTTCCCTTCAAGATCCCATTGAACCAAGTTGTTTCTCATATACAACTCTTCCAAATTATTCAAGCATGATATGACATTAGGCGGAATCACTCCAAGCTTGGAACAATTACTTATGTCCAACAATTGGAGCTTACCTAGTCGCCCTAATTCAGCTGGAAAACTTTTTAATTCAGATCCTGAAAAGCTAAGAATTCTCAATTTCTTCAACTCTACTATCATGGATAAGTTGTCACCAATCACACATTGCTCCAGACAAAGCATTCTAAGGTTTTTTAGGCATTTGATAGAAGAAGGCATGCATGATAGATCAATACCAGTCAATACTAATACTCTGAGTTTTGTCATTCCTTCAAAAAACTTATCTGGTATGCTTAAAGAATGATCCTTATTTCCAATATGGAAAACTTTAAGTCTCGGACAATTAATACTTTCAGGGAACTCATCAACAATATCACAATAGTGTAAAGAAATAGCAGTGTACTTTTCAAGTTTTTCCTCGTCAAGCCAGTTATCCAATTTGACATATCTCTTAATAAATGCATGTTGCTCCTTGAATGCTATTGATAGTGCAACATCATGAACAATATCATGCATGGTGAAACGATCACTAGAATAACTGCCCAACAGTAAACTTGAGTCTCTTAGCCTTTCAATCAACACATTTAGTTTATCTCGAGCTTCTCTTATTGTGTAGACCCCTTCGAGTATACCCAAACCAATGCAGTACTTCAATAAGTCCACAATTAGAGAATCGTTGCCCATCTGAGCACAAAGTAAGAAAGTAGCTTTGAGCTCCTCGTTCTCTAGATGATCATAACTCAACTTTGTAGAAAACTCCATAGCTGCCTGCACTCCTGTGAATTCTTGCCTTTCAAGTTGCCGAAGGGCATCCTTCCATACAAAGGAACTCTTATTTTTCAATGCCCTTCCAACTGTAACTAAGGCCACGGGCAACCCTGCACACTTCTTAGCAATTTTTGATGCTAATGAATCAAACTCAGAGTTTTTATCAGGCACTACTTCAGCGACCTTCTTGAACAATATCTCAGCTTCCTTGTCCTCCAAGACTACCACAGAGAATATTGAGTTCTGTTTAACATCCATTTGAGTAGACAATACCTCTTTGCTTCTAGAAGTCAACAAAATTTTACACCCTCCATAATTATCACTAGATATTTCCTTTTCGCCCTTGTTACCAGGGAAAACAGATTCATTTTTTGTAGTCTTCTGGCTGGAATCATCATGAACTGGAATCCCCAACTTATTCAAGTCCAGTCCATCCCAAAGATCATCTAGGATTACAAGGGTATTCTCCTTATCTTTCTTTAATTTCTCTCGCAACTGACCTGCTCTTCCAATCTCAGTTTCCTCCTCCAATGTCATCCCCAACATGTCAGCAATTTGTCCTTGTATATTTTTAATCTGAGGATTCCTTGCTACGGTTGCCAGAACCACCACATTGAACAACTTCATTTTTAGTGCTTCCTTAGTAACTGCGTTGACTAAAGTGGTCTTGCCCACACCACCCTGTCCCCAGATCCCAATGGTTCTAACACTTGAATCTTTCAATGCTTCCATAACTGCTTCCAGAGTTTCATTTCTTGATTCCAAGCTTTCATAACCAATCTCATAAAAAGCATCTTCTACCCATTTCGGAGAAGACCGATAAGAAACTCTATCAAACTTTGAGTCTTTCAGGAGCTTATCAACATCCTCTACCAGCTTGGCTGCTCTTCTCCCTAGTTGATGCCTTACAATCAAGTTTGGAAACAAGCCATTGGAACACTTGGTCTTCGTGTCACCTCCATCTTTCTGGAGCTCCTCATTTTTAGGGACTATTTCATCCACTTTCTGCAACCAATCTCTAACAGGAGGATTAATTCCTTTCCCATTTCTTTCAGCTTCATCAACTTTGTGTTGCACCGTCTCTCTTTCTCTTTGGAGTTTCTCAGCATTTTGGTTTAGCTCATCCACTTTGCTCTTGTAACAGAAAAGGTAACCCAGTTCCTGTCCAACTGGTTTCAACACAATATCCAACGCTTTACCAAAAACAGCAGCTAGAAACTCCATACTTGCTTCTTGATTTCTGCATCTACTACTACATCTTTGTCCTGAGGTTGGAGAAGTAAACATAAAATTGGGATTAATGAGAACAAGAGCAGCAACACCAGCAATTTTGAAACAAAATAAATTTAAAAAAAATAAAAAACACAACCAGCAAAACAAAAGGGAATAGAAGAACCTTGTCTCTCCGTCAAACACCAAAGGAATAGAAGAACCTTCGCTACTCCCTTGTTGCCTGTAAGACTGTTGGGCAAGAGCAGAAAAATAAAAGCATCAGGAATACACACATAAAGGAAAGTAAAGCGTGAACATAAAAAGGAACAGGAATCTAATACGTATCAAGTGAAATTATTTAAATTGAGACTCTGTACTGCGTATTCATTTCAGATTATCTAAGGAACAAGTTTCACAAGAATAACAAAGACTGGAAAATTTTGGCACTAGAGCAAAATCAAACACGGCCTACTGATATAAAACCCATATTCTGAAAATGGGTTTAAAAAATCAAAACTCATCAAGATTTATAAATTGAAGACATAAGGCTCTTCTGATTGTGTGTATTTTACTAGCTCTTTGCAGCAAGAAAATATAAAAGTTCTAGCAAATGGATATGAAATGCGTTTTCTTGCATGGAGAAGAAGATTGATACAAAGTAACCAAAAATATTTGAGAGAATACCAAGGAAAGTACTATATGGTTTAAAACAGGATGGAAAGATAGCAGAATTTCTATTTCAAAATGGATATATTGTCACGCCCACATAGTTACCCAGCGATCCATCCTCTAGATGAACAAGAAGATGAAGAATGTGAGAAAGAAAAAATATGAACATAGCTTGAGGAGAAGAAAAAATATGAACATATCTAAATATAATCAATTATACCAAAATCAATTCTTCTTGTATTAGAGGACAAGAGGCAAAAGGAAGGAGGTTCTTCTTTTAAGCCTGTGGGTACGTCATCCTTAGTGTGAAGAGGTTACTAAAAGGAGTTGAAATTCTTCTATGGATTCGGCTTCATTATATTCTGTCTATAGAAAGATTGAAAGTTTAACTAGACATCTATCTACATGGGATAAGTAAGAGGGAATTAGGGAGGGTGTATCAAAAGCTTCGGAAACTTCAAGATCAATTGGAGACGTTGCAAAGGGCTCTGTTTTCTTTAGTGGTGTGTATTCGAAGAGAAATTATTCTTGATGAACAGAATGAATTGTTTGAAAGAGAAAGAGATAATGTGGAATCAAGCTCTAAAGTGCACTGCTTGCAGGACGGTGATAGTAATAACATATTTTTTCATAGTAGAGCACCAATCAAGAGAAAGTAATGAACAACAAAGCAAAAGAAAATAAGAGAACTGTACCTCTTTCAAATACAAATGAAAGTTAACTATCGAGCTTCGTAGTCGATTGTCTGTGAAGATTGTTGACAAAGAGCATCTAACATGGTGGAAATTGGCCTCTATAGTCCCTCAACATGTTTCTTTGATACATAAAATTGCGATTAATGAGAACAAGAACAGCAACACTAGCATTTTTGAAAAAAATAAATAAAACACAAACCAGCAAAACAAAAGGGAATAGAAGAACCTTGTCTCTCCGTCGAACACCAAAGGAATAGAAGAACCTTCGCTACTCCCTTGTTGCCTGTAAGACTGTTGAGCAAGAGCAGAAAAATAAAAGCATCAGGAATACACACATAAAGGAAAGTAAAGCGTGAACATAAAAAGGAACAGGAATCTAATACGTATCAAGTGAAATTATTTAAATTGAGACTCTGTACTGCGTATTCATTTCAGATTATCTAAGGAACAAGTTTCACAAGAATAACAAAGACTGGAAAATTTTGGCATTAGAGCAAAATCAAACACGGCCTACTGATATAACACCCATATTCTGAAAATGGGTTTAAAAAATCAAAACTCATCAAGATTTATAAATTGAAGACATAAGGTTCTTCTGATTGTGTGTATTTTACTAGCTCTTTGCAGCAAGAAAATATAAAAGTTCTAGCAAATGGATATGAAATGCGTTTTCTTGCATGGAGAAGAAGATTGATACAAAGTAACCAAAAATATTTGAGAGAATGCCAAGGAAAGTACTATATGGTTTAAAACAGGATGGAAAGATAGCAGAATTTCTATTTCAAAATGGGTATATTGTCACGCCCACATAGTTACCCAGTTCGTTGCACATCTCCTTCGTACCACGATTTGGATTGTGCTTTCCAGATCGTGTAGCGTGGTATCTGATTCGCTGGGGTTTCATTATCCAGATCGCAAAAACCAGCGATCCATCCTCTAAATATGAACATATCTAAATATAATCAATTATACCAAAATCAATTCTTCTTGTATTAGAGGACAAGAGGCAAAAGGAAGGAGGTTCTTCTTTTGAGTCTGGGGGTACGGCATCCTTAGTGTGAAGAGGTTACTAAAAGTAATAAACAACAAAGCAAAAGAAAATAAGAGAACTGTACCTCTTTCTAATACGAATGAAAGTCAACTATCGAGCTTCATAGACGATTGTCTGGGAAGATTGTTGAGCAAGAGTATCTAACATGGTGGAAATTGGCCTCTATAGTCCCTCAACATGTTTCTTTGCTCCACCCTGATGAATATGTGGTCTACAAGCAAGGAATTAATCTCAACATTGAAGATAAGGTCAGAAAATAGTTCAGCAGATAAGGTCTGTAAGAAAAGCATGTCCCAGCATTGAATTTGAACATCCCATTACGCGAGCAAGCATGTCAATAAAGAGAAAGAATATGGTTAATTAAAATGCTACAAAATAGACAGATATGCACAATGGTATTGTGGCCTTAATCGAAACAGAAAGTAATGAACAACAAAGCCAAAGGAAATAAGAAAACTGTACCTTTTTCAAATAAGAATGAAAGTTAAACTATCGAGCTTCGTAGTCCATTGTCTGTGAAGAATATGGTTGAAAGGCTACAAAATGAGACAGGTATGTGCAAAATGGTATTGTAGCCTTCAATGAAGTAGAAAGTAATGAAAAATAAAGCAAAAGGAAATAAGAGATCCTGTACCTCCTTCAAATATGAATGAAAGTTAACTATCGAGCTTCGTAGTCGATTGTCTGTGAAGATAGTTGAGCAAGAGCATCTAACATGGTGGGAATTGGCCACTATAGTCCCTCAACATGTTTCTTTGCTCCACCCTGATGAATATGTGGTCTACAAGCAAGGAATCTCAATATTGAAGATAAGGTCAGAAAATAATTCAGAAGATAAGGTCTGTAAGAAAAGCATGTCCCAGCATTGAATTTGAACGTCCCATTACGGGAGCAAGCATGTCCCACCTCATAGACTCTCAGTCTGACAAGTCACATCCAAGTGCAACCAACTGCTGGCCACTTATTTCTGTCTCTTCATTTTATCATAGTTGTTCTCGTCTGATTTACCGACACATGTTTCTTTTTTTTAAAAAAAAAGAAAATATCCTTGAAGGGTCAGGCATAAATGGTGAGAGAAATGAAATAAGAGAAACCCACCTCTCCTCCACGGAACACGAAGGCTGATAGCAAACTAAATTCACTCTATGCTCCTTTTTTCACTTCATTTTTGTAATAGAAAGAAGCTCTCAGTATCTCTTTACTAGATTCCTTTTGCTGACACCAAACTTTAACCATACACCTCAAACACTCAACCTACCTAAAACTTTTATATATATAGTGCTGGGCCTTAAACTGGGTATCGATGAAAATGGACCGCATAGTTATTAGCCTTCATAAATAATTCTTCCAACCAGATCTGGCATAATTTTATAGGAACAAGAAAAAAAGTAAAGAAAGCAATATGGGGAACGAAGAAGAGTGAATATGCTGACTATCAGCAGGTTTGTTTGACGAGGAAATGCTACCATGAAAACACTTTTCACTCCAACATATGCATGTGACCGTAATTATAATAATGAGAAAGTTGCACTTAAGTTGAAGAGATTAATTTCTTCCCAGTAATTGAAAGGTTGAAACATGCGAACGCAATAATGAAAGTGTAGAGAAAATTAGTATCCTTTTCTACAATCCACCCATTATATAATGTTGTAGAAATAATGGTACCTCTTGAAGTGAAAACAGGGGTTGTCCATCAATTGAACTGCCAACGTGATCTTCTGGGGGTTTTTCTTCGTAACTTTGCAATTCTTGAGTGAATATATCAAACTTACCACAATGAAAAACATGGAAGGAGTTTAGCATGGGGCATTCCAGATTGTGTTTTCTAGGGTAAAAGCACTTGAGATTGAACAACCGATCTAGAGTCAATGTTGTTAAACAAGGGAATTTAAATTTGAAAATTGCTCCTTCTGCAGCTGCCTCATCCTTTCCAACAATTTCTTCCATCACCTCACAGTTTGCTATATAAAAATTTTCAAGCTTCCAACAATTTAGACCTTGAGAACTGCTAACACTCACTTCTTGCAGATTTGGAAAACAGAGCAAATTCCAAACATTCTTTAAATTCGGCAGGTTGTCTAAATTCAGTTTCTTCAAAGGGAAGGCTAATCCCTTAGTTTCAGATGTCATCATTTTATCACTGATATCAAATATTTTCTCAACTGAACTGCAACTCCACACATCCAATTCTTCCAAGTTCTTTAAGCAAGGAACTAAATTACAGGGAATTATAGTTGAAAGAAAATCACAACTTACTACCACCAAAGATTTTAAATTGCGAAAGCAATTCTCTCGTAGACGAACTTCACCAAGCCTCCATTGTTCTAGCTGTGGACCATCAGAAAGTTTCAAATACTCAGAATATTCAAAACAAATCTGCAAATGAAAATTTTGATTTGGTAAGGTTCAAATGGAAATAAATACACCATTTTCGTCATATGAAATCAGCAAATGCAATTAAATGACAATTGAAGTTACCTATATTTTAGATCTCTATATTTATCCTTTTTTTTCTTTTTTTGATAAAAGATCTCTACATTTATTTACGTACATAATATAAAGTGAAACTTGAATTCTAACAGCTTTTGATCATATAGAAATGCTAGTTTTTCATAGTCTTATGGATAAAATAATTTTTAAGAAAGAAACACTGCTCGGAATAGTGCAGAAGTTTCAAATATTCAGACTATGCAAAAGAAACCTACAAATCGAAATAAATTCACCATACATTCTTCAAATTTGGCAGCTTCTCTAAAGTCAGTTTCTTCAAATGGAAGAGGATTCCCCCAGTTTTTGTCATCTTGATGTCACTGATATCAAATATTTTCTCTACCGAACAACAACTCCGTACTTGCAATTCTTCCAAGTTCTTCAAGTAAGGAAGCAAATTGCATGGAATTACAATTGATAGAAACTCACAATTCTCCACCACTAGAGATTTCAAATTGTGAAAGCAGTTCTTTGGTAGGGGAACTTCGCCATGCCACAATTGTTCTAGCTGGGGATAGTCACAAAATTTCAAATCCTCAATATATATCTGCCAATGAAAAACAGAAAATTGTTTTTGGTAAGCTGCAAA
>QAOA01000175.1:16520-30892 GCA_003255065.1 Cercis canadensis
AGAATGAATGTTATTGCCTTCTTTTAGCTGCAGTGCCAAAGTTCGTGATGCTTCATACTGATCAGGCATCTTGAAACCTTCCATTGAAAACATCTTGAAATCTCCAACAGTAATCATGTAGTAATTCAACTCATCAAAGAACAAGTTTCCTGGAAAAACATCAAGATCTGGAATCTGTATGTCTAAAGCCGTCAATTGACGCAGATGACTCAACTCAACAAGATTTATATTTGTCTTCCCTTCAGGATCCCATTGAACCAAGTTGTTTCTCATATACAACTCTTCCAAATTACTCAAGCATGATATGACATTAGGAGGAATCACTCCAAGCTTGGAACAATTACTTATGTCTAACAATTGTAGCTTACCTAGTCGCCCTAATTCAGCTGGAAAACATTTTAATTCAGATCCTGAAAGGCTAAGAATTCTCAATTTCTTCAACTCTGCTATCATGGATAAGTCGTCACCAATCACACATTGCTCCAGACAAAGCATCGTAAGGCCTTTTAGGCATTTGATAGAAGAAGGCATGCATGATAGATCAATACCAATCAATACTAATACTCTGAGTTCTGTCATTCCTTCAAAAAACTTATCAGGTATTCTTAAAGGATGATCCTTATTTCCAATATGGAAAACTTTGAGTCTCGGACAATTAATACTTTCAGGGAACTCATCAACAATATCACAATAGTGTAAAGAAATAGCAGTGTACTTTTCAAGTTTTTCCTTGTCAAGCCAAGTATCTAATTTGACATATCTCTTAATAAATGCATGCTGCTCCTTGAATGCTATTGATAGCGCAGCATCATGAATAATATCATGCATGGTGAAACGATCACTAGAATAACTGCCCAATAGTAAACTTGAGTCTCTTAGCCTTCCAATCAACTCATTTAGTTTATCTCGAGCTTCTCTTATTGTGTAGACCCCTTCGAGTATACCCAAACCAATGCAGTACTTCAATAAGTCCACAATTAGAGAATCATTGCCCATCTGAGCACAAAGTAAGAAAGTAGCTTTGAGCTCCTCGTTCTCTAGATGATCATAACTCAACTTCGTAGAAAACTCCATAGCTCCCTGCACTCCTGTGAATCCTTCCCTTTCAAGTCGCCGAAGGGCATCAAGCCTCTTAGCCTTTCAATCAACACATTTAGTTTATCTCGAGCTTCCCTTATTGTGTAGACCCCTTCGAGTATACCCAAACCAATGCAGTACTTCAATAAGTCCACAATTAGAGAATCGTTGCCCATCTGAGCACAAAGTAAGAAAGTAGCTTTGAGCTCCTCGTTCTCTAGATGATCATAACTCAACTTAGTTGCCTGCACTCCTGTGAATCCTTCCCTTTCAAGTCGCCGAAGGGCATCATTCCATCCAGAGGAACTCTTATCTTTCAATGCCCTTCCAACTGTAACTAAGGCCACGGGCAACCCTGCACACTTCTTAGCAATTTTTGATGCTAATGAATCAAACTCAGAGTTTTTATCAGGCAGTCCAGCGACCTTCTTGAACAATATCTCAGCTTCCTTTTTCTTCAAGAGTCCCACAGGGAATATTGAGTTCTCTTTAACATCCATTTGAGTAGACAATACCTCTTTGCTTCTAGAAGTCAACAAAATTTTGCACCCTCCATAATTATCACCAGATATTTCCTTTTCGCTCTTGTTACCAGGGAAAACAGATTCATTTCTCATAGACTTCTGGCTGGAATCATCATCATGAACTGGAATCCCCAACTTACTCAAGTCCAGTACATCCCAAAGATCATCTAGAATTACGAGGGTATTCTCCTTATCTTTCTTTAATCCCTCTCGCAACTGGCCTGCTCTTCCAGTCTCAGTTTCCCCCTTCAATGTCATCCCCAACATGTCAGCAATTTGTCCTTATATATTTTTAATCTGAGGATTCCTTGCTACGGTTGCCTTAACCACCACATTGAACAACTTTTTTTCTAGTACTTTCTTAGCAACTCCGTTGACTAAAGTGGTCTTGCCCACACCACCCTGTCCACAAATCCCAATGGTTCTAACACTTGAATCTTTCAATGCTTTCATAACTGCTTCCAGAGTTTCATTTCTTGATTCCAAGCTTTCATAACCAATCTCAGAAAAAACAGCATCTGCGCATCTCGGAGGAGGCCAATAAGAAACTTCATCAAACTGTGAGTCTTTTCGGAGCTTATCAACATCCTCTGCCAGCTTTGCTGCTCTTCTTCCTAGTTGATGCCTTACAATCAAGTTTGGAAACAAGCCATTGGAACACTTGGTCTTCGTGTCGCCTCCATCTTTCTGGAGCTCCTCATTTTTAGGGACTATTTCATCCACTTTCTGCAACCAATCTCTAACAGGAGAATTAATTCCTTTTCCATTTCTTTCAGCTTCATCAACTACGTGTTGCACGGTCTTTCTTTCTCTTTGGAGTTTCTCAGCATTTTGGTTTAGCTCCTCCACTTTGCTCTTGTAACAGAAAAGGTAACCCAGTTCCTGTCCAACTGGTTTCAACACAATATCCAACGCTTTACCAAAAACAGCAGCTAGAAACTCCATACTTGCTTCTTGATTTCTGCATCTAGTGCTACATCTTTGTCCTGAGGTTGGAGAAGTAAACATAAAATTGGGATTAATGAGAACAAGAGCAGCAACACCAGCAATTTTAAAACAAAATAAATTTTAAAAAAATAAAAAACACAACCAGCAAAACAAAAGAGAATAGAAGAACCTTGTCTCTCCGTCAAACACCAAAGGAATAGAAGAACCTTCGCTACTCCCTTGTTGCCTGTAAGACTGTTGAGCAAGAGCAGAAAAATAAAAGCATCAGGAATACACACATAAAGGAAAGTANATTGTAGCCTTCAATGAAGTAGAAAGTAATGAAAAATAAAGCAAAAGGAAATAAGAGATCCTGTACCTCTTTCAAATATGAATGAAAGTTAACTATCGAGCTTCGTAGTCGATTGTCTGTGAAGATAGTTGAGCAAGAGCATCTAACATGGTGGGAATTGGCCTCTATAGTCCCTCAACATGTTTCTTTGCTCCACCCTGATGAATATGTGGTCTACAAGCAAGGAATTAATCTCAATATTGAAGATAAGGTCAGAAAATAGTTCAGCAGATAAGGTCTGTAAGAAAAGCATGTCCCAGCATTGAATTTGAACGTCCCATTACGCGAGCAAGCATGTCAATACAGAGAAAGAATATGGTTAATTAAAATGCTACAAAATAGACAGATATGCACAATGGTATTGTGGCCTTAATCGAAACAGAAAGTAATGAACAACAAAGCCAAAAGAAATAAGAAAACTGTACCTTTTTCAAATAAGAATGAAAGTTAAACTATCGAGCTTCGTAGTCCATTGTCTGTGAAGAATATGGTTGAAAGGCTACAAAATGAGACAGGTATGTGCAAAATGGTATTGTAGCCTTCAATGAAGTAGAAAGTAATGAAAAATAAAGCAAAAGGAAATAAGAGATCCTGTACCTCTTTCAAATATGAATGAAAGTTGAACTATCGTGCTTCGTAGTCCATTGTCTATGAAGAATATGATTAAAATGCTACAAAATGCAGACAATGCAAAATGGTAATGTAGCCTTCACCCAAATAAAAATTAATGAACAACAAAACTAAAGAAAATAAGTGAACTATACCTCTTTCAAATAGGAATGAAAGTTAAACGATCGAGCTTCTCCGTTGTCTGTGAAGATTGTTGAGCAAGAGCATCTAACATGGCGTAAATTGGCAACTATATTCCCTCTCCCTCAACATGTTTTTTGGCTCCACCATGATGAATATTTGGTCTACAAGCAAGGAATCTCAATATTGAAGATAAGATCAGATTAGAGTTCTCTGTAAGAAAAGCATGTACCAGCGTACAATTTAAAGGTCCCATTAGTCAAACAAGCATTAGAAATTAAAAAGACATTCGACAGCTCATACGTTCTCACCCAGTCTCTTCTTTTAAGAAATAAATGTTTCCTTTTTCAAAAGAAAAGGAAACGAGTTCCCTTTGCTTTTGAAAAAGAAATGTTCTTGAACGGTTCGGTGGATTCTCTATAGCTTATCGATGATTCAGCTTACCATGCACGAATTAGCAATTGACAGCTGTAAAAGTTGACACGAATGTATTATGTGCGTTGTTTTTTTTTTTTTTTTTTTANTTTTTTTTTTTTTTAAATTGTCTTCAACTATGTTTAAGCTAAATATAAATGTCATCACTACTGAATTTGTAGCATTCGAAGAAATTTGTGTTTAAATGAATAATGAATTTGTAGCATTCGAAGAAATTTTCATTTTAATTCCCTGAGTGAAGGATATAATTATCATGTTTTAATATAATAAATGAAATATACTTAAAAAGACCATTACTATTTAATAAGAAATAATTACTGTAATGGGAGAGCACGAGAGATTAATTGTTAGAGTCCCATGCTTATTGAAATTGGATAGGTAGGGCAATATTATGATAGGAAATATGTTTTTTCTTATTATTTAATCTAAACTTTTCAATAGACCAAATCAAAACATGAGAGACAGGTGTCATCCTAACAATACTGAATGTTTTTACCTTTTCTCACTTTGTCAGCTATGGTTCAAAATGTGTCACTTTCCACCAAGTCACTTTGTAATTTTTTATTTCTTTCATTTCTTTTCCTCTCCTTTTGCTCATTTTAATCATCCAAACAAAGGAGAGGAAAACTCATTTCCTTCCTTTCCCTTCATTTCCTCTCCTCTCCCCTCCAAAAGAACTCCCAAACATACCTTAAGACTCTTGAGTAAGAGTAGACAATATGAACAATCTTGAGATTCAGTGAATATTGTATCTGCTTGAAAGGAAACCTCCAATATAGAATAGAATAAGAGGAATATTACAACAGTCACATTTCCCTCAACCTCTCTTCTCTCTTCTCCTCCTTGTGCGGTGGCATAAATGTTATTACTTATTAACTCTTTTAGTGTGCTGATAAGAGATCACTGCTTTGAGTTTTTCCTTGATTCAGGGGAAAGAGGGTAAAGTGGGAAAAATGACTCAATATACTATGCATTAAATATAAATATTTGTATTCCAAAACTAAAACCTAGGCATATAATTTTGTGCACCCTTCTCAATGAGCTTTCAACACCTCAACGGGACTTGGGCTGTCGTATTCGTCTGGAATCTCTCTCTCTCTCTCTCTCTCTCTCCAAAATGGCATAACTGAGCCATAAATTACAGGGAATTATAGTTGAAAGAAAATCACAGCTTACTACCATCAAATATTTTAAATTGCGAAAGCAATTCTCTCGTAGACGAACTTCACCAAGCCTCCATTGTTCTAGCTGTGGACCATCAGAAAGTTTCAAATACTCAGAATATGAAAAAGGGGTATCAATTAGATGCTGCTAGTCATAACTTTCTATTTATTTTGTTAGAATCAGATCATAATTTCTAAAATGCTACTAAATATGCAAACCAAATGCTTACTTTTTTTATTTCGTTTTTTGACTAATTCAAATGCAAATGCTATCACGAAGACACTTTTCACTCCAACATATGCATGTGACCCTCATTAGAATAATGAGAAAGTTGAAATTAAAGTAGAGAGGTTAATGTCTTCACAATAATTGAAGATTGAAACATGCAAACACAAAAATGAAGGAGCAGAGGAAATTAGTATTCTTCTCTACAATCAAATAATTACATAAAGTAGAAATAATGGTACCTCTTGAAGTGAAAACAGGGGTTGTCCATCAATTGAACTGCCAACGTGATCTTCTGGGGGTTTTTCAAGCTTCACAAGATTTTCAGCCAAGGATGCCGGAAACAGAAAATTTAGACCTTGACAACTGCTAACACTCACTTTTTGCAGATTTGGAAAACAGAGCAAATTCCAAACATTCTTCAAATTCGGCAGGTTGTCTAAATTCAGTTTCTTCAAAGGGAGGGCTAATCCCTTAGTTTCAGATGTCATCATTTTATCACTGATATCAAATATTTTCTCTACTGAACTGCAACTCCTCACATCCAATTCTTCCAAGTTCTTTAAGCAAGGAACTAAATTACAGGGAATTATAGTTGAAAGAAAATCACAGCTTACTACCGCCAAATATTTTAAATTGCGAAAGCAATTCTCTCGTAGACGAACTTCACCAAGCCTCCATTGTTCTAGCTGTGGACCATCAGAAAGTTTCAAATACTCAGAATATTCAAAACAAATCTGCAAATGAAAATTTTGATTTGGTAAGGTTCAAATGGAAATAAATACAGCATTTTCGTCATATGAAATCAGCAAATGCAATTAAATGACAATTGAAGTTACCTAAATTTTAGATTTAAATGCCAAAGACCTAGCATTGTGTGATGAGAACACATTTACTGTCAGTCTTTAAAGATGATTGCTATCTTACCAACACCAAAAATTAGAGGAGATAGTGCTACCCCTATCCAGTTGGGTGGGTTCTTATGGGATCCACCCAATAAATTTGGTGTTGTTATGAAGATTTTGAAAAACTAAGTCTCTCTATGTGACAGAACAATAGTTCCTTATAAAATACAAAAACGGCACAATATAAGAAAACGTGCCAAACAAAAAATTTAACTTCACCAAAAAAAAAGGAGTTCTGCAATCTTTCTTATATCATGTCATTATTCCATTTTATAAGGAACTATGTGTTCTAACACATACTGACATTTTTCGATATCTTTGCAATGACACCAAACTCATTGGGTGGGTCCCACCGCAACCCATTCAACTGGATGGCAGCTAGTGCTACCCTCATCATTTTATTTTTTTGTGGTTGTAGCTTAGCAAGAGCCATCTCTTTAAAATATGTTGATTACAAATTTAGATAAAGGACTAAAATTTAAAATACAACATACAAAACTATACAATAACAAAGATAATTTATGCTGCTTCATGGACTGATATATACTTCCATACAGGTTGAGGAGCAACATAATAATGAAGAACAAATCATTCTTTCATTTATTTATTTATTTTATAATCAAATGATTATTACATAAATTTATATTTAAATGATAAAAATTTCAATGATAAATGTAGCGCAATACTTGATTGGTAAATTGATTTATACTTCACATTGATAAATATTATTTTCATCTAGAATAATAATAAAATATTATATGAATCATTATTTTAACATTTTTATCACTTAAAAATATTACTAATCAGTAATCATCACTCAAATTAATTAAAGGAGAAACAGTTTATTAGAGAAGAAAACATTAAAGGATGATGAAAATTTTGTCAAAAAAAAAAACAATAATAACGTACCATATCTGTGAAAACTTTCTGTATTGTATCATTCAAATTACCTCCCCAGTACCATTTTCCTTCCTCTTCTCCTTCTGCAAAATATACTTTTCGTAGCTTTGGTGCCTTTGTGACTCCCCGAGAGAATATTTTCAACTTTGGACATTTTATCACTACCAATTTTTCCAACAAAGGGAACATGAACGAACAATTTTCAGAGGAGCAGAAACTTGTGAGATTTTTTAGATACTCAAGTTGTAAAGTTGTCAATCTAGAAAAAACTATTTCGTTTTCTCTTTCATCTCTGCTTCCCTCCTTTGCTACAATTTCCTCCATCACTCTACAGCTTCTTACCTCCAATGTTGTGAGTTGAGACAAGGATTTTGCAGTTGAGGATTCCATTAAATTTATTAATCCATCACAGCTGTCTACTTGTAAATATGTCAAGTGAGTGAAACAAATTGAGCCAGGCGCTAAATTGATCAAACGGTCGCAACCAGATATACTTAGCCGCTCTAGCCGTCGAAAAAGTGCTGGGTCTCGTTCGAAGCCTATATTATGTAGGGAAGACATCCAGCTCAATAACAAATCCTTAAGCTGTACAACAGTTCCGATCTTCTCCAGTGCAGCAAGGTTCCCATGAGGCAATAGCTCTTGGAAGTAACATCCGTACAAACATAGCTTTTCCAGGTTAGGAGTTCTGTGAAGAAATCCATAGGGGAACTCAAGATTCTTCAACTGATACAATTCAAGTGTTTTTAAGCTATTCATGTGATAGTTATCGATGCAGCGGGATAGCAAATTCGCTTCCTTGCTCCCTAATTCCAATGACTGCAAGTTCGGAATTACCTAAGAAACAGATGAAACAAAAGTAAATCATATGAAGAAAAAACAAATTACATCCTTTAATAGTTTTTTTTTGTAAACAAATTCCTTTATTAGTAAATAATACCAAGAACAGTGCTACAGGGCCCAGTGTTCTACACCAAATTGAATAATAGTTCGGTTTTTTTTTTTTTTTTTTCAATTTGGGTCCATAATGGACCAGTGAGGGAAAAAAAAAAGCCAATTATTCTTTAATTTGGTCGGCAGCACATGCTTTTACTGTCCTGTACACTTAAGAGGGACTTAAGATTTCATTGCACCTGTACACTTAAGATTGGCAGTTTTTCTGGATTTGTTGTTTCTGCTGTGAATGCCTCCAGTTTGTGACAATTATACAACTCAAAATTCTTCAATTGGGGCCACTCTATATTATGTATCCCCGGATAGAGGCTTCTGAGTTCAGGTAGTTTTCTGAATCCCACCGAAGTTAGTTGAGGAAACTTAAATGTAACACTGTCAGCGTTGGATCCATTTCCCCTGGAAACAATTTCCTCCATTCCATTACAATACGATATGCGAAGGGATTCAAGCTGTTTAAGATCTCTGGCTATGGAAAAAGGGAAGAGATTCTTTAATTTCTGACAATCAAAGACATCTACATCTTGCAGATTTTTGAAGTTAAGAATTCCTTCAGGGTCTCTGTTCCATATATGCTTCAGATTTGGAAGGGAAGATATCTTAACATTCCGCAAGCAAGTGTCCTTTTCACCATCTGTTAGAGGAATATTTCCGAGATCAAATATCACTTCCACTAATTCAGAATAGTAAACCACCAAGCTGTCTAGTCTCTTTAACAGTCCTGCCATGTGAGGAGGAAAAACTGTTACAAGTTTGTTGCACCACTCAATACCCACGGATTCCAGCTTACAATAGGAATGTAAACCCACTTGGTTGCCCGGCTTGTGCCATATCTCCGTCAAATTCGTCATGCTGATGAGTTTGATTTCCTTCAAATTAGGAAATATATGAACCTGCTATAGTGCACAATAACCATAAGGAGATGGAATCAAGTTAAATTCTCTATTACAATGAATAACATATTATGAAGTTTCCTCTGATAGAAAGATAGGTGCAATACAACAAAATAAGAAAACACGTGTATTCTCACAGTTGTAATTAAAATATCGAAAAAAAAAAAGAAAACAAGTGTACTACATATAACAAGATTTTCTTTTTTACATGACCGCATAAAAAGTTAAACCTAAGATTTATTACAAATTACTCAAACACCTCACTATTAGACCATGTCTAAAACTAAAGGACTGGCCTAATAAATTTGGATTTATATTTCTTATCACTATGCTATCTTACAACTAACAACAATTTTGTTAATTAATTATGACAACAAATTGTCATAAGGTTAAGAATTCATGTTTTGTTATTTGTTAATATGATGAGCCATATTTAATATTTATTATGAATATACATAAAAAAATTTCTTTATTTGTTAATCTTTCCGCTTTTATGTTTCTCTTATCATCAATTGTTTATTTTTATTTTTTATGTGTAAACCTTTCAGTTTTTAGCAAACTATTTTCTATTAAAATAAATAAAATACTTCTAAATTTTAGTTGTATTACAAAATTTCATGATATGTTTTACGCTCTTTTCAAGAACTTCTAAGAATTAGGTTTTATCGCTAATCTTTTCCTTTTTTAACAAACATAGTGAAGACATAGAAAAAGAAAAAATATTCATAATAAAGTATGAACAAATAATTGAATCACATTGAAAACTTGGAGTACCATGGAAAAAAAGAAATTGAATGTCTAGAAATTTTGACATTATAAAAATAAGTACTTATTGAAGAAAAGATAAATATTTAAATCACAATAGCCAGCAGTATTTCTCTCACATGAAATTATATAGTAAAATTCAATAAAGATGAATTGAAAAAGAATTGGGGTATATCCGTAGTGAGAAAAACAATTGATATAGTATTTTTCTCACACCAAACTTGTACATACCTCTATTGTATTGATACTATCTTCTGGGATAAGTAACCCCTCCATCACCTCACATTGGCTTACATGGAGGTTTTTGAGATTCACTAGACTCCCAGCCATGGAGAAGGATAGTAAATATTTCAGATTACCACAATTATTTACATCCAATTTTATCAAAGATTGAAAGTTGGAACTAGATGAAAGAAGCAGGTCACTCCATATATTGGCAATGTTGATTGAGGATAACTCTAAGCTTTCCAATGTGGGAATATCAACCTGTGCGTAAACACAATTCCAGTCACCTCACTATTAAAAACATTTATGAAAATGAAAGAAAGAAGATCATAAAGAAGAATTCTAAAATTTAACATCTGTGAAAATATTCAATGTACCTTTTCGCTAAAGAGTTGCGACATCGTGCCATTGGTATAAAAACCAGTAAATTCAGATAAATGTTGTAATGTTACATGCCTCAATTGAGGAAACTCAACCTTATCATCTCTCACTTCATTCTCGGTATCACCTGGTCTTTGTTTGTCAACAATCTCCTTCAAAGCAACACATTCAGAAACTTCAATTGTTTCCAGGTTAGTAAGGAGTCTAACCATGGAAAAGGAGAAGAGACTCTGTAATTGATGACACTTTTTGATCTTGACAATCTTTAATTTTCCAAAAGAGGCATCTGTAAGATGACTGCAGCATATTTTCTCCATGTTCTCAAGTTTGTAGAGATGCAGTGACTCTAAATTGGTAAAAACCTCCACAGGAAGCAACGAGTTCATTGAGTTGATAATATATTTGATGTCGAAGTTATTTGCAATAGATAAATGTTTTAGACGTGGAAATCCCTGTAAATTCAACTCATAACATATATTCTCAACTCCATTCAGTTCTCCCAACAACAAATTTTCAGCAGTTTCGAACAACAATTTGATCCCCTCTGTTGAATGAATGTTATTGCCTTCTTTTAGCTGCAGTGCCAAAGTTCGTGATGCTTCATACTGATCAGGCATCTTGAAACCTTCCATTGAAAACATCTTGAAATCTCCAACAGTAATCATGTAGTAATTCAACTCATCAAAGAACAAGTTTCCTGGAAAAACATCAAGATCTGGAATCTGTATGTCTAAAGCCGTCAATTGACGCAGATGACTCAACTCAACAAGATTTATATTTGTCTTCCCTTCAGGATCCCATTGAACCAAGTTGTTTCTCATATACAACTCTTCCAAATTACTCAAGCATGATATGACATTAGGAGGAATCACTCCAAGCTTGGAACAATTACTTATGTCTAACAATTGTAGCTTACCTAGTCGCCCTAATTCAGCTGGAAAACATTTTAATTCAGATCCTGAAAGGCTAGAAAACTTTTTAATTCAGATCCTGAAAGGCTAAGAATTCTCAATTTTTTCAACTCTGCTACCATGGATAAGTTGTCACCAATCACACATTGCTCCAAACAAAGCATTCTAAGGTTTTTTAGGCATTTGATAGAAGAAGGCATGCATGATAGATCAATACCAGTCAATACTAATACTCTGAGTTCTGTCATTCCTTCAAAAAACTTATCCGGTATTCTTAAAGAATGATCTTTATTTCCAATATGGAAAACTTTGAGTCTCGGACAATTAATATTTTTAGGGAACTCACCAACAATATCACAATAGTGTAAAGAAATAGCAGTGTACTTTTCAAGTTTTTCCTTGTCAAGCCAGTTATCTAATTTGACATATCTCTTAATAAATGCATGTTGTTCCTTGAATGCTATTGATAGCGCAGCATCATGGACAATATCATGCATTGTGAAACGATTATTAGAATAACTGCCCAACAGTAAACTTGAGTCTCTTAGCCTTCCAATCAACACATTTAGTTTATCTCGAGCTTCCCTTATTGTGTAGACCCCTTCGAGAATACCCAAACCAATGCAGTACTTCAATAAGTCCACAATTAGAGAATCATTGCCCATCTGAGCGCAAAGTAAGAAAGTAGCTTTGAGCTCCTCGTTCTCTAGATGATCATAACTCAACTTTGTAGAAAACTCCATAGCTCCCTACACTCGTGTGAATTCTTGCCTCTCAATTTGCCTAAGGGCATCGTTCCATACAAAGGAACTCTTATTTTTCAATGCCCTTCCAACTGTAACTAAGGCCACGGGCAACCCTGCACACTTCTTAGCAATTTTTGATGCTAATGAATCAAACTCGGAGTTTTTATCAGGCAGTACTTCAGCGACCTTCTTGAACAATATCTCAGCTTCCTTTTCCTCCAAGACCCCCACAAAGAATATTGAGTTCTCTTTAACATCCATTTGAGTAGACAATAACTCTTTCCTTCTAGAAGTCAACAAAATTTTGCACCCTCCATAATTATCACCAAATATTTCCTTTTTGATCTTGTTACCAGGGAAAACAGATTCATTTTTCGTAGTCTTCTGGCTGAAATCATCATGAACTGGAATCCCCAACTTATTCAAGTCTAGAACATCCCAAAGATCATCTAGGATTACAAGGGTATTCTCCTTATCTTTCTTTAATCTCTCTCGCAACTAACCCGCTCTTCCAGTCTCAGTTTCCTCCTCCAATGTCATCCCCAACACTCTTTGCTTCTAGAAGTCAACAAAATTTTGCACCCTCCATAATTACCAACAGTACCAGGGAAAACAGATTCATTTTTTGTAGTCTTCTGGCTGGAATCATCATGAACTGGAATCCCCAACTTATTCAAGTCCAGTCCATCCCAAAGATCATCTAGGATTACAAGGGTATTCTCCTTATCTTTCTTTAATCTCTCTCGCAACTGACCCGCTCTTCCAGTCTCAGTTTCCTCCTNGGGAATATTGAGTTCTCTTTAACATCCATTTGAGTAGACAATACCTCTTTGCTTCTAGAAGTCAACAAAATTTTGCACCCTCCATAATTATCACCAGATATTTCCTTTTCGCTCTTGTTACCAGGGAAACCAGATTCATTTTTCGTAGTCTTCTGGCTGGAATCATCATGAACTGGAATCCCCAACTTATTCAAGTCCACTCCATCCCAAAGATCATCTAGGATTACGAGGGTATTCTCCTTATCTTTCTTTAATCTCTCTCGCAACTGGCCTGCTCTTCCAGTCTCAGTTTCCGCCTTCAATGTCATCCCCAACATGTCAGCAATTTGTCCTTGTATATTTTTAATCTGAGGATTCCTTGCTACGGTTGCCTTAACCACCACATTGAACAACTTCATATCTAGTGCTTCCTTAGCAACTCCGTTGACTAAAGTGGTCTTGCCCACACCACCCTGTCCACAAATCCCAATGGTTCTAACACTTGAATCTTTCAATGCTTTCATAACTGCTTCCAGAGTTTCATTTCTTGATTCCAAGCTTTCATAACCAATCTCAGAAAAAACAGCATCTGCCCATGTCGGAGGAGGCCAATAAGAAACTTCATTAAACTGTGAGTCTTTTCGGAGCTTATCAACATCCTCTGCCAGCTTTCCTGCTCTTCTTCCTAGTTGATGCCTTACAATCAAGTTTGGAAACAAACCATTGGAACACTTGGTCTTCGTGTCGCCTCCATCTTTCTGGAGCTCCTCATTTTTAGGGACTATTTTATCCACTTTCTGCAACCAATCTCTAACAGGAGAATTAATTCCTTTCCCATTTCTTTCAGCTTCATCAACTTGGTGTTGCACGGTCTTTCTTTCTCTTTGGAGTTTCTCAGCATTTTGGTTTAGCTCCTCCACTTTGCTCTTGTAACAGAAAAGGTAACCCAGTTCTTGTCCAACTGGTTTCAACACAATATCCAACGCTTTACCAAAAATAGCAGCTAGAAACTCCATTCTTGCTTCTTGATTTCTGCATCTACTGCTACATCTTTGTCCTGAGGTTGGAGAAGTAAACATAAAATTGGGATTAATGAGAACAAGAGCAGCAACACCAGCAATTTTGAAACAAAATAAATTTAAAAAAAATAAAAAACACAACCAGCAAAACAAAAGGGAATAGAAGAACCTTGTCTCTCCGTCAAACACCAAAGGAATAGAAGAACCTTCGCTACTCCCTTGTTGCCTGTAAGACTGTTGAGCAAGAGCAGAAAAATAAAAGCATCAAGAATACACACATAAAGGAAAGTAAAGCGTGAACATAAAAAGGAACAGGAATCTAATACGTATCAAGTGAAATTATTTAAATTGAGACTCTGTACTGCGTATTCATTTCAGATTATCTAAGGAACAAGTTTCACAAGAATAACAAAGACTGGAAAATTTTGGCACTAGAGCAAAATCAAACACGGCCTACTGAT
>QAOA01000175.1:31598-47022 GCA_003255065.1 Cercis canadensis
ATCTAACATGGTGGAAATTGGCCTCTATAGTCCCTCAACATGTTTCTTTGCTCCACCCTGATGAATATGTGGTCTACAAGCAAGGAATTAATCTCAATATTGAAGATAAGGTCAGAAAATAGTTCAGCAGATAAGGTCTGTAAGAAAAGCATGTCCCAGCATTGAATTTGAACGTCCCATTACGCGAGCAAGCATGTCAATACAGAGAAAGAATATGGTTAATTAAAATGCTACAAAATAGACAGATATGCACAATGGTATTGTGGCCTTAATCGAAACAGAAAGTAATGAACAACAAAGCCAAAAGAAATAAGAAAACTGTACCTTTTTCAAATAAGAATGAAAGTTAAACTATCGAGCTTCGTAGTCCATTGTCTGTGAAGAATATGGTTGAAAGGCTACAAAATGAGACAGGTATGTGCAAAATGGTATTGTAGCCTTCAATGAAGTAGAAAGTAATGAAAAATAAAGCAAAAGGAAATAAGAGATCCTGTACCTCTTTCAAATATGAATGAAAGTTGAACTATCGTGCTTCGTAGTCCATTGTCTATGAAGAATATGATTAAAATGCTACTAAATGCAGACAATGCAAAATGGTATTGTAGCCTTCACCCAAATAAAAATTAATGAACAACAAAATTAAAGAAAATAAGTGAACTATACCTCTTTCAAATAGGAATGAAAGTTAAACGATCGAGCTTCTCCGTTGTCTGTGAAGATTGTTGAGCAAGAGCATCTAATATGGCGTAAATTGGCAACTATATTCCCTCTCCCTCAACATATTTTTTTGCTCCACCATGATGAATATTTGGTCTACAAGCAAGGAATCTCAATATTGAAGATAAGATCAGAATAGAGTTCTCTGTAAGAAAAGCATGTCCCAGCGTACAACTTGAAGGTCCCATTAGTCAAACAAGCATTAGAAATTAAAAAGACATTCGACAGCTCATACGTTCTCACCCAGTCTCTTCTTTTAAGAAATAAATGTTTCCTTTTTCAAAAGAAAAGGAAACGTGTTCCCTTTGCTTTTGAAAAAGAAATGTTCTTGAACGGGTCGGTGGATTCTCTATAGCTTATCGATGATTCAGCTTACCATGCACGAATTAGCAATTGACAGCTGTAAAAGTTGACACGAATGTATTATGTGCGTTGTTTTTTTTTTTTTTTTTTTTTTTTTTTTTTTAAATTGTCTTCAACTATGTTTAAGCTAAATATAAATGTCATCACTACTGAATTTGTAGCATTCGAAGAAATTAGTGTTTAAATGAATAATGAATTTGTAGCATTCGAAGAAATTTTCATTTTAATTCCATGAGTGAAGGATATAATTATCATGTTTTAATATAATAAGAAATAATTACTGTAATGGGAGAGCACGAGAGATTAATTGTTAGAGTTCCATAATTATTGAAATTGGATAGGTAGGGCAATACTATGATAGGAAATATGTTTTTTCTTATTATTTAATCTAAACTTTTCAATAGACCAAATCAAAACATGAGAGACAGGTGTCATCCTAATAATACTGAATGTTTTTACCTTTTCTCACTTTGTCAGCTATGGTTCAAAATGTGTCACTTTCCACCATAAAAGTGAATTAGTTATTTTATCACATAACCCCTCCCTATGCTTTTCTCCCTCTTTAAAGGTTTTGACCACTAAACATTAAGTGATAAACACATGTAGCCTCAATTACTCCTTACATATGAAATTCCCAATTCATTCCATCTAAAATCCCTAATATAATATCACAGACCCCAATCCTGTTTGTACAAAATTATGAGTTTGTTCTTGTGAAAATATCAGGAAAAATAACAACAACAACAAAAAGAGATAATAAAGAACCTCCCTTCTCTTTCAAATATTGATGAAGCAAAACTATTTAGCTTGGCAGTTCATTATCTCTTAAGGGTTTGTTTGGGAGTTAAATTTGGGGGGAAATGAGAGGAAAGGAAATGAGTAAATGTATCATTTCCCTTGTTTGGGAGTTCAAGATTAAAAAAGGAAAAGAACCAATGGGTAATCTTAAACTCTTGCATTCCTTTTCTACATCACTTTTGTGTTTCCCTAATTTGGGGAGTTTGGAGAGAAAAAAGAGTAGTTTACTATTATACCTATATTTATTTCTTCAAAAAAAATTTCAAATACTATTTAGATAACATTATTAAATTTTATATTAAATATATTTATTTTATAAATAAAGGATTAATTTGTAAATTTGTAATTTTTTATTTCTTTTCTTTCCTTTCCTCTCATTTTGCTCATTTTAATCATCCAAACAAAGGAGAGGAAAACTCCTTCCCTTCCTTTCCCTTCATTTCCTCTCCTCTCCCCTCCAAAAAAACCTCCAAACAGACCCTAAGACTCTTGAGTAAGAGTAGACAATATGAACAATCTTGAGATTCAGTGAATATTGTATCTGCTTGAAAGGAAACCTCCAATATATAATAGAATAAGAGGAATATTACAAGAGTCACATTTCCCTCAACCTCTCTTCTCTCTTCTCCTCCTTGTGCGGTGGCATAAATGTTATTACTTATTAACTCTTTTAGTGTGCTGATAAGAGATCACCCTTCTCAATGAGCTTTCAACACCTCAACGGGACTTGGGCTGTCGTATTCGTCTGGAATCTCTCTCTCTCTCTCTCTCTCTCTCCAAAATGGCATAACTGAGCCCGGCAGCTTTCTTTCAATTATTTTCTTCTTTTAGCAAAATTCCGTGCATTTGTCACTCAATGTTACTACTATTTGGATACTGTTTCATAAGAAAGGAAGACAAATTATAAACCCAAATAAAATACTTAATTTTTGTCCCTATAATTATAATTATGTGAGTACCCACTTCTTTAAAGGGTGGTAGCACTATATCTCTCTTAGTTAAATAAGCTTGAGTGAGATTTATTTAGTAATTTTGTTATTATTATAAAAATTTCAAAAAATAAATTATATAATTTGTGTGTTTTAGTATATAGTGGATAACTTAATTTTTTATAATATTTATAATGATACTAAAATTATTCTATAAATTTTGCTAAGTTTCATCTAATTAAGAGAGATATAGCTTAGCATAGCCTTCACCTTATAATTATTAAACAGAAACACAATGTGTAGAAAATGATATAATTTAATGAGTAAAATTCATTTTTCGTTCTTGAAAAATATTGTTAGTGATAATTTAGTTATTCATTAATTTTTAGTGACAATTGAGTCCTTAAATTTTTATTTTTTCTGCCAATTTAGTCTTCTGCTAGGGTCCATTAGTGACATTTAACAGAAATTACCATGTGTCAAGTTAAGTGTTAACGTGTCCTTATGTGATGATGTGACACATTAATTTTTTTAAAAAAAAACACCTCTCTCATTTCTCTCTCTCTCTCTTCCACGTGGCACATGAACAAGAATCGTAAGAAGATGAGGCAATAAGAGAGAAACTTTGGAGAGTTGAATTAGTAAGGTGAGGGAGCAGTGGCGGATCTTGAACAAAATTATTGAGGGGGCAAAAAGATATTTAGTAATTAATAGAAAAAAAAATTATAATGATATATATCTTTTATAATATTTATACTTAGAGACAAAATACATTATATATTAAAATATTTTTTTCACAAAGATAAATAGTTGTATTACATAAGATAAAGTGCATAGTAATCTTGATTTATTGTAGATGTCATGTCAATTGCAAAAGTACAAAAAGATACCACAAAACTAAAAAAGATAGTTCAATGTGTAACATATTAATGTATTAAAATTTAGAAATGTGACAATACAATTAATTAAACATAATGTTAAATGAAATAACTAAAAATTATCTCCACTTAAAATGTTGCTCTCCTCTCTTTTAATGACTTGAAATCATCAATAATAGAATTAAAAATAANGATAAGCAAGATCAGTGAAAAGAAAATGAGCACTTGAATGAGAAAATGAGAGCTTAAACATAGCTATGCAAGATCAGTGAAAAACATTTAGGAAAGGGGTCTGCAAGGGTCCATAGCTTTTCTCATTAAAGTACCAAAGGACTAATTTGTCAGACAGAATAATAATTCAAGGACNGAGAATGCCAAGGAAAGCACTATATGGTTTAAAACAGGATGGAAAGATAGCAGAATTTCTATTTCAAAATGGATATGTTGTCACGCCCACATAGTTACCCAGTTCGTTGCACATCTCCTTCGTACCACGATTTGGATTGTGCTTTCCAGATCGTGTAGCGTGGTATCTGATTCGCTGGGGTTTCATTATCCAGATCGCAAAAACCAGCGATCCATCCTCTAGATGAAAAAGAAGATGAAGAATGTGAGAAAGAAAAAATATGAACATAGCTTGAGGAGAAGAAAAAATATGAACATATCTGTGGGTACGGCATCCTTAGCGTGAAGAGGTTACTGAAAGGGGTTGGAATTCTTCTATGGATTCGGCTTCATTATATTCTGTCTATAGAATGATTGAAAGTTTAACTAGACATCTGTCTACATGGGATAAGTAAGAGGGAATTAGGGAGAGTGTATCAAAAGCTTCGGAAACTTCAAGATCAATTGGAGACGTTGCAAAGGGCTCTGTTTTCATTAGTGGTGTGTATTCGAAGAGAAATTATTCATTATGAACAGAATGAATTGTTTGAAAGAGAAAGAGATAATGTGGAATCAAGCTCTAAAGTGCACTGCTTGCAGGACGGTGATAGTAATAACACATTTTTTCATAGTAGAGCACCAATCAAGAGAAAGTAATGAACAACAAAGCAAAAGAAAATAAGAGAACTGTACCTCTTTCTAATACGAATGAAAGTCAACTATCGAGCTTCATAGAAGATTGTCTGTGAAGATTGTTGAGCAAGAGCATCTAACATGGCGTAAATTGGCAACTATATTCCCTCTCCCTCAACATGTTTTTTGGCTCCACCATGATGAATATTTGGTCTACAAGCAAGGAATCTCAATATTGAAGATAAGATCAGAATAGAGTTCTCTGTAAGAAAAGCATGTCCCAACGTACAATTTGAATGTCCCATTAGTCAAACAAGCATTAGAAATTAAAAAGACATTCGACAGCTCATACGTTCTCACCCAGTCTCTTCTTTTAAGAAATAAATGTTTCCTTTTTCAAAAGAAAAGGAAACGTGTTCCCTTTGCTTTTGAAAAAGAAATGTTCTTGGAAAGGCGGATTCTCTATAGCTTATCGATGATTCAGCTTACCATGCACGAATTAGCAATTGACAGCTGTAAAAGTTGACACGAATGTATTATGTGCGTTGTTCTTTTTTTAAAAAAAAAAAAAATTGTCTTCAACTATGTTTAAGCTAAATATAAATGTCATCACTACTGAATTTGTAGCATTCGAAGAAATTAGTGTTTAAATGAATAATGAATTTGTAGCATTCGAAGAAATTTTCATTTTAATTCCCTGAGTGAAGGATATAATTATCATGTTTTAATATAATAAATGAAATATACTTAAAAAGACCATTACTATTTAATAAGAAATAATTACTGTAATGGGAGAGCACGAGAGATTAATTGTTAGAGTCCCATGCTTATTGAAATTGGATAGGTAGGGCAATATTATGATAGGAAATNTAAGAAAAATATACTCTTTTCGTTTGCTCATTGTGAACATCTGGGCGTGCTATGGAGTTTGATTTATATATTCTTCTTAGTCCATCAACACATATATTTTCTTTTCACTTGCCAACTATTAAGATACATATATATTAGGAACTGATAATGTAGCTTTGGCTTCTTTCACGTTCCCTCTCCAAATCAGTTACAATCAAGAGAAAAAAGAAAATCAAAATCAGTATAAGAAGAGAACTTGTCATCTTTCTTCGCACCAAGTATAACCAATGCTATCAGCTAGCCCGCTCATAATCCCATCACACCTCAAGCAGTGGTTTAAATGATTATATATTTAAATTGAAGAGGTTCTTAAGATCCGGATCAAATTTTGATGTGCCTACTCTTCATAATCTTTCGTTTTGCTAGCAGCATTTGGCTGCAGTTATTGAGCCCTTCTATGTGAGTGCAATTTTTTACTTGGGACCTAAGGGAATGGGTAGTGCATAACCTCAAAAAAAGAAAGGGTAAAGTGGACAAACCCTGGGCCCTAGTGTGGGCTTCCACTGCATGGTTTTTGTAGAAATGGAGGAATCTTGTGATTTTTTATATAAAAAATTTTAAAACGCCCTCTAACCCATGTCAAGTAATTGTGGAGTATGTGAACTCCATTGCTCTAGACGCTTTGCGTAGAGGCTTCAATTAATGGAGAAAGAAGCGGTTCAGGTTCAATGGGACAAGCACAAGACAGGCTGGGTTAAAGTCAATACTGATGGAGCTTCAAAAGGCAACCCAAGTATAGTAAGAAGCTGAGCACTGTTTAGAGATCAGAATGGAGAATGGGTGACTGGTGTAACTAGAAATATTGGCCATGCTTCGTGNTCCCTTCATTTCCTCTCCTCTCCCCTCCAAAAAAACCTCCAAACAGACCCTAAGACTCTTGAGTAAGAGTAGACAATATGAACAATCTTGAGATTCAGTGAATATTGTATCTGCTTGAAAGGAAACCTCCAATATATAATAGAATAAGAGGAATATTACAAGAGTCACATTTCCCTCAACCTCTCTTCTCTCTTCTCCTCCTTGTGCGGTGGCATAAATGTTATTACTTATTAACTCTTTTAGTGTGCTGATAAGAGATCACCCTTCTCAATGAGCTTTCAACACCTCAACGGGACTTGGGCTGTCGTATTCGTCTGGAATGTCTCTCTCTCTCTCTCTCTCTCTCTCTCTCTCTCTCCAAAATGGCATAACTGAGCCCGGCAGCTTTCTTTCAATTATTTTCTTCTTTTAGCAAAATTCCGTGCATTTGTCACTCAATGTTACTACTATTTGGATACTGTTTCATAAGAAAGGAAGACAAATTATAAACCCAAATAAAATACTTAATTTTTGTCCCTATAATTATAATTATGTGAGTACCCACCTCTTTAAGGGGTGATAGCACTATATCTCTCTTAGTTAAATAGGCTTGAGTGAGATTTATTTAGTAATTTTGTTATTATTATAAAATTTTCAAAAAATAAATTATATAATTTGTGTGTTTTAGTATATAGTGGATAACTCAATTTTTTATNTAATTTTTTATAATACTTATAATGACACTAAAATTATTCTATAAATTTTGCTAAGTTTTATCTAATTAAGAGAGATATAGCTTAGCATAGCCTTCACCTTATAATTATTAAACAGAAACACAATGTGTAGAAAATGATATAATTTAATGAGTAAAATTCATTTTTCGTTCTTGAAAAATATTGTTAGTGATAATTTAGTTATTCATTAATTTTNATTAGTGATAATTTAGTCATTCATTAATTTTTAGTGACAATTGAGTCCTTAAATTTTCATTTTTTCTGCCAATTTAGTCTTTTGCTAGGATCCATTAGTGACATTTAACAGAAATTACCATGTGTCAAGTTAAGTGTTGACGTGTCCGTTATGTGGTAATGTGACACATTAATTGTTTAAAGAAAAAAGGATTAAATACATCAACCAATGCACAGAAAACATGGTCTTGTGGGAGGCAAATGGCCGACCAGACTGTCATAGAGCTGGCCATATATTCATAGCTATAAGAAATGGCGAATAGAAAAGGAATATGCTACGCTACCAGAGTTATCTAGCTACTAGAGTTAAAATTATGTTGACATTGATTGGGAGACTGGGAATATATTATAATGCTTTGGAGGAAGTAGATGTATTTTTTTTAAAAAAAAATACGTTGGTTAAAAGAAATTATGTTTAATAGTCTCCTTTTTACAAAGAAAGAATTTACATAGAAAAAATACCTAATAACGTGGTCAATTATAATCGAAAGAAGAATTAATGTTAATAAATAAAATAACATAAAAAGGAGAAGGAGTGTAAGGCTAAGAAAAATATACTCTTTTCGTTTGCTCATTGTGAACATCTGGGCGTGCCATGGAGTTTGATTTATATATTCTTCTTAGTCCATCNTGAGTTAAATATCAAATTTTTGTGTGCATATTAGAATCCTTAGATGATTATTATCAAAATTAATTCGGGAATTCTATGATACTATATGTGTATGTCATACTATATTGACGTAACAAACATAAGTAATTTTTATATTTTATTTGATATAAAATTAATTTATCTTATTTTCTCAAACATATTTAAAAATAATTTATTTGTACACATGTCATTTACACATTGATTATTTTTATGTAGTATGACATACAACAAAGTATCTAAGAAACCTCCAAATTAATTATATCATGAAATTAATTTTAGTTTTTTGGTATTTCATTCATTTAATTAGAAAAAAAATTATACTGTCACAGCTTTTTAAAAGATGTACAAAGTATATGAGTTGATTTAAATTCAAAAATTAAAATTTTAATCGGTTCCGTTAATTAGTTTAGACTCTGTTAAGTGCACAAATTGAATAATCTATTAAAAAAGAGTATGATATCATCATTACTCTTTAATTTATTATATATTGTTTATAGTTCTTTTATTTTTTTTATTACGATTTTTGTTTCACAAAAAATTATATGGTTTAAGTATTTATTGTTCTAACTGGAAAATTATAATTTTGTATTATAATATAATTCTTAAGAAACTAATTAGTATCATATTGTTTCTTTTTTGCTTTTATAGGAAGCATGATATTACAGAAAAAACTTAACCATCAACTGTCACTCAATTAGCAAATAGAGTTTTATGTGAGGCAAATCTTGAAGTAATGTTAGGAGTTTGAACCCTAGTGAAAGCACTAGTGGTCAGAGCATGCCAAAACTTGAGCGATGATCAGTCTCATACTAAAAATGCAAAGATCACTTTGTGAGAAACAACTTAGTTCTTATACAATCATTAATTATTTATCGAGTTACCCTTTTAAGTTAACAGGTAATTAGTGATTTTATATGAGTAAATAGCCAAGTGACATCGTTTCTGGCAGCAAGGTGGGCGGAGACAGAAGAGGAATTGGTGGAGACTTAGAGGGTGGTCTGTCGGCGGTGGAGAAATTGATGCAGGACCACCGCTGCAGGGAGTTGAAGAGTGCCGAAGATTTATGTCTTGACCTCATCTTGAGTTTTAGAAGTTGAAAGCTTGTGAGCAAGCTAAAAGAAGATTTTTGCTGAAGTATGCAAGTGGCTTTTGTTCCAAATTGACTCAAGTTATTTTAGAACTACTACTTTTCACCTTATCAGTTGTCTTTCATTCTCTTATTTCTTCGATGTGGGACTTTCGTTTTCCAACACTCCCCCTCAAGTCCAATTGGCTTGGTCCAATTAAGACTTGCCTTCATATTGCTTGGGCTTGTGTTCTTGAGTCTTAGAGGCTCCAAGTCTTCCTTTTCTTTATTTGGGCTTGTACTCTTTGAAAACTTCAGAGGCCACAGGTCCATATTATTCTCCTGAATCTTTTAGTGTTGTTAAGCTTTGAAACTCTGATACCATGTTGAGAAAATCACGTGGGCCCAATCTAATTTCATGTGAGAGAAAATGTTGGTCTATGTCTTATAAGTACGCAAGTGACTTTTGTAGTCATTTTAGAACTACTACTTTTCACCTTATAAGTTGTCTTTCATTTTCTTATTTTTCCGATGTGGAACTTTCATTTTCCAAGACTAGTTTTGACCATGTAGATGTGTCAACCATTGGTTGGTTTTCAAATAGAAGGTTTGAGATACCTCTAAGGTACGTAAGAAACCTCTATAAAATATAATATACTTTTAGGCATATAAGAATTATTAAAAAGTTAGAGAAAGTTACTATTGGCAAGTTTTACGATTTTTATAATACTAGTTTGATAGACATGTTCACTACACATGTTTTATAAAGTTAATTATATTTGTAAATTTATCTTTAATCTGATTGTAGCAATTAAATATGAATAACGCTTAAAAATAACATATTGAGGAAAGAGAGCCGAAAAAAAGAGAGAAGAGAAAGCGGTTCAAATTGAGAGAGAATGACAATTTAAAAGAGAAGGAAATTGGGGATGATAGGAGTTGCAAAAAAAAAGTTTTTTTTTTTTTTTTTGTTTCAAGAAGAATTTTGGGAAGAAAAAGATTATTACCTTGTCTTATTAAAAAGTAAAAGATAATTTAGTGATTTTTTCTTCATTAATAAGGGTATTTTATTTAAAAATAGATAAGAGAATATTTGACAATTCAAATAATTCTATCACATTACGCTTTTATATATAGTGTAGATGATAGCATAATGTAGTTGTCAAGTTGTGGTCCAAGCAAATAAAATCACAAAATAAATATAAAAACTAGCACCCTTCTTCTAGAAACAACTATTCGGTTGAACCAAACCAGATGTGATTCCTCCTGCATGGTTACATGAAGCTTCAGCCACTTTATTTTCATATGTAAGATTCACATCCTCCAACCTTATCCCAATGCATTGATATTTTGGACTGCAATTGAATTTAACAGCAACTTCTGTTGCACAAGTTCCATGAATTTCTTCGTATGAGAATTATTTGTTAATCATAAGTAGGCCTCAGATGATGGAGGGTTAGTACGTGGTCATCATGCTGAGTCACCATGCTGACGTGTTCAAGTTGTTAGAAGTGTTAGCTAGCAAGTTAGTATAAGTTAGTTATTAACTGATTCAGTTATGCAAGTCTGTAAAGCTTCTAAAGGAAGCCTTTTGTCTTATATATACATTCATGTAATAAAATTCTTAATTAGTCACCTGATATATAAAATATTAATTACGTTAATATGATAAATTATTTATAAACCTGTTGCTATAACAAATCCACGTCAGCAGGTTAGCTTACCAATGAGACAACATCAGTAAAGCAGAAGCCACACTTTAAAAGAGAAATGTTCCCTTTTTTATTTTGAAAGAAAAAAAGAAAGAAATGTTCTTGAAGGGTCAGACCGACATAAAATGGTGACAGAAATAAAGTGAGGGAAACCCCACCTCTCCTTCAAGGGATCTTATACTATGCGGATATGCTCTCTTTTATTATATATTTATATAAATTACTTGTTTTTGAGAAAAACTAAGGACGTGTTTGATAAAATTGAAAATTTTAGTACTGTAAATTTAGTATATATTGAATTTGTGTTTAAATGAATAATGAATAATTGTAGCATCCGAAGAAATTTTCATTTTAATTCCTTGAGTGAAGGATATAATTATCATGTTTTAATATAATAAATGAAATATACTTAAAAAAGACAATTAGTATTTAATAACTTAATAAGAAATAATTACTGTAATGGGTGATCAGCACGAGAGATTAATTGTTAAGAGTCCCATGCTTATTGAAATTGGATAGGTAGGGCAATATTATGATAGGAAATATGTTTCTTCTTATTATTTAATCTAAACTTTTCAGTGGACCAAATCAAAACATGAGAGACAGGTGTCATCCTAATAATACTGAATGTTTTTACCTTTTCTCACTTTGTCAGCCATGGTTCAAAATGTGTCACTTTCCACTGTAAAAGTGAATTAGTTCTTTTACCACATAACCCCCACTATGCTTTTCTCCTCTCTTTGTTTTGATGACTGAACATTAAGTGATAAACACATTTAGTCCCAGTTACTCATTCTATATGAAATTCCCAATTCATTCCATCTAAAATCCCTAATATAATATCACAGACCCCAATCCCTCATCTCCTTTAATCCATTCAATTTTGTTCAATTAATGCCATAGCAATTGAATCCATTGATGTTCTCATATTATAGACCAGTGATTTACATAGTACTTTTTCTTAGTGCCATTATTATGTTGTTCTTGATGCAATTGGTTTGATCCTCGACTCTACCAATGCTGTTGTGAAGTTGCACATAGAAGTCCATGAAACGACCAACAAACTAGATCAACACATTTTTGAGCTAGATCTAAAAGCAAAGAAAATGAAAAGCAAAAGAGATAATAAAGAACCTCTTGAGATTCAGTGAATATTGTATCTGCTTGAAAGGAAACTTCCACTCCAATATAGAATAGAATAAGAGGAATAGTCCAACAGTCACATTTCCCTCAACCTCTCTTCTCTCTTCTCCTCCTTGTGCGGTGGCATAAATGTTATTACTTATTAACTCTTTTAGGCTCTGTTTGAGAGTTTTTTTGGAGGGGAGAGGAGAGGAAAGGGAGGGAAAGGAAAGGGAGGAGTTTTCCTCTCTTTTGTTTGGATGATTAAAATGAGGAAAAGGAAAGGAAAGGGAAGGAAATGTCTTATTGTAAAATATTTTTACTAGTTTACCCTTTATTATCTTTTCACTCTTTTTTTCTAATTCAATTTTTTAATTATAAATGTAATTATTATTTATTTATTAAAAAATAAAAATTGACAATAACCGAATTCATACTCTAATTAAGTACATTTTCATAAAAAAGTAAAATTTCATAAATATTAAATTATTAATATATAATNAACCTTTTTTAGGACTTTTGTTGTATGATAGATGTAGAATGAATCTAATATTTTATTAAATATTTTGGAATGATTTTGGAGGTTATGTAATTTTAGGGGCTTTATGACTGAAGTTTGTTATTAAAATTGGTGATGAATTGTGAAAATTTGGTAAAATTGATTTGGGGCTTTTGTTATATGTTATTAAAATTGGTGATAGAATTGTGAAAATTTCTTAAAATTTATTTGGGCCTTTGTTCGATGATAGATGTGGAGTGGTTATAATATTATTGTTAGATAATTTTTTATTTTGGGATTATTCTCAGAGAAGTGCCTTTACTATTAAGACATAGGAACTTATTTTGTAACTTGTTAATATAAATTTTGCAACATCTCTCTTGTGGTTTTCCGAGTACATATTTTATACAGTGTGTTTCGTGTGCTTGAAAAATCACTGAGAGGTGAAAATGGGGATTTTATCTAGAAATTGGTTTTGTTTGATATACTTAATTGCACAAGTAAAAAAGGTGATTTTCGGCATTAATTTGTGGTAGCACTTTGTTTGTGTGCACTCTTCCTTTTCTCTAACAAAGTGGTATTGGGTTTGTCTTCGTGTTATTTTGTCTTTTGGAGAATAATGGAAGTTAATAAAACTAAGATAATTCCAATTATCCTCTTTGGAAAGGAAAGATGGGAGATTTGCTTGATGTGAAAAACCTTCATCAATCAGTGTTTTCTACTAAAAAGCCTCGTGATAAAAGATGAAAAACGGGCATTGTTGTATAGGCGGGTCTGAGGATATACGTTAGGCAGTGGATCGATGAGAATATGTTGAACCATATTTTTGGGGAGAACCATGCTTGAACTTTATGGAACAAACTTGAACATTTGTATGGAAGAAAGTGTGGGAAAAACAAGATGTTTTTGATAAAGCATATATTGGCTATGAAAAACAAGAAATGCAGCGTTGTTTCTTGGCTCAATCTTGCTAGGAGTGCTGTTTTGAATGAAGAAATGCGGAACAAATCACATGGTTCATTANGGGTGCTTCTCTCACTTGGGAGTTGCGGTAACACCAAAAACTCTCACTCATTTTTCTCATATTCTCTTCTTTGATCCATGAGCGAATTTGGTTGCAAAATGTGTTAGATTTTATGCATCATGATTGTAGATTGTTTTTGTATTGATGTATATAGGTTTAGGGATTGATTAAGTTACTATTATTTTAAATTAGTGAATCCTTTGAATTTGAATTTCTAAGTTTCGATTGGATTTGATGTAGACTTTTTTTGTATAACCTTTTTTAGGGTTTTTGTTGTATGATAGATGTAGAATGAATCTAATATTTTATTAAATATTTTGGAATGATTTTGAAGGTCATTTAGTTTTAGGGGCTTTATGACTGAAGTTTGTTATTAAAATTGGTGATGAAATTGTGAAAATTTGTTAAAATTGATTTGGGGCTTTTGTTATATGTTATTAAAATTGGTGATAGAATTGTGAAAATTTCTTAAAATTTATTTGGGCCTTTGTTCGATGATAGATGTGGAGTGGTTATAATATTATTGTTAGATAATTCTTTATTTTGGGATTGTTCTCAGAGAAGTGTCTTTACTATTAAAACATAGAAACTTATTTTGTAACTTGTTAATATAAATTTTGCAACATCTCTCTTGTGGTTTTCCGAGTACATATTTTATACAGTGTGTTTTGTGTGCTTGAAAAACCATTGAGAGGCGAAAATGGTGATTTTATCTAGAAATTGGTTTTGTTTGATATACTTAATTGCACAAGTGTGGTAGCACTTTGTGTGTGCGCACTCTTCCTTTTCTCTAACAAAGTGGTATTGGGTTTGTCTGTGTTATTTGTCTTTTGGAGAATAATGGAAGTTAATACAACTAAGATAATCCCAATTATCCTCTTTGGAAAGGAAAGATGGGAGATTTGCTTGATGTGAAAAACCTTCATCAATCAGTGTTTTCTACTAAAAAGCCTCGTGATAAAAGATGAAAAACGGGCATTGTTGTATAGGCGGGTCTGAGGATATACGTTAGGCAGTGGATCGATGAGAATATGTTGAACCATATTTTTGGGGAGAACCATGCTTGAACTTTATGGAACAAACTTGAACATTTGTATGGAAGAAAGTGTGGGAAAAACAAGATGTTTTTGATAAAGCATATATTGGCTATGAAAAACAAGAAATGCAGCGTTGTTTCTTGGCTCAATCTTGCTAGGAGTGCTGTTTTGAATGAAGAAATGCGGAACAAATCACATGGTTCATTAGAGTTAGAGGTCATGGTTACTGATCAGTCTATGGGGAGGAGCAAGAGCCCCGGTCCAGACTAAAGCCAATGACACAGCTTGAACTAAATTCTTGAAGGACCAAAGGAACACTCAGTGAATAATGATAACGACATATGTCATTTGTCATTGGGCATATGTCATCACCATTTGAGTGACGTCATTCATATGGTAAATGTCGACACCAGTGGGCCCAGCAGAATCAAATAATATTAAAAAAAAATTAAATATTACTCCTAAACATGCCAAATGTAACTTAGCACACAACTATGCTAACATGGTAGGTAGGTAATGTCTCCAAGATAACCTCTTCAATACCAACATGTCTCCAAGTAACTACAGAAGCAGGGTATGTACAAATCCTGTATGGGGAAATAATGTTTACTACTTTTAAATATTAAAAGGAGATTGCTAATAGTTGTGTGGAGTTTAGCAATGTCCTTATTTTTAAATCAACAAAAATACCTTCTTATATATAAGAACAACTAATTGTATCAAACATCATAGAGAATGTCTAAGATCATTTAACTTATACAAATATCATAATAAGTCAAAAGTTTGAATAGAACAAGTATTTCATAAACAGAGACACACTATTTTTAAAACAGATAAGTCTATTTTTCTTTTCTTTTTTATCATTTTAGATTTTTTGTTTTTGTTTTTTTAGACACACTTAAAAAAGAAAACTTTTTTTTTTTTTTTTTTTTTTTCTC
>QAOA01000186.1:0-5000 GCA_003255065.1 Cercis canadensis
AGCACCAGATTTGAGCCATGAACCGGAGGAGAATCCCATTTGACAATAGAGTCACTCCCTAGATACTTCATGTATATATTAAAAAAAACAATTATCTCTAATAATTGAAGAATATCTTTTCATTTTTCACTTTCCTCTTTTTTGTTTTTTCGGAGGTAACTGCAGACTCGTGAAGGGTTTATTAAAACGATATAATGAAACCATGGTCGTCACACCAATGGGCAATGGCTTGTGAACTTAGAGTATCACTTCTTCTTCAAACTTGAAATCATTAATGTAAACAAGAAATATGCACTTTGGGTGCAAGGAACAAACTCCACCTTATATGGCTTGAAACTAATAGAATTCTAATTCGATTGCCAATTTGAGGGAGAAAAAACTTTTGCATTGAGTTGGTGAGAAATTCTAGTTTTTTTTTTTATTTTTTTTTTCTGGTATTCTTCCCTATCAATCTATTCTTTATCACTAGCTTTGAGGTGCTCAACCCAACCCCTTGGAGATTCAACATTTCCTTTAACTACCAAGAAATCAATACTATAACAGCATGTTTGCCAAAGTTGAAGACTTGAAGGCACAAGACATGTAACTCCGTAGAACAAAACAATTGAACAGACTTTGGCAAAACTAGTTTTAAATTTTTTTTTTTCTGACATTCTTCCCTATCAATCTATTCTTTATCACTAGCTTTGAAGTGCTCAACCCAACCCCTTGAAGATTCAACATTTCCTTTCAATACTATAACAGCATGTTTGGCAAAGTTGAAGACTTGAAGGCACACGACATGTAATTCCGTAGAACAAAACAATGGAACAGACTTTGGCAAAGTTTAAATCTTGACAAGCCATGCTGTGTGTATTTTTCCATGTATGGAAGGTACTGTCACTCAATTCATATGGAGTCACTGAATTTTTAGTGTAAAGTTTCTTTGTCCTTCTATTACACAAAGCCATGGCACTCTGATCTGAGAATGAGACTTTGAATGCAAAAGTCTTTTTACAATTGCTGATGATGTTTTCTTTCACAAAATAGAGAAGACTCATCTAGAGTCATTATTCTCTTTCAATTACCCGTAAGTGCTGCTCAGATACACGCAAGAAATTCTCTGGTAATTCTAGAATTCCTTCTAGTGTCAGTCAATTAGAATTTGAAATCACTGATAAAAATGAATCACCTGCTCAAATGTCTTCATCCAAAATTCCAAACACACTCTTATGTCTCCAAGAATCACTTAGTCAATGAATGGAGAGATTAAACAAAAAAAAAAATTAATTATTATTTAGTCGCTCTATCCATTGGAAACATCACTTCAGCCTTCGATGCATTGATGGAGTGGCTCCTGAAGTTGTCTACATCAAAGGATGGAAGGACTAAACAGTAATTTTTTTCCTCATTTCTCGTAATCTGTTTGGTCATTTCAAGTGCAGGGCTACTTCATTCATTCATGTGTGGAGCGACTCAACAAGTGGCTCCACATATAATAGAGTTACTCAATAATATATATATTTTTTTATGTTTTAAAAAATAAAGCATATGTAGTTTGATATATAATTTCAAAACATGGGTAGTTAAATATTTTATTATGGAATGTTGATTATTTAGGTAAAGAAGCGTTAGTTATTTGCCGTGTGCAATCGGTTTGGCTAAAGTGGAAAATTATGCTACATGTCTTGTTTTAAATGGAAGTACTGCTGAGGTTTCTAATTGATATGATGTTGAAGTTGAAGTACTGCTTAGTCAATGCAATTTCTTATTACAATATAATAAACAATATAATAAAAGTGCGTGTGGTATCCATTTATTTAATGGCACAAGTCATGTAGCTTCAAGTCCATCAGAGATCCCTTGCCCAATCAATAATCCCATAGCTTGACCAAATATTATTGTTTCATACTTCATAGTGCCTTTTTTTCACAAGTCAAATTTTCTTCGACGAACTTATATATCACAACCTCCGTTTTGGCCACGAAATCCATTGAAACCCTTGTCTCTTAATTCTTTTTAGAAATAAATATTTACATTATAATTTATATATTTATATAAAAAATAGATATTTAAATCGCTAACAATAGCACCACAATAATATTAATGACCATCAAGAATATGACTATTAAGATTTAATCTTGAGTTTTAAAAATCTCTCCAACCTTAAAGGTTTATTATATAATCACTTGATCTCTTGTTCGAAATCAATCTTTATCTCTTAATTGACTGTAGATAATGATCAGTTTCTAATTACCATAGCACACAATTCTCAATTCAAATATATTTATGAAATTTCTCTTTTAATCATTCAAATTTTAGCACATGTCTTTAACTCTTGAGAAGAAACAATCAGTGGAACTCTTAAATTTAACTTCTAATAATAGATTGAATTATTTAAGGGCTTTTCTTCCTCTGGAAATTATATGTTAAGCGTATTAATTGATAAAAGGAAGTTACAATCAATAGTCATTAGATAACAAATTTATCTTTAATCTCAAAGAAGTGCATTGAAGTTAAATCGTTTTGCTAGATGTGGCCAAGGCGCTTCTATTGAGTAAAATTTAGAGTATGCAACTCTAAATTTACTAATATTGGACCCAAACAAGTAAACAAATTACTTGTATTATACCCACAATAAAAGACACTACACTTTGCAAGGACCGCTCACAATTTGAAGAGAAATACAACACTCAAAAGAAAGCTTCACAACTCAAGACACCACTCTCATGTAAAGAGATGCCTCACTTTCTCTTACACACAAAACAAGCTTAGCTACTCCTATTTATAGGTGATGGAGGAGGTGGGAACTACTAGCCTAGACACATGTAGAATAAGCTACAAAGTTCTAGAATAAACTACAACATATCTCAAGGTTTCTAGAACCTTCTAGACAGCTCCAGAGTCTTCTAGGATTGTCTAGTTCCTTCATCCAGGTTCTAGGATGCTCTGGAATCTTCTAGAAGCTTCTTCATCCTTCCAGCACCTTCTAGGATGTTCTAGAATTTTCCAGCACCTTCTAGCTCATGCTAGTTTACTCTAGAACATTCTAGAGTCTTCTAGTCTACTCTAGTTATCTCTAAAATTTTCTAGAAGGGAGAAGACAATGCTGCATACCTTCTTTAACACTCCCCCTCAGCACTGACTTCTCCAAAGCGGATTGTCATGCCAAGTCGTTCACGAAGCTCTGAGAACTTAGAAGAATTTAAGCTTTTCGTGAATATGTCTGCAACTTGGTCTCCTGTTTTGATCGTCTTCATTTCTATTTCTCCATTTAGCACCTTCTCCCTCACGAAGTGATGATGGACTTCCACATGCTTAGTTCTTGCATGGAAGACTGGATTCTCCGCTAAACAAATTGCCGACTGATTGTCACAGTATAACGGAACTGCATAATCTACTGGTTGATGTAGATTATTCATTAGCTGTATCAACCAAGTACTCTCTTGAGCTGCCATTGCCGCTGCTCGATACTCAGCTTCAGTAGTTGATAATGATACTGTCGGCTGTCTTTTGCTACACCAAGAAATTGTTCCAGAACCAAGCTTAAACACATACCCAGTTGTTGATCTCCTGGTGTCGTGATTTCCTGCATAGTCAGCATCGCAGTAGCCAACTAACTTGCAGTCTCCACCTTTCTTGTCCAAAAGACCATAGTCAATTGTACTCTTCACATATCTCAATATTCGTCGAACTGCTTCCAAATGAGGCTTCTTTGGATTTTGTATGTATCGACTCATCACGTTGACTGCATAAGAAATGTCAGGTCGAGTCAACGTTAAGTAGATCAGGCTGCCTACCAATTTTCGATACATTGTCGCATCTTCCAAGTCTTTTCCTTCATGTGCACACATTTTGGCATTTGGTTCCATCGGCGTTGAAATCGGCTTGCATTCAAGCATTCCGAACCTCTTCAGCAAATCTTTGGAATATTTCTGCTGACAAAGAAATATTCCTTCTTGTGTGCGATCAACCTCTAGACCAAGAAAGTGCTTGAGCTGTCCAAGTTCCTTCATCTAGAAACGGATTGATAAATTTTCCTTCGTCCGAAGAATTTCTGCCTCATCATCACCGGTTATGATTAAATCATCCACGTACACTAGCACGATAGCTAGCTTTCCTCCATTGGCTTTGACAAACAAGCTGGAATCTGCAGGTGTCACTGAATAACCACTTTGTGTTAGAAATTCAGCAATCTTACCATACCACGCCCTGGGTGCTTGTTTCAATCCATAAAGTGCTTTCTGCAGCTTACACACGTATTCAGGATGATCTTGTCTCTGAAAACCCATTGGTTGGATCATGTAGATCTCCCGATCCAGCTCTCCATGAAGAAAAGCATTCTTCACATCCATCTGCCACAAATTCCAGTCTTTGTTGGCTGCAAGTGCAAGTAGGACTCGTACAGTTGTAAGTTTCACCACTGGACTAAACGTTTCATCATAGTCTAGTCCGTACTGTTGAGAGAAACCACGAGCTACCAATCGTGCCTTGTACCTCTCATTTGACCCATCTGGATGACGCTTTATCTTGTAAACCCACTTACAGGATATGGGTTTCACATCTCCTGGCTTTGGCACCAGATCCCAAGTCTGATTTTGCTGAAGTGCTTCGATCTCTTCTTTCATAGCTGTTATCCACTCAGAACTTTGCGATGCTTCTTCAAATGTCTCAGGTTCTATTATAGTTGCTTCTTCAACTATGGCTGCATTGGCGTATTTGGGATTTGGCCTTCGTGTTCTTGTTGACTTTCGGAGTTGAGATTGTGGAGTTGATTCTTCTGTTTCAATAGGCTCACCTTCTTCATTTGGTTGTTTATATACGCCAGTTTGCCAAGGATTCTGAGTCACTCTTTGTTCGACATCATCGCTATTTGGATCTCCTGATTCATCTGAACTTGGTTGGAGTTGAACAATATGCTCCCCCATCTTTTGTTGCAGCTTGTCTCCAAATTCTTTCGAGTTTGGCAACACTTCCTTCTCTGAGGACCACCAAGAAGATGTTTCATCAAATACCACATT
>QAOA01000186.1:7500-14874 GCA_003255065.1 Cercis canadensis
TTCGACTATACCGAACAAGCTTGACTAACAAACTTGTAGAGTACCAAACTCTTCACGACTCAAGATAGCTCCACCAAAAATGATCCCTGACCGTCCTGCTCTGATACCAATTGTTGAGTAAAATTTGGAGTATGCAACTCTAAATTTACTAATATTGGACCCAAACAAGTAAACAAATTACTTGTATTATACCCACAATAAAAGACACTACAACACTTTGCAAGGACCACTCACAATTTGAAGAGAAATACAACACTCAAAGGAAAACTCACAACTCAAGACACCACTCTCATGTAAAGAGATGTCTCACTTTCTCTTCCACACAAAACAAGCTTAGCTACTCCTATTTATAGGTGATGGAGGAGGTGGGAACTACTAGCCTAGACACATGTAGAATAAGCTACAAAGTTCTAGAATAAACTACAACATATCTCAAGGTTTCTAGAACCTTCTAGATAGCTCCAGAGTCTTCTAAGATTGTCTAGTTCCTTCATCCAGGTTCTAGGATGCTCTGGAATCTTCTAGAAGCTTCTTCATCCTTCCAGCACCCTCTAGGATGTTCTAGAATTTTCTAGCACCTTCTAGCTCATGCTAGTTTACTCTAGAACATTCTAGAGTCTTCTAGTCTACTCTAGTTATCTCTAAAATTTTCTAGAAGGGAGAAGACAATGCTGCATACCTTCTTTAACATATACTACAATATTCTGAATTTTCAAACTTTAAAATTTAATGCAGAGCCCAGATGGATGGCCTTTTCCTCTGTAACCCCGAACACTTTCTCCATGCAGCCATGGCCTCCTTGCAGCGATTTTTTAACTTATCTCGTTCAATTTCTCCTATCATTTATCTCAGTCCATCAATTTCGTCCATCCTTGCACCACTCCAGACAAAATAGTTCATTTGCACCTCAAATGGAGGTTCCTCTTCATCCCATTCTTCGGTTAAGGGTTCTGAATTAGGGGAAACTGGGGAAATTGGAAGAGAAAGAGTGCCCGTGCTAAGCACATCATTGTCATTCTTTTTTTAAAAAAAAAAAAATTATAGCCTAATCATGTAATTAGGGTTTACTTGGATAATTAGTGGATGATGGGTGTGTCACATGCTTTGAATTGCTTGATTTTTAATAAAATATCAACTTTTTGATTGCAAGGCCAGCATCTTCCATCAAATTTCAAGTGGCACACTAATAAATAAATTAAAATGGCTCATTTTATGAAAAAAAATATAAAAAAAAAAATTCCCATTATCCCTTCTTTCTCTTCCGAAGTTGGCTCTAAATTATGGTCCATGTTCATTGTTTACCATAATTCCGTTGTTTGTTAGGCGGGTGCCTCATGGGTTGGTTCAGTGATTAGAAAATTTATGAATTTTATGGTGTTTTGTGTTTAAAGCCTCATAAATGCATTTTTCTTGTAGGATGTTAGGTATAAGTGGTAAACGTTCTTTTTATAAAATATAATTTAGACATATTTTATTGCTACACCATAAATCATTAGGTGTGGCTCAATTTACAAACGAAATTTTATATAGAGTGAATTCTGAAATAATGTTAGGAGTTCAAATCGCTGAAAACACTAATAGTTAGAGCATTGCAAACTTGAGTGAATATTAGTCTCACACTAAAAATGTAAAAATCATCCCATAAAGAAACAAAAAAAAAAAAAATATCCTACACCATAGTAATCTAAGTGTAAGTAGGCAAGGTGAATAAAGTGGACCATTAAACTTTTTTCCATTAAGAAAAAAAAAAGTATCAAGTGGGACCATGGCTGACTTTAAGTAATAAAATAAAAAGAAAAGAAAAAAAGGAAAGTTTGACAGGTTTTGAAAAACGCCGGTGTGGTTGGTTTTAAGCAACGGATGAAAGAAAGGAGCAGGGTGAACAGTAAATGAAGTGAGGAATTGGTGAGTTGGTGAAACGGGTAGGTCTTCTTGGATCGTGACCCGAGAAGAAAAAAATAATAATGTGATTCCTCCACTTGCGTTGCACAGCTGCTGGGCGCGAGGGAACAGAGATTTTTCGGCTATGTTTTGATGATCAAACGTTTGTTGATGCTCTATTTAAGGTGAAATTTTAGTCTACTGTTTTTGAAATAGTGAGCTATATTTTGCGCGATTGTTGTTTAGTCGTTTCTAGTAGTTGTTTTTGGTATACTCATTATTGGGGTTTTTATATATAGTTAGTGGGTCAATTTTTTTATTGTGTTGTTTGTGCTATTGTGTTTGTGAAGATTTTCATGTAGCTGATTTTTGCTGAATTAGGTCCATGGCTTTTACCCTTGTTTGGGCTTTTCCATGTTAAAAATTGGAATTTATTTTTGTACCTGCTATTTATTATTCATTTTAGTAGCTGGATCATCAGTATAATTTGAGCTGTTGACTGTCAGGATTTTGTGCTTGTTGGTTCTACTTAATTGTATAAGTGAAAAAGTTGATCATGAGTATTATGTTAGTACTTCGTGTGCATATTGTGGCACTCCTTTTTTCGCCACATGAATAAGGTCTAGGAATATGCTAAAGTGTTAGGAAGCATTTTCTTCAAGGGTTGATACACATATATCTTGATGTCACACTAGTTTACGTAATACATTTGATCTCATCCATATTAATGACATTTACGATAACCATTTCGAAGTTATTGCAGAACATTGGAACCATATTCCACCCTTTAACTGATTGAATGTGGTAATATTAATAAATAAAAAGAACAAGAATACAGACAAAGATGCTACAAAATGTGAGAGTTACGAAAATCATGTGTATTGGTGAACGATGAATCATGAACCTATGATGGAATGTTGGTATTTGATACTGAAAACAGAATGGAATATTGATGAGCCTAACTAAGCTCTATGGAGATCCTCAGGCTTTTAGTTAAAGGTCTGATCTATTCTATTGCTTTGAACAATTCCTTTTAGGTTATAAGCATATTTGTTGTTAATATGTGGTTTGAATTTAGTGGTGGTGCATCATTCATGGACCGTCTTACGCACTATCATGGCCAATGGTCATTTATGCACTACAAAACAAACCATATCTACCAAGGACTCAATTTAATCAAGGCTTAAGTTGGCATACACATGAAGCTTTTGCCAAATGCCTCGTTCACTTGGTCAAAGTTGGCATTCGGTGGCAGTAAATGAAAGTAGAAAATTGACACACTTAAGGTACCATTTGTAGTCGTGCCGATGTGTGGACCAGCCAATACATGCTGAATTCTTTGGCCCTTCAATTAATGAAGTTGGTTGAATGAAGCTTACAAAAAATAGCTTCATGAACCCATTTGGATATGTACTTGCGCAAAGCACTTGAACGAAACCAGCCTTCGTAAAATTTTTGTTAGATTTCTTTGTGAGCTCATCTTTGAGAGTACTTCTATTATATTGTGAGGCTTTTTTTTTTTTTTTTTTTGNTTGGAGTAATTGAGTTTTAGGTTTTGAAAATATTATTTATTTTGTATCTTCATTTTCTTATATTGAATTATTTTTCTCATCGTCTCTCTTAAATGTAAGAAAATTGTCAAATCACATAAATTTTATGTGTTCAATTTTTTTATTTTTTTTATTTCAACTCAATTTATTTGTCAGCTGCATATTTTGTCATAATATTTATCATATCAGAACGAATGGCCTGGAGGGGGTGTCGGAAACTAAGGAAAGAAAAATTCATTATATTCTCTTTTTTCTTCTTTTCTTTGGTATTATTCCTTCATTAACACGCATGGGTTTGTAATTTTATATATAGCTGTGAATACTGTAAAGAGAGGTAAAATCTCGTGCAAGAAAAAAATATACACCTGAGGAACAGAGCCAAGAGAAGCTCATAGCGGCATACACATATGGAGTGGAGGAATTATTATATGGATGTGATGCTGGTACCATCAGGGTTACTGATAACTGTTGCTTATCATATCTGGTTATGGCATAAGGTTCGGACACAGCCTTTCTCAACAATTTTTGGAATAGATGCTGACGGCCTGCGTTTATGGGTTCCTAACATAATGGTAGGCACCACATATCTTTTATGTAGGCAATATTTATTTTATGCCACATAACTTTTGTCGCAACGTCCCTTTCGGGAGCGCGAAGCGGAGCGATGAAATCTCTCTCTACGCTAGAAGGAAATAAAAGTTAAAAATGTATGCAATAATATGTAAGAAAAGAATGGAGTCGCCACCAATCATTNTATTATACTATATAAATCTCTTACTACTAGATTATTCTTAGTGACTTGAATATTATATTTTAAAGTGCTCTTTGTTAGAGGAGTATTTGAACCCATGTTTCTAAAGTGGTGTGAGATAATTTATTTATATATTTTTATAGGAGGTTATATCACTATTCCTCTGTTACAACTTGTCTAATGCCTATCGTAAATGTTTAGTTATTCAACATACTAAACACTCATGCGCTCTCAAGAATAAATCCTATCTTTTGCCTAAAATGAATTTTGAATAATACAATTACTCAATAAGTTACTTCAGTTGATGAGATACTTGATGATAAATGGCAGGATCGATGTTGACAAGAAGAACATCGTAGCAATTCAACCTCTTCGAAACATGATCATGGGATCAACTCTTATGGCCACCACATCCATTATTCTCTGCTGTGGTCTAGGAGTGTTAGAAGTAAGAAGGTTGAGGTCTTTGATGGTAGTTAGGAATAGTTAGTTGACTATAGTTAATGTAACTGAGGTGGTTATCCAGCTAAGCATGGTTAGCCAGCTAAGTAGACTATTTTAGAAAGTTAGTTAACTGATTAAACAGCTTTGATGAGCTGTCAGTTGCCTTATATATGCGATACATGTGAATGAGAAAATTACTTTTCAGAGTATTATTTTTTACTCTTTCTTTCTCTGAAACTTTCCCTTCTCCTCTCTCTCTCTCTCTCTCTCGTATCTCATCTTCTTGCTTAAGCTCTCTGCTTTCTGATATGGTTTCTGCTGCATAATCTTTCTGCTCCATACCTTCTCATTTCTTGCTTCCGCAGCTTACAAACTCTAACAAGGAGCAGTCATAAGCAGCACTTACAGTGTGAAGAAGCCTATTAATGACTCAGTTTATGGAGCACATGGGGAATTTGTGGTGGCGATAAAATATGTGATTCTCCTTGCGATATTCTCATTCTCGTTTCTCTTTCACTCTCTGTCGATCAGCTTTCTCATGCAGATCGGCATCCTTATTTGCACACCACAAGATGTGGTGTCAACGGTGACTCCAGAATATTTGACTGAGATCTTAGAAAAGGCCAATATTTTATGCTGCACTTCCTCTTCTGCTTTGGATCTTTGGTCCTTTGCTAGCTTTCTTGTCTTCTGTCGCCATGGTGCCAGTGGTTTTTAGCCTAGACTATGTGGCTGGGAAACAAAAGAGAGTGATGAGCATAATGAGAAATAAGATGCTATAATTTTAAATAGTCGGATATAACATATATATTAATTTTTTTTAATATTTTTAATTACAACTCTGAATTTAAATACAAAATTTATAAGTCATTAAACAACTTTAATACCATTCAGTTACAAACTGTTTGATCCATATATATTAATTTAAATAGTTGTGTTTGTATAATAATAAAAAGGTTAAAAGTTAAAACACATTTTTTGTTCTTTGACTTTGTTTAAAGTTTATTTTTGTCTTACATCTTTTTATTTTTATTTTCGTTCCAAATGCTTTATAATTGTATAATTTTTGTCTCAACACCTAACTCTATAAAAAAAAAAAAACATTTATGAAAAATGATAATGTGGCATCCTACATGAAAAAAATGAAAAAAAAAAAAAAAGAAATGGCAAAATTGAGTTCCAACTAAGATTTTCATATCCACACCGCGCATGACGAAAAGATGGAGTTGCAGAAGCTGGGATTATCACAAGCAAAAATCTATACTTTCTCTCAGCCTCTACATTTCTCAGATAGAATTTTTATATCTTGTTGGGTTCAAGATATGGAAAAGTGATATTACAGGCTTGGCTAAACAAAAGAGGAGCAAGTGCTGACAGAGCAGCTGCATGTGCCGTGTCAAATCTACCTACACAAATTTTATCCATACATCCATCTCATCAGAAATAACAACAACCCAAATAAATAACAACACAAACCAAAACAAAAAAAAGAAACTCAATCAATTAATAAAAGAAATCTGAAATAAGTAACTTAAGCCCAAATGAAATACAACCCATTCAGCAAAAAACAAGAAGAGGCCCACGAAAATTCAGCATACAAAGAGGCCCACGAAATTTAACTAAACAAAAAAAAGGGGCCAACAGCCCATACTAATGTTAACAAAACTAAAAGCCCTACTTAGAAATTAATAAAAGAAATCTCCAATAAGTAATTTAAGCCCACCGAAAGTCTGAAACCAAAACCCAAACAAATCAAAAGCCAAAAAACACATAACCCAATTAAAGAAAAGAAAAGCCTACACATATATTTACAGCATTTTCAAATGGAATTAAAACACAAAAGACAGCAACCAGGAAAGACGACGTGGGGAGAAAAGAGAAAGAAGAGAGGGGCAGAGAGGAGAGGGGACTTCGCTGGAGAGGGAGAGAGAGAACATGGCAGAGAGAGAGGAAGACATGCAAGGAAATATCCCTCTAAACCATGGCACATGTAAGAAAACTCTTTCTTTCTTCCTCAAATTTTCTAAAGGAACTTTCTCTGTCTCTCTTTTCTTCTCTGGAAATTCTGTTTCTCTCTAAAATCCTTTCTCTTTCTAAAATTCTTCATTCTATTTCAGTTTCCCTTTGTCTAGATTAACTTCCATTATGCTTAATCTATGATTGCATGCATCAAAAAAAACTTCTCTGTCTCTCTTTTTTTTTTCTTGGAATTCTGCTTCTCTCTAAAATTTTCTTTCTTTTTCTAAAATTCTTCCCTCTATTTCGGTTCCCCTTTGTCTAAATTAACTTCCATTATGCTTAACCTATGATTGCATGCATATACCGAAAAAATTTAATTTCTAGGTTTTTACTCTCTTTTACAAATTGGGGGTTTGGGGACTTTTCTCCAATTTGGTATTTTTGCTCTGTGTAGTGCTTAATCAACCAGAAAAATAAAATATTTACACAACAAAAAGAGGCAAGATAGTGCTAGTACCTGAGATGAAAATTTTGGAGATGAAAATCTTGCTTATCGGTTGTTTGGTGTTTTCGGTATTTTACTCTCTGTTTGTTGCTTGCCTCTTGTTCTCCAACGATGTCTGTATATTATACTGTGTTACGTGTATTGCCTATTTCCTCTTTCTGTTCACTCTTCTCTTTGTGTATCTTTTGGTCTCTGCTTGTGTTTCTTTTTTCTCTATTTTTGTTTCAGAATTTTCTCCTCCCTCTGTCTGTGTATTGTGAGGCTTTTTATAGCCAAAGTTGTGA
>QAOA01000188.1:3328-47771 GCA_003255065.1 Cercis canadensis
GATTTGAAGTAAGTACCACTCAAACTGTCCTCCTATGTATTTTTTTATGTATAATATACATAGATGCTTTAATTTATTAATATTGATTTGTTTTGGTTTCAAGTAAGTGTACCACCGATGTTACTTTATATGGGAACTTTGCTGAGGAAATGCTATCGTATGTGAAGAATCATGTTGCTGGCCCTATTGTTATTGTTATCCGGTTTGCCAAGATTCGTAAATTTGGGAAAAGTAAGTTGTTTCACGATAATCACACATTTCTAATTGGCTAATGATTTTGAATTCCTACTATTCCACATCTAATGTGGTGGTATCATATTAATGTTATGTTGGTGTTCTTTTTCAGATAATATAAATGTGTCAAACACATTCTGGGCTACTAAATTGATTATAAATTTGCTTACTGTGCTGGAGATCAAGAATTTTCTTGAACGGTTAGTATGCCTCATCACATACACTATACGGAAGACTAATAGTGATCCAACATTGCTGAAAAAATTTGACAGATATTTGGTTGAAGAACAAGTAATCATTTTTTACTCTGTTTTGTACACTTTTTTTCACTTATAAATATAAAATATTTATTTACGTTATTTACTCCTATGTGAAGGACAAGGTTAATGAACCCTTAATCCTGGAGCTTGGTGGGAGTCAAATAGATAGCATCGATGCCGAAAAAAATGGGGAGGGCGAGGCATCTTCTGGGGATGCCTTAAGTCAATTTGTGACACCTGAAAAGAGAGCCTTGAACATGATCCAACAATGTGATCAAGAAGAAGCCCCATTTGCAAATTCATCTACCAACCTAAAGAATAAGAGGGTGAAGATGGAGGATTCTTGATAGAATTGTGAATTTAAGTGTTCCTATTAATTTAAGTGTTAGAAGATCCACCTAATACTCCTTTTGAATTGTTGCACGGCATAGATGCGAGAAGCAGCAATTTTAAAAGGAACATCAGGGCATATAACATGATGTTTTCTTTTACTTCTCTGGGTGGACGGATTGATAACCAATTTAATATGCAGCAAGGAATACATATGTTTCGGATGGGTGGTCAGAACTATCACTCGATAGGGAGCTTGGTACCAAACGAAGGATCCGAACCTAAATTTGCACAGTTGTATATTTATGACACAGATAATGAGGTCCCAAATCGTATACAAGCATACAGGTGAGAACAACTTAATTTCATTATTTAGGGGACAAAAACCCTATCTATTACATTAATACTACCTACACATATTTGCAATTAATAATGTACAACTTATTTTGCAGTAATTCAGACAAATTCTCAAGAAAAATAGATCCATCTATTGTAGAAGATCTGAGGAAGATGCTGGATGAACACAACGTCCTTGCTAGATCTTTCAGGAATGCAAGAGACCGACTACGTTGTAACCCATTTGCTAACATAAGAATGAGACTAATCGCAAAACGAGGCTCAGATGGTAGGACACACAACAAACCTACTTCTGATGAAATTGCTGTGTTGATAGTCGGAGACGTAGAAAGTCTTGAGGCTGGTAGAGATATTGTAATCGAATCGTTGACAGGAGAGCTCCAACGGATAAACGAATTGCATCCTGCTTACCTTGCGTTGCAATATCCACTTTTGTTTCCTTATGCAGAGGATGGGTACAGGGCAGACATTCCATTAAGGGAAACAAATAGAACCATCACCAATAAGAGAATAAATGTGTCCATTAGAGAGTTCTTCGCATTTAGGGTATTTGATAGAACCGGTGAGGCTGGGACGTTATTATTATCAAGGAAATTATTTCAGCAATTTTTGGTTGACGCTTACACTATGATAGAATCGTCAAGACTAAAATACATCAAGTTCAATCAAACGGCTCTAAGAGCAGAAATGTACAGAGGACTCACAGAGGTTTTGCTTACAAGGGACGTTGTCTCATCATCTGTAGGGAAACGTATAGTCTTGCCGTCATCATTTACAGGTGGTGCGAGGTATCTTTTCCAGAATTACTAGGATTCCATGTCAATATGCTTATGGGCTGGGTATCCAGACTTATTTATCACTTTTACATGCAATCCCGGTTGGCCGGAAATACAAAGGTATGTTCATAATAGACAATTGAGTACGGAGGACAGACCAGACATTTTATCCAGAGTTTTCAAGATGAAGTTAGATGAACTCATCAAGGACTTAAAAAATCGACAGTTATTTGGCCAGGTGAAGGCAGGTATGAAACTCGACAATAATTTGTGTACACTTACTAATTATTATTTATATAATTGGTCTAGATATGTATCATTATGACGATATATTGTTCTGTGCAGTGGTATACACAATTGAGTTTCAAAAACGTGGATTACCTCATGCTCACATATTGTTATTTCTACATCCTGGCCATAAACATCTTACTCCAGATGACATCGATAAAATAATATCTGCTGAAATTCCTGACAAGGAGTTGCACCCCGTCTTATATAAGATTGTTGGCGATTGTATGATTCATGGTCCATGTGGTGCGGCGAATAAAAATTCACCGTGTATGCAGAATAATGTATGCACTAGACATTTTCCTAAGAGGTATGTAAATAGGACAACAATCGAAGATGATGGATACCCTTGCTATAGAAGAAGAGATGATGGCAGGACCATCGATAAGAAAGGTGTGCTTCTTGATAATAGGTAAGAATAATTTTATTGGTCATCTTCCTCGTTTCTATTATAGCTTAATTATTTTTATATTAAATATATGTACATATAAACCATTCATACTCATAATTATTAGGTATGTTGTTCCGTACAACCCGTCTCTCCTATTGAAGTACAATGCACACATCAATGTCGAGTAGTGTAATCAATCAAGAGCCATCAAATATCTATTCAAGTACATAAACAAGGGATATGATCGTATCACATCAGCTTTCTATCAATCACTTGATGAAAATCAAAAAGAGGAAAGAGTTGATGAAATTAAGATGTACTGTGATTGTAGGTTTATTTCTGCTTGCAAGGCGGCATGGAGAATACTTGCATTTGATATGCAACACAAGGACCCACCTGTAGAGAGATTGTCGATTCATCTTCAAGATGAGCAGGTAGTGGTTTTCAGAGACAATGATAACCTGAATGATGTCTTGAATAGACGTGGTGTCAAGATGACTAAATTCGTGGCATGGTTTGAGGCGAATAAGAAATACCCACATGCGAGGCGATTAACTTATGCAGAGTTTCCCAATTATTTCGTATGGAAGCAGGTAGACAAGGAGTGGGTCCCGAGGCAAAAAGGATTTACCGTTGGGAGGCTTTTTTATGTTCCCCCTGGATGTGGTGAGTTGTATTACATGAGACTTCTGTTAAACTTTTAGAGAGGTTGTACATGTTATGAAGATATAAGGACGGTAAATGGTGTTTTGTATAATACCTTTCAATCAGCATGTTATGCACTATTAGACAATGATAGAGAATTTATTGAAGGTATAAGATAAGCAAGTGCATGGGGATCTGGTAAGTACCTGAGAAACCTGTTTGTTACATTATTGCTATCAAATAGTATATCAAGTCCAGAGGTAGTATGGGAAAATACATGGGAGATGATGGCTGATGATATCCTTCACAAACAACAGAGGTTGTTTAATAATCCAGGTACAAAATAGCACAATAACCGAAATATGCTGTAATATTTATGTTGATGGATTCTAATTTTTCTTATATTTTTCAGGTCTAAGGATGAGTAACGATGATCTTAGAGATTATACGTTAGACGAGATTGAGAAGCTGTTACAAAACTATAGCAAGAGCCTCAGTGACTTCCCAAACATGCCATTGGCAACAGGTTTGAATACTCATATAAGACAGAACAAGCTCCTCCATGATGAGCTAGATTATGATAGAGAAAAATTAGCACAGGAACATACACACCTATTTCCAAGTCTTACTGAGGAGCAAAAGGGAGTGTACCAAAGGATCATGATAGTTGTTTCGAATGAGAATGGTGGCTTCTTCTTCATTTATGGTTATGGAGGAACTGGGAAAACTTTTCTATACAACACAATAGTTGCTGCGTTGCGTTCTAAGGGAGATATAGTACTTACTGTGGCATCGAGTGGTATTGCTTCTCTTCTCCTTCTAAGCGGCAGAACAACACATTCTAGGTTCCGCATCCCACTAAATGTTAATGAAGACACTATTTGCAACATCAAACCTGGAAGCGATCTGGCAGAACTTTTGGATGCTACGAAATTAATTATATGGGATGAGGCACCAATGATGCATAAGTATTGTTTTGAAGCGTTGGATAGAACTCTCAAGGATATTCTGAAGTCATCTAGCTCAATCAAACAAGATATGCCATTTGCAGGGAAAGTCACGGTGCTTGGTGGAGACTTTAGGCAAATACTACCAGTAGTACCAAAAGGAACAAGACAAGAAATTGTTGCTGCCACTATCAACTCTTCGTATCTCTGGAAATATTGTCAGGTAATTTGCTCTAATTCATTGAGATAATATCAACTATATTCGAATTTAGTGAATCTATACTAATGTTCTGTTTACGATGACTCTTATAGGTACTTACTCTTACAAAAAACATGAGGCTAACAACAGGATCTTCACCTGCAAACCCACAGGAAATGGCTGAGTTCTCATCGTGGCTGCTGAATATTGGTGATGGTGATGCAGGCGTTCTAAATGATGGTGAAACAGACATTGATTTACCTGAGGATCTCTGTGTGCAATGCTCTCATGAACCATTGATTGATATTGTCAACTCTACCTATCCTGAGTTTTTGACAAATATGCACGATCCAAATTACTGTCAGGAAAGAGCTATTCTTGCACCTACCATAGAAGTTGTAAAACAGATCAACGATTACATGATTTCTTTAATGCCTGGCGATGAGAAAGTTTTTCTGAGTGCAGACAGTACATGCAAATCGTTTGGGAACGGAATGGATGACATCCACACACCCGAATTTTTGAATAATATCACACTGTCTGGCCTACCAAATCACAAGCTATCGTTGAAGGTCGGTGTGCCAATTATGTTATTAAGGAACATTGATCTGCGTAATGGACTATGCAATGGTACGAGGCTAATCATCACACAGCTTGGAAATTATGTGATTGAAGCAAAAATTATTTCAGGCAGTAACTCAGGGGAAAAGGTATTCATCCCAAGAATGAATCTGACATCATCTGACCGAAGAATGCCTTTTCAACTAAAACGGAGACAATTCCCCGTACAAGTCTGCTTTGCTATGACAATAAATAAGAGTCAAGGACAGTCACTCTCTCATGTAGGGTTGTATATCCCAAGACCAATTTTTAGTCATGGACATCTCTATGTAGCTTTCTCCAGAGTTAGAAGTCGGAGTGGTCTGAAGGTGTTATCGATAGATTCAGATGGGACAATATTAAAGAGAACAAAGAATGTGGTCTACAAAGAGGTATTCCATAAGATCAACCGAAGAGGTATGTTATGAATCTAAGGCACTGTAAATTCCAAAGATACTTATATATTGTGCGGTTGTATTTAGTTATTTCCTTACTGGTCCTTTAACCTATTTTCAGGTACACAAGGAGGTGGTGATCCCTTAGTAGATAATCATGTACATAGCAGTTCAAATCAAGTACCATAGACTATTTCACCGATGTGATATCACATTTTCAAATTATTAGATTATAAGAAATCCTGTAAGTAAGAACTGATCACAACCTTTATTTTGTGTCGCCCCCGTCCCGCCCGGCCGCGCACAACAAGATGCATTAGTAATGTGTAAATGGGATAAATAAATACAATTGAGTGTAACATGACCTAAATTTGAAAGAAGTTTGGTTTGGTACTTTGGTCATTTACTTATCATAGGAGCATTAGTAATGTGAAGGTCTAAAATACAGAGCCCACAACAAGATGCAGTGCAGTGTGCACATAACTTATAAAGATGTTATTAAAGAATATGATAATGATTGATGCTTATCCTAAATAACCTATAGTACATACTTGCTACTTTTTTCATACTCAAAGTGACTTTGTATATTTCAAGTCATTAGGTATAACAATATTGCAATTTCAGGATCAATGCAAAATCGTGTGGACTTAGAGAAAGACGTTGACATTCCCAATACAAATCATATACCATAGCTTTTTTGAGTATAGCATTATCTCATTTTGAATTTGTTCAATGCTCTTTCAAATGTATTATGAATTCATGATTCATACTTTTAATGTATTGCATCTACGGTTCAAAATATGAAATCTATAGTTAGTATATTAGATCACATATATTTTATATAAATTATGCTCCTATGACCAAATAAATTTCATCCCAAATTCCGTTATCTAGGTCCCACACCCCGCCACCAAGCAGCCCGCGCATCAGCGCGGGAATAGTACTAGTAATATTAAAAACATAATGCACAATGTGAAGCTAACAAGTGCCCCTATCAAGGTGACGACAAGTGGCAAACTGTGTGAATTGCTTCAATTCTATAGCATTTAAAAAATCATCTAAAATATGAGACATGTTTGACTTATAAATAAAAAACATAAAAAAGAAATTAAAATTTGTGGCATTAAATAACTTCCATATTTAGACTTTCAGCATTTAGTATTTGCTGAATAATTAAAAAAATAAAACGTAAAAGACCAAAATCAATCTAATATTAATGACTTGATTGGCAAGACCAATTAGAAACCGAAATTATTAATTCAAATATTCAAATCAGCAAAATTTTAGGGTGCCTACATAAACTTCTATATATATCACACTCCATATGAGGCTCATGCTTATTGGCTCACGAATTTATCAACCATTTGTCTCCATCTGAAGAAGCACCTAGGTTTGCTCTTTCAAATAATATTTTCTATCGATGTAGTTCTCTTCCTTAATATTTATTCCATTCTAATATATCTCTCAATCTTCTTATGCAGTCGTTTTGCTATTTCATTATTCCTTTTTTTTTTTTTTCTCAATCTTCTCCATCTCCAAAAGCAATAAGGTATGTTTTTTCTCTATATTTTTTTTGTTGCTGTAATTTTGTTTCTCAATATCTATTTCATTATAATATATATCTCAAACTCCTAATGCATCTGTTTTGCTCCTTCAATATTCCTTTTTCTCACCAATGATTTCCCCATCTTCAAAGGAAACAAGGATTGTTCTTTCTTTATATACCATTTGTTGCCCTCTTTCACGATATTTATTCAATTCTAATATATCTCTCCATCTCCTTATGTGGCCGTGTGACTCTTTTATTTTTTTCATCTTCTTTCCATCTCCTCGATCTCCAAATGTAATAAGGTTTGTTCTTTGTCTATAAAATATTTGGTCTTAAATCTTTTTTTTTTTTTCCGGCATCNCTTTTTTTTTTTCCAGCATCTCCTCTATGTCCTAAAACAACAATGTTTGTTCTTTCTTTATACATCATTTGTTTATGTAATATTGGTTCTTAAATATTTTTCTTTATTATATATCTCTCCATCTCCTTATGCAACCGTGTGACTCCTTTACTTTTTCTTCTTCTTTCCATCTCCTCAATTTCCAAAGGCAATAAAGTTTTCTCTAATATTTGGTCTTTCATTTTTTTTTTCTTTTTTCAGCATCTCTTCTATCTCCTAAAACAACAAGGTTTATTTATTTTTTCTCTATACACCATTTGTTTATGTAATATTGGTTCTCAAAATATTTTTCTTTATTATATATATCTTAATCTCATATGATTTTCTTTCTCAATTTCTGACACTATATGATTAACAGTTAAAAAATGACTATGACAAGATATCAATCCAAAAAAAATGGTGCTGAAAAAACCATTTCACATTGACACCTTTAGAAATTCTTCCAGGGGACTATTGGATTGTATTAGATGGCACAAATTATATTGGCAACTGGGCACTAGATGTTTTTGATTGAGAACTGCCATTTCGAAGGCTCTCTCTCTCCCTATCTTAAGGTGCATGCATACGTACTAATAAGTTTATATTCTTTGCAACTTCTTGAGCTGGTGATGACAATACCATTAATCTCACTCCCTATGTTCCCCACTACTATTAGAGTTAATAGTTCTGGAACATGTATATTTTGTATTAATGAACTTGATATATAGTATGCTAAGACATTCGACTAAGATTTATGTCTTCAGCTTAGTATTGCTTGAATTGTAAACCTTTATCTAAGTTTGGATGGGCTTTGCATTCTCTAGATGCACTCTTCATTCACTTTTGTTACTGACTATCTCTTGGCTTGAGATAATGCTATTATATATTTCCAGTTTAATGTGTTACAATAGAATGATAGATTTCCTTTTATGAGCAAAATATTTGGTTCCACCTTGGCATTGCATCACAGTTTGGATTCATACAAATTTCTAAGTTTTTTTATAGTTATATTCCAGACTTTTATATGCATATATCTGACTCTTAAGTGGCTTGCAAACTAAGTGTTTAGGACGCTTATAGACAACATGGTGCTTGGAGTATCTAAAGGTTTTGAAAAGAAACTTCAACTATTGGTGTTGGGTGTTGATACCAAAATTAGGTAATAAGAAATAAAGGAAATCAAAAAAATCATAATAATAATAAAATACAAAAAAAAAAATTATTATTAATAACAATAAATTAGAAAAAAAAGCAAAATTGATATCTCTGCAATCCTAACTCTGGGCGGCAATCTACTTTCGGCGAAGTGCCATTCACCAGTCTGGCACCACCCACCCTACAGTGCCTTTGCAGCTTAAAATCAGGAAAAAATACATCAATTAATCAGGCAACTTGCACACAATTTTGGCTATAAAAAACCTCACAATACACAGACAGGGAGGACCGAAATTCTGAAACAAAAATAGAGAGAAAAGAAACACAAACAGAGAACAATACACAGACACAAGAGTGAACAGGAAGAGGCAAGCAACAAACAACGAGTAAAATTCTGAACCACTAAACAACCAAAAGCAAGAAAATCCAGTACCACATCGAATGGGAAACTCCAAAAATTTTATCATATAAGGTATTAATACCATCTCACATTTTTGTTGTTGTGTAAATATTTTATTGTTGGTTAAATACTACACAGAGCACAAATTTAACCACGATTTTTGATATCATAAATCAAAAAAATCCCCAAATTACTTTTCATTTTTCGTTTACGGTATATACACTCCACCCCTTTCATTTATTTTCTTAGACAAACCGAACCAAAAATTAAAACAGAGGTTACCAGAGGAAGGGAAAGAGAGATAAAGCACAAAAATTAACCCATTCCCGTACCTGTTAGCACCCAATCTAGAGAGGTAAACAACACCTAGAAGAAGGGAACAAAAAATACACAGAAGAGGGGCACATGCATCCCCAATTCTTAGAGAGAGAAAACTTCTCTTTAGAAAGAGAAACCAATTGAAAAGGGGAGACAAAGATGTAGAAGGAAAAAACCATCGATTGAGGGAAAGAGAGTGAGTTTCATACCTTGAATTCATGGCTTAAGAATTAATTTGGTTTCGGGATTTGATGTTGGATGGGGGTAGAAGTCTTGGTCTTGCGTTTTTCCTTTGCTTCCCTGTTGCCTCTTGCTTTTCTTCCCCATGGCTTTTTCTTTTCTCTCTATCCGGTTTCCCTTTCCTTTGATTTTTTGCGTTTTTATGCTTTAAATTATTGATCCATTTTATTGTTTTTTTTTAATTAAATTGGCTTGGGCATTATGGGCTGAAATTTCATTTTGTTTATTTTAGTTTGTTTACGTATTTGATTTGCTGAAACTTTCATTTGGGGCCTTTTGTTATTTGTTTGGATTTCTTGTGCTATTATTTATTTGGGTTTTGTTCAGTCAAATTTCGTTTGGGCCTGGGAAGAGTTGCTGATTTGTTTGTTTTTTGTTGCTTGATGGGTCAGGCCCAAGGTTTTAGTGTATGTGTTTTAGTCTTTGTTTTTTCCTTTTTTTGAATTGGGCCTGTTTTACATATTACTTTTATCTTTATTCTTTTGATGTTGTTTTAATAACTAGTTGGACTAAGATATGATTTAAGCCCAAATATATTTATTTTTGTTTTGTTTTGGGCCATTTTAACTAATTAATTAATTTTTATTTTCATTTATTGTTATTATTGTCACTTTTTTTTTTTAGGGATCCTTGTTTATTTTATTTTTATGCTTTATGCATTTCATATTATACTCAATTTTTTTTATATAGATAAAATTAAAACCCGACGACGGATTAAGTTAAGAAAAATTGTGTTGACAATTTTTTCTAATGTTTTTGAGGTGAGAGATAATTTTTTTGGTTATGCTAGAGGTACTGTTGTGGCCAATAAAATTCTCAATATCGTTTTTATCTTTTTAATTACCACATTTATAGTTTTAATTTGTTACATTATAATTCATCTCATTACATCTTAACATTATTTTTAATTATGCTACAAAAAGATTACTGACGAGAGAATATTTGAAATTAGTCACGATAATGACGAGGTTTTGATATTCCAGAGGTAAAGTGATGTCTCTAATTCGGCCAGAGGTACTGGCAGGGTATGAGGTCAATCCTTGATAAAAATATTTGTCGGGGCATAATTTCCAAACGAACATTTTTCTAAATATAATATTTAGCTTTAATACCTTAATGTGAGTTAAAAGGTACCGACGAGTGAATAGTTAAGGATAGCTGTAATGACAGCGATTCTTTGACACTCCGGAGGTGAGGAGTGTCACTTTAGTCTTTCCAGTGCACTGGTGGACTTAAAAAATACCTCCAATAAAAATCTTTATCACGAATCTTAAACATTTCATAAACACATATAAATTGTCTTTCATGTATCTAAATATCACTTAATTAGTGAGATTGCTAAATATTGCTTATGATAGAATAGATTGGGGGAGGATTGTAATGACAATCACGAACTCCACCTAATAGTCTTGAAGCATCCTTTAGGTTTTCCCAGAAGTGCTGGTAAAGCCTAACGAAATTTTAATATATTTTATAATGTTAGGACTAACTTAATTCATTTAAAAAGATAACTAGTGATTAAATGGGTAACCGTTCTAAGAATGGACGTCGTAGGGTGCTAATACCTTCCCTACACGTAATCAACCCCCGAATCCAAGCTTTGAACGTAGACCAAATTATTTAGGTGTCCAATCGCACCATTCCATTTGCTAAAAATGGAATAAAATGATTGGTGGTGACTCCATTCTTTTCTTGCATATTATTGCACATTGTTAACGTTTTATTTCTTCCCGCGTGGGAGATTTCGCCGCTCCGCATCATGCTCTCGAAAGGGACGTTGCGACATTGGGTATCATGCCATATTAGAAGGAAAATATTTGGTTTTGAATCTTGGATTTTCACATCCTGTTAGGATGACAATCCTAATGGCATAAAAATGAAGGTGGAAGACAACACCGGAATTACAATTAGTGGATATGATAAGTCTGAGATTGGCCAGTTTGTTGCTTCAATTAGGAGATGGAGACCCCAGAACCATACAAAGGTAAGGGTATCAAATATGTAGATGAAGTTATAAGAATAAAGGGGGAAAAGTAGGGAAGAAGAAGTAACAGAGCTGTTATTTTCCTCATTTTATGTATCTCCTATTTTTTTCTCCCTCATTTGTTAGTGCAAAATATACTAAATTTACCGAGTCAAATAAATTCACATTGATTAGCTACAATCCCTTCAACTTATTTTGTCATTTAAGATCTTAAAAGCATTGCAAAATGCCAAAAGTTGTTGCGATTGTAGTGTGACTTTATATTTGTGATTGTTCCTTACCCCTTCCCCCATGAAATAGAAAACACACACATGCACACTTACTTTTGTGAATGTTATTCCTTTTGGGGACTGGAGATGGCAAGCTGTGTAAGTTATGTTTTTCAATTTCTCAAATGCTAACTAGCGAAGAGAACATCATTATGTGCTTCTTTCTGAGAGATAGAATGTTCATATTCAGTTGGAAATTGGAATCCATTGATATGTCTAGGAAACAGAAAAACCCATGAATCTAATTCAACAAAAAAAGAACCCCTATTCCATTAAACAGATCACTTTTACTTATTTATTTCTCTGGCTCTTGATGCTGGCATCTCTTTTTTAGTGAGATCTATACTCTAACCATGGTCAGAATCCTTATTTTTCTTTTCATGAATTATCTGTTGCACATGCCCATCTTCTGAGGTGGGTTATGGCTCTGCAATTTCCCAAGAGAATAGACAAATTCTCAAGGTCAACGGGTTTGTACTTACCTTCTGAGGTAGTGAGCTCAATTGGACCATGCTTGAATCTGGCTAATTACACAATTGTTCTATTTGGATTCTAAATCTAATATGAACAAACATGAAATTGACAGAAAGACAAGGTCAGGGGGTTTGTATTTACCTTCTTGGAAATATATACATATACCTAAAATTGTGCTTGAGTTTAAAATTTTTCTATTCTCAAAGGCTTTGCATATATGTTCAAAAGAGATGACCCTATGTGTCAGTGAGTAAATTTTAGTTTTTGTTGGTGTTGATGTAGTTTAACATAGGAAGAATGAGCATATGAGGGTTAAGTGGCTAAGTGCCCTCATTGCTCAAGTTTTCACCTTCAGGTAGTCAACTATACAGTCGATATAGTCAACTACTATATCATACCTGATATTTCTTGGACTATATAGGTGACAAATAGTCGACTACGTACCACGTACTAGTCGACTATATTCAAACAAAGGCAAAAGGGTTGACTTTTTCATGGTAAGAGTCGACTTAATGCCACACTCAACATGCAACTTAGTCAACTACTTATTCATTACTATGTTATTTAAAACCAATATACCCACCCAAAAAAAGGATATTATGATACTCATCTAACATTAGGTGATCAAATATGTAACCAGCCACGATGGTCACGTAATTTTAAAAATTATGGATCATATTAATGTATCTTACACATAATATATTAGAGAAAAAGATACTTAATGAATCATGCTGTGCCCCGTCTTGCCCGGCCGCACATTGTGCGAGATGAAATACTAGTATACACAAATATAATCCAAACTGTTTTAACTAACTGTACACACAAGGCAAAATCTATATTTAATTAGTCCCACTTACATTTTCTTATTAACATAATTTGACACGTTCACACTTAATGCAAAGTTATTTTTGTATACATAATTACAAGTTAGTTCTAGTGAAGCAATGGAGGAAGAAAAGTGTGCTTATGACTTCACCTTTTATCTCTTAACACAAATATATATATATTATTCGGCTGACTAATCGTGTGTTTAGTAATAAGATTATTTGAATACTTCAACAACTTTTTTTTTTATAATCAATCATGTGAACTGAAAATTAGGCATAACTTCTTGTGGTGATATTCAACATTATACTTGTATTATTTTTACAATTCAATAGCCCCATCATATATTTATTAATGTTCCTTAAAATTTCATCATGACTCACTCAATTTTTCTCTCACCCATCAACTTTGGGTGGCATACCTCCTCCCTCTACACTACTCCTGAACGGTGTCCAAATGTAGGTATCCTCTGCCTAAATCTTGTCTACCTTACAAAACATGGTTTGGACACCTCTGCAACAATTTCTCTCTCCGCTTTGGGGCCACCCCTTACTCTACCATTATTATAGGGGCATGGGGTTCTAGACAAAGAAAGATCAAGGTAGCATATAAATTTTTCCTTTATATTTTACTCGAATATGTTTTTTTGCTATTGGCTATTCTTAGAGGTGGAGAAATGAGCTAGGCCCAATGGGCTGACTTGTTTTGGCCTGAAAAAGTAGAGTTGGGTTCTCATTTTGTTGGCCCGAATAAAAACGGGCTGATTTGGTCGAACCCGTTTTGGTCCATGTCTCATTCGGATTCGAGAAGGGCCGGTCCTTTTTTTTTTTTTTTTTTTNTACTATTATAATTTTTTTAGTTAATTAGATATCTTTATTTTAAATTTATATTTACATACATTTTTTTATACGTCTTTAATTCTTTGTTTTAATTTTATTTATTACTTTATACATATTTTGTTTTGTTTAATTAAATTCATTAATAACTTAACTAAAATCACTAAAAAAAAAAAACTTAAACTTTTTTTAGATTTTAACGTAATTACAAATAAAAAAAAAAAGTGAGTTGACCTATTTTAGCTCGCAGCCAGAGGAGGGCTGGACTAGCTCGAATAAAAATGGGCTGATTTAGCCCGGTCCATTTTGGCCCACAGCCTGATTGGGCCGGGCCAAAACGGGTCAGGCCAACCCGTTTCCCACATCTAGCTATTCTGTTGAGATCACTCATTTAAATATCATTAACGTGAGGGGCGCCAAATCTTTCTATTGGCCTTGTGTTTGCCAGCACTGATATTTCATGGATGGTGGTCAGCCCAGCAAGGAAGAAATGTTGGAAGGACGTTCGAGATGGGCCTCGGCTCATTACTAGAATTTAAAAAAATATAAATAAATAAATTAAAGTGAATGTTAAATTGTGAAAATAATATATATATATATATATATATCCTAAAAAGAGATGAGTAGTACAAATACCCATAAAACTTTATTTAAGTTTTACTCTTAAATATGTATATTTGGTAAAAAATGAAAACATCTTCTCACACATTCCAATGCACACCTATTTCACATAAATTCCTCACTCAAGCTTTTGATTATGGATTAATCATTTTTTTTTCTTTTTTTTTTTACCATNTACCATTACCTTCTCTTTTCTCCTATTTGTCTTTTTCAATGTGTATATTTAAAAGTATTGTATACCCTTTTTGGTAATTTGACATCTAAAATCAAATTTGTTTATACAAACCAAATGGAAATTGATTATTATAAAATCATATTTGAACTAACATATCCACACATATTCTCTTAGAATCAATTTTTACCCATAATCAATTGAGTATATCATCCATTTTTTCTAAGCTAATCCAAACCCAAGCTAAAATGACATGGGTAGAACTAATAACAAAAATCTAAGTGAATCGGAGAAAATGACATGGGTAGAACTAATTCACACGACAATGAGAAAGGCCATGAGCCGGAGTAAGATTAAGGAGCCTGCAATACACGACACCGGTATTCACCCAACGCCCAGATAGGGAATATGTTTCTATATGCAGCGTAAGTGATCATGCAGTTCCGATTGAATACTCCCATTATTTCCTGCAATGATAAAAATGTGAAGATGATCAGACTCTTTATGCTGTAGACTCAAGGGTATAATAGCGGTAGCAACTAGCAAGAACCAAACAAGCTATAAGTATCTTTCTCCATTACCTCTTGAGGAAAGTCTCCATTCTCCATTTGGGAATTTATCAAACATTTAGCAGCACGGTGCAATGGTTTTGGATCTCTCTCGGCCTGTTTCAGTAATAAGAAAATAATAAAATCACAACAACGAAAAATAGAACCAGGAAATCAATTTCTCATTCCGTATATCTCACCCGTATATTATTAAATTGAGGATGGAATTGAATGTGCCCAATGCATTTAGAAAGTATCTTCAAATGTCAAATCAGATTACTAGGAGAAAAATAACACACGCAATGACAAAGCTACAGTTATGATTTAGGATGCAAGGTTGGCATGAAATTGTCCTAAGGAAACACATTAGTGGTTGAGCACTTAGTACTTTATTATGGAGATTTTGAGTTCAAATCTTATTGGGAGCAGATTTTAAAAGAGGATAAACTACTTCTGTTGTGCAGTATTTAGTGGACAAAAAAATAGTTGCCGTGAAATTAAAAGACTTAATTCATGTAAAAGTTAAATTTTAAAATAATTTAAAATTTAATTCAGTATTAAGACAATTGGTAACACATTATTATTAATGTTTAATGCAGAAACATGGTGTCCTGAGATTTGCATGATTTACTAAATAAGTTCTCTTCATTTCTTATAATTTCCATGATAAGATAACTCAATATTTTTAGTTGATCATATCTTATTTTTTTTGTTCACCCATTCTGGAGGTTGAGAAACTTGGGGTTTTACACTCTTCTCTTTGTCCACCCCCTGGGTAACTTAGGAAAAATTCAAATAGAAATAAAATTTAAAAGATGTATATAACAATAGAAAAGACATATAAGTATATAAATGGATTCTTTTATATAGTATATAACTTAACAATCAGCATAAACAGATAAAAATACTAGTATTAAAGGTACTTGTTTGTCCCGAAGGGTGTGACACCCATCAGTTGAGCTCTTGGTACTTCATGGAAGAAGTATCGGGTTCAAATCTCATTGGGTGTAAGTGGAGCAGGATTTTTGGAGGAGATAGCCGGATAGGGCAGTGGACCAAAAATAAAGGTACTTGTTTTTGAGACTTAATGAAAAAATCAGAAAGAAGTTTGTTTTTGACATTTTTTTTCCTACTGAAGTGTGGTGAGGAGGTAAACCTCATAATTGGTGTGAAAATAACACCCATTCATAACCATCTGCCACCATTGAAAGATAGACGGGACATAATATCATCTTTACGTTTCACTAAAAGTATATATGATCTTCAGGAGTCAACCAAGTTATCCTCTCACACCTCATGGAAATGAAAGAACTTACTGAAATATTTTATATCATATTAAGTGCTAATATGAAATTATAATGTAATAAAATATATATCATTTATAAGATAATATGAATTCATTCAGCCATGAATTATAGGTTTTAACTATATTTCTTTCAATTTATTTCAATACACACAACAAACATTTCGGACTACCTCTAAGCTCTTAAATCAAAGTGAAAAAGATTTTTTTTTTTTCATCAAGATTTTCTGTAATAATAAACTAAATAATAGAAAGGCAATGCCACGAAAGTAGTAAAACTTGCTCTATACCTGTTCAGCATCAATAAGGGCCAGCATAGCCCATCCAGTATTTACTACATGTGATCTGTTGCCTTCCACATTTGAATACACCTGTACAAAGAAGCAAGCATATTGTTAAGAGAATAACTACAGAAATCTCACTCATTGTTAGTTTGAAGAACTTAATGCAAAAGTATTATATCAAGAACGACTTGTACAAGTTATATTCTTGAATTTTGTCTTCCCATTTTATTTAATATAGATTCCTAAATACTTGACAATTTCTTTATTTGGGCAAATATATGAGCATCTCTTGTGAAAAATCGAGCAGATAGCACGGCATTCCCCTTTCATATAAAAAAAAAAAATAATTGTAAAACTCTGAATCTATTCACTTCATCCAGTGGTTGGTATTTCCTCTGCATGACTGAACACAGAGAGATAGAAACATAAATCATTTTCTGTCTAGGGTTGATGATCTTAACTTTCCAAGAACTGTAGCATATGAAAATTTGAAGAGATGCTAAAATAAATATTTCCCTGCTGTATTTATATGCAAATTTTTTGGATATGTAAATTGCATCAACATACAAAAGACTTCAATTGGAAATAGTTTCAACAGGCGTCAAGTTCTTCATTTGATGCCACTCATGTTATCAGCTAGTAGTAAGAACAACTTCCAACAGCCAGCCTTAACATTGATATCCAATGGTATTGGAATTGGGAGGTTACAGCTCATGATAGAATTTGAACTGTGTCTACAACTGAGTGCTTACTACCAAGGGGAGTGCCTAAGCCAAGCAAGGTCAAATAGTGGGTTCTTTCTTTCAGGGCATGGACAATATTCTTGCTCTTGATTTATCACTTAGCACAAATAATGTTGATGATTTAGATCCACTATTGTTTTAAGGACCTATTGCCTTTTTATCCTATGCTTCAAATCCCAAAAATCATGTCTTTGCATGCAGATGAGCACATATATCTTCTAAGCTATAATAACAAGAAGCACTGATCAGAAGAGACTCTGGCATGCAGGAGCCTAATCGAAACTGATACTGACATCAGACCAGCAAACGTGACCTTATTTTGACAAGACAGGTAACTCTCTCCCCAGCCACCTGAAGGAAGCTGCTTAGACAGCAGAAATTCACAAGCTTTACGGATGCTTGAGCAATTACTGAAGTTCTTTCCCGCAGCCACCAACCCTTTTACCCCAAACCAAACACCGTAGGTGAAGCATATTGCCCAAGATCCATACCTGTTTAGCAGTTTAACTTGTTAGGTGACTATTGAAACAAGAAACTCCAATCCGAAGGCAGAAACTGATAGAAAAATGAGTAAAACAAACTAGAGATGTATGCATGCATAAACTAAAATATCTTAAATATTGTAAATCAAATCAATTCAAAGGTTTCTGAAAATGAGGGTTTTCCAAAGGGGAGGGCCAAACCATGAACCATCTGATTCTTGTATTCTTTGAATAAAGGCAGCAGCATTTTCAATACAATGTTCTATTTCTTCTTGACGATGCCCAGGATATGATTTCCTAAATGATGCCAAAGCTTGAATTGCAGCTGAGGTACACTCCACATAGCTAGAGATCATATAATAAAGAAATCTCAGAGACGTTAAAATTTGAGAGAGGTAGGGGGAGGAAGGTGGGATACAGAAAATGATATTGAGAAAGCATTTGATAGCTTACGGATAATCAATAACGATGTCGCCAAAAGTTTCAGCAGGATTGATCAACTGACAACAGAGAAGACAAAAACGTCACAAACAAGTGAAGCCCTATTTCTGAAACCTAAAACGAATTAGATCATGAAAACCCGAAAATATTTGGGCCTGTTTGAAATCTGTTTTTAAAAACAGTTTTTTGTTTTTGAAAATAATAAAACAAAAAAACTTGTTTGGTAAAACTGTTTTTGAAAACTGTTTTTAAAAATCTTCTCTCACAAAACTGTTTTAAAAACAAGAAAACAAGAACAAAAAATAGCTGTTTTCAAAAACTGTTTTTAAAAACAAAAAAACCAAAACACTTTCAAACACACCCTTTAATTCTAAACAGCAACTCTATATGAGGTTGCTTCTGTTGCAACAATCTCAAAAACTTGTGTGCTTGACAACCTAATACATGAATGAGGAAAAGTTGCAATGGTACTGAATACCCTAAATTTTTTCATGCTCTATTATAAATAAAGGTAAATTTTCAGTTACCTAGTTGTTCAGTTCCAATTCTTCATGATACAGCATTTACATACAGCAGATTACCATTAGTCAGATTTTGGGTGCAAGTAAAGGAGGACAACATATTTATGAGGTAACATATGTTTCACAACATATTCAACAAGAAAATTAAAACATGAAAAGAAGAGATACTGTTATTTCCTGCTTAACCTAGGAGACAATGGGAAGATAATCATGTACCACTTGCCAATACATATTTCACATTTCAGGGGAGAATTATTAAAAACTAGTAACTAGTATGACAATAGGCTAGATAATGAAAGTAAGCTACCTCCAACCAGTTATAGGACCTTGTAAGCTCATAAGTTGCAAAGCCACCATCTACATTCTGCAATGATGTAAAGAAGAAAACACATCTCTGGATCAAAGATTTCAAACCATTAAACCACAAAACAGTATGGAATTGATTTTATAGAATAACTTGGTGAACAGGATAAGAGAAAAATCATACAACATTAAAAAAAAAAAAGTATTATATACTTTATTAGTAATGTAAAAATCAATGTATTATCATATTTTAAAATTTAATTAGAATAAAAATCACTGTTTGATAATCTAATGTAAGTTTATTTTATTTACATTTTATCATGGTGTAGGTAGAGAAATATTCCATTTTCTAGTAAAATACCTCAAAGTCGATACTAAGTCCAACTCAAAACAAAATCTTATGAGGTGAAGGATCTTAAAGATGAAGAAATAACTTAATTCTTATGGAATCTAGGTGATATTAGCATATAAGGAGGCAGGAAACTAATAATAACAACTAGTTGCATAAAATATTTGTTATTAACGATTCACCAGCTAAAATTCTTCAGAAAATCTGGTTTAAATCATGAGGTTTCTAGTTACCTGTAATGAAAGAATGACATTAACAGCATCATATACCCGCTTGGCATCCAATGGCTCACCAACAATCTGTGATGGAATTTTGGATAACAAGAGAGCAGCCTGAAAAATAAAATATGAATCAAAATAAAAGAATAAAATAAACAAATACTCGAGTCATATGAGCAATAATTACTTTCAATCCTTCTGCTGTGCAGTCAGAAATGGGCCATCCATGATCTGCGGTTGAAAAAGGCCAAGCACCTTTTGAAATATGACGATACCAATAATTCAGATCACCTGGACAATCTTCTAAAACCTTTCAAAAAAAGAAAAGAAAATGAGAGGAAACTGATCAACAAAGGAAAATTGATGAGAATTATAAAGATATAATGTAAAAGTTCACCTGTGTGTTCTTAATGTAAATATGTGCCTTTCTCAGAGTTGGACCATATTCTTCGGTAAGGTTACTTGAAATAATTGCTTGGACAGTAAATGCAGTATCCCATAATTGGCTTCCATTATAGCCCTGCAATAAAATTTTATTCACGTAACATTAATATCAGTAAACCATGTAAACTTTGTATTTTATTAAACATTAGCATATGACCTTAAGAAAAATTCGACTTCAAAGCAGTAACATTGGCTTCACATATTACAGCAAAGAGAGGATTAAATTATATCCTATCATTCCTAATCATCTGCTAATATGTCCAATGATTTGATCACTTGGGTAAGTTCAAGATAAGTTGACTTATATGTGGACCTGCATTTTCATGCCATCTTCAGCAATCCATAGATAATCATAGAGCCTTGGAAGATGCAACTTGAAGGCCTCCGAATTTGGGTCTTCCACCCAACAGCAGAGCATATTTAACACCTGAAAAGTAACCATAGAGTAAATATTAACTGATTTGTCAGTACCATCTAAGCCTGCTACAATCTATCAGGAAATATAGAATATAAAGCGGAAAATTGAATGGAAATTAGCAAATTTACTAGTCAATTAAAACCAGCAACATCATAGCTGGACATTTAAAGCCAGCATAAATTGTACAGCTGTAGTGTTGTAACTATAAATTTGTAAATCCATCCTTAATTAGGATAGCCCAGCTGTAGGATAGACATATGGCAGTTTAGCTAATTTACAGGGCTGAAATTCAGCTTGTATTAAACACTATTTATATGAGAATTTTCTAGGAGGACAACACAGTTTTCTGGCCTACACTTTTCTCAGTTTTACATGGTATCAGAGCTAGTTCACGATCCTAGCCTAGCCTAGACACTCCACGTCTTTTTTCATTTGTCCTAGTCCAGACCAAGTTCTTGGTTATTTTTCGGCTCATTCCTAGTCCAGAATTGGTTCTTTGTGACCAATTTTTTCTTAGCCTCATGTTTTCCGAAAAGTATGATGTCTTGCTGATTCGCCTTAATTGCAAGAACTACTCAGCCTGGGCATTCCAATTCTAGATATTTGTCAAAGGTAAGGACTTGTGGGGTCATGTTGATGGCAGCAAACCCGCTCCTGAGAAAAACACACACAAGGACAAGCATGCTAAGTGGGAAGTAAAGGATGCTCAAGTCATGGCATGGATTATAGGCTCAATTGATCCCAACATCGTCCTCAATCTTCGACCCTTCAAGACTACAGTCGATATGTGGGCCTATCTGAAGAAAATCTACAGTCAAAATAACACTGCACGCAGATTCCAGCTTGAACATGAAATAGCCATTTTTCAATAGGACAGTCTCTCTATCTCTTAATTTTACTCTCATTTCATGAATCTTTGGGCTGAATACACTGACATAGTCTATGAAAACTTAACTCCTGAAGGTCTTTGTTATGTACACTCAGTTCATGAAACTAAAAAACGTGATCAATTTCTTATGAAATTAAGATCTGAATTCGAAGGTATCAGGTCCAATCTCATGAACCGAGATCCTGTACCTTCATTGGATGCATGCCTCAATGATTTGTTTCGTGAGGAACAACGCCTTCTCACTCAAACCACCATGGAACAACAAAAATCCACCTCTGTTCCAATGGTGTATGCAGCACAAGGCAGGCCAAGAGGATGGGACATGAGCATGGTTCAATGTTTCTGTTGCAAGGGATTTGGCCATTTTGCTTCCAACTGCCCAAAAAAATTCTGCAGTTACTGTAAAAAGGATGGACATATTATCAAAGAATGTCCAACAAGACCGCCCAAGAGATCTGCAACAGCCTTTACTGCCTCGGTTTGTTCTTCTACTCCTAGTATTTCTGCGAATACAGCATCTGTGCAACAAAATGCTTCTGCCTCTGTTCAAACTTTGACTCCCAAAATGGTTCAACAAATGATCATTTCAGCATTCTCTGCTTTAGGACTCTCAAGTAAACCCTTTTCTACCTCTTCTCCTTGGTACTTTGACTCTGGGGCTTCCAACCATATGACAAACAATGTTCATTTCCTTACTAATGTTACCAAATATTCTGGAAATCTCAAGATTCATACTGCTGATGGCAACCCTTGACCTATCACAGCCACTAGTGATATTTCTTCATCTTTAACTGATGTCTTTGTCTCTCCCGGTCTCATGAGTAACCTTATTTCTGTTGGCCAGTTAGTTGACAATAATTGTCGGGTAGAATTCTCAAAATCTGGTTGTCTTGTGCAGGATCAACACTCAAGGAAGATGATTGCGAAGGGACCTAAAGTTGGACGCCTTTTTCCACTCCCTTTATCTTTGTCTACATGTCTTTCCTTGCCTTTTGTTTCTTGTAATTCTGCTCATGTTGATTACACAACATGGCATAAGCATCTTGGACATCCAAATTCATATGTATTTCATGATTTGCTGAACTATGGTTTTCTTGGAAATAAAGAGTCACCATCTCTTAGTGCTGTTCAATCTGATTGCATTTCATGTAAACTTGGCAAAAGTAAAATTCTCCCATTTCCCACTCATCAATCGAATGTAGGACAGCCCTTTGATATGATCCATAGTGATGTATGGGGGATGGCACCTGTTATATCTCATGCTAATTACAAGTACTTTGTCACTTTTATTGATGACTATAGTCGTTTCACATGGATTTATTTTCTGCGCTCAAAAGACGAAGTATTCTCTACTTTCAAATTTTTTCATGCTTATGTTCACACCCAATTTTCTTCAAAAATTAAAATTCTTCACTCTGACAATGGGGGGGAGTACACGTCTCATTTATTTCAGCAATTCTTGCAAACTAATGGCATTGTCTCTCAAAGGTCCTGTCTTTCAACCCCTCAACAAAATGGGGTAGCTGAAAGAAAAAACCGCCATCTTCTTGATGTTGTACGCACCCTTTTGTTGGACTCCTCTATGCCATCTTGGTTCTGGTGTGAAGCTCTCTCCATTGCTGTCCACCTTTTTAAACCGGTTGCCCTCTCCATCATTGAACCATGACTATCCTTTCACTCGGTTATTTGGTCAGCCACCCATTTATTCTAATCTTCGTACCTTTGGTTGTGTGTGTTATGTCTATCTTCCTCCACAAGAACGCACTAAGCTCACAACTCAATCAGTTGAATGTGCATTTCTTGGATATTCTGCTCACCATAAAGGTTTTCTATGCTATGATCCTAACCTACGTCGTATTCGAGTCTCTAGAAATGTCATCTTTCAAGAAAATAAATATTTTTTTGCTTCTCACCATGACCCTCTCTCCCTCAATTTCTATTTTGCCATTGTTTGTTAACTCTTTTGTAGGACCACCATCATCTAGACCTTTCTTGGTGTACCAACGACGTAAAAAAGCCACTCCAACTCAACCATCCGAACCTCCTAGGCCATCTCAAGATCACCCCCTAACTGCTGATCCAGTACCTGACTCTGAACCAGCTCCTCCACGACGCAACTCTCGCGTTTGTAAACCCCTAGAAAAGTATGGTTTCACCTCTCCCTTGTCCTTGACAGCAACTTTATCATCTGTTTCTATCCCTTCTTCTTATAACCAGGCAATGGAGCAAGAATGTTGGAAGAAAGCTATTGAAACAACTTCTAGCACTTGAAGAAAATCAGACATGGGATGTTGTTCCATGTCCCCTCACTGTTAAACCTCTTGGCAGCAAGTTTGTGGTTTGACAAGTTTCGGTCCACCCTCCTTGGTTTTTCATTCAGTCAGAGCCAGTATGACCCCTCCCTTTTTCTACAAAGGACTTCTAAACGTATTGTGGTACTCCTTGTTTATGTGGACGATATTGTGGTGACCGGTTCTGATCCAGTGGCTATCTCTGCAATTCAGCAGTTGCTGCATTCAACCTTCCACATGAAAGACCTTGGCCGGCTCACTTACTTCTTGGGGTTAGAGGTACATTATCAACCTAAAGGCCTTTTTCTAGATCAGCACAAGTATATTTCAAGATCTGGTCCACTTAGCCGGCCTCACCAATGCAAATTCTGTTGACACCCCCATGGAAATTAATGTGAAATATAGCCGAGATGAAGGTGTTCTTCTTAAAGACCCCACTTTATATCGCAAGCTGGTTGGTAGTCTTATCTACCTAACCAACACTCGACCGGACATCTCTTTTGCTGTCCACACAGTTAACAAGTTCATGCAATCCCCTCAGCATCTCCAACTTTCAGCAGTACACCGCATCATTCGATATCTTCTTGGCACTTCCAACCGTGGCTTATTCTTCCCTACTGGTTTATCACTCCAACTCCAAGCCTACAGTGATGCTGATTGGGCTGGATGTCCAGACACAAGGAAATCTACTACCGGCTGGTGTATGTTTCTAGGTGATGCTCCAATCTCTTGGAAATGCAAGAAACAAGCCTTAGTCTATAAATCATCCACTGAAGCAGAGTATCGTGCCATGTTTGCTGCATGTTCTGAGATAATTTGGTTGCGTGGTTTTCTAAAAGAACTTGGTTTCTCCCAAGCCAAACCAACTCCATTACATGCTGACAACACAAGTGCTATACAAATTGCAGCGAATCCAGTTTTCCATGAACGAACAAAGCACATAGAGGTCGATTGTCACTTTACCCGGGGAGCCTACGACTGCAAAGTTATCACTCTACCTCATGTCTCAACATCTGAACAGACTGCTGACATCTTCACCAAATCCTTAACACATCAGCGCCATAATTTCCTAGTTAGCAAATTGATGCTTTTAGACTTACCAGCATCAATTTGAGGGGGGATGTCAACGGAAATTAGCAAATTTACTGGTCATTTAAAACCAGTAACATCATAGCTGGACATTTAAAGCCAACATAAATTGAACAGCTGTAGTTTTGTAACTGTAAATTTGTAAATCCATCCTTAATTAGGATAGCCCAGCTGTAGGATAGACATATGGCAGTTTAGCTAATTTATAGGGTTGAAATTCAGCTTGTATTAAACACTATTTATATGAGAATTCTCTAGGAGGAGAACATAGTTTTCTGGCCTACACTTTTCTCAGTTTAACAATTCAGACATTCAGAAAATATGATAAACGCAGTGCTAAAGCAGATCTGATGATCATCAAAATACAACTTCTAGCAATCTTTTAGCTATCACAGAATAGTGTTAACTCAAAGATCAACAGTGTTTTAAAAGTCCTGCTTGTTGGCCAGAAAGAAATGAATTGAAACAGGGGTACCGCACAGATCCCCCTCCTCCTGAATAAATACCTTGTTTACTGGCCCTATGCAAATATAACGAGTATTCTCATCTTCGTAATGCATGTGCTCAATTGCAGTGCAAAGAGCCTTTTCTCTTAACCTTTTTCCCGGCCAATGCATCAAAATAGGTTCAACGACTTTGTGAAGAGATGCCCAGAGAATATCCTGCACAAGGGGGTGAGGGTAGTACAAGTCTTCCTGCACACAAGAACAGAGGTATTCCTCTTGTCATCTTTCTTGATTCAAGTTCAATTAAAATTGGTAGCTGACAATGTTAGAAAAAACAATAAAGAGTTCTGTTCTTGTTTCTCTTTATTGCCCCACCCTCAACATCAAACTGCAGTAAATAGAATCAGAAAATGCAGTCTTTCACCATTATAATCAGTATGCTGAGTGAGGGAGCTAGCACAAATAAAAATCATAAAAATCAACTCATCAAGGTTTCTGAGTGTTATAATCTCTGTCTCTGTATCTTTTACTCAGAGGACAGCATAGATATCAGGTAAAGAATAGAGACCTTAAGCCACATTTGGTTTAAACATTGGGTAAATGTATAGAGAACTAAGTGGATATAATAGGTTATGAGGATGATGATGGTGACAACAACAATGGCGCTAATGACAATAATTAGCATGACGGTAAGAACATAACTGCTAGTAATGTCTTGGTCGCTAAGGTGGTGACAGTAATAGTAGAATGTGGTTAGAATAGTATGATGGTTGTCATAATGGATGGTGTGCTTGTGGTGGCATGACAGTAGTAAAAAAATTATATTTGGGCAAGTTCCTACCCCATTTTAATATGAAACCTAACAAATTTTTTTTGGATAAAAGAAGAATTTTATTAGAAGAATGAAAAACAAAAGTACAAAAAAAGAAGGCAAGAGGTCCTCCTAACAAAAGAAAACAGAAAAATAGCATCAGCTCATAAGAGCTTTCCAACCCCTTTGCAAATCTGTTAAGGATACCCCTCTGAGAAAATGTTAGGATACCAGAAAAATAACAGTAAATCCACAGGAAATAATCTAGAAAAGAACTCAATACTAATTGTATTATTCAATTCAAAGACCAGACACCATGGCCCAGAGCCTAAGGCTCCTCAGAGAATAATTTCTCTGTCAAAATACTCAATGGAAAACAACCTGCCCTCCTTCTTTCCTAATCTCACCCTTATGCTACCTGCATACGTGAACATCCCTTCTTTCCCTCTAACTAACTGCCAGCTCATCATATTCTAACTGATTGCCCTTCTGCCCCACTCTTAACTGATTGCCCTTCTGCCCCACTCTCAACTGATTGCCCCTCTGCCCCACTCTTCCTTCTCCTAGAATAAACTCTCCATATGTTGGGCTTGGCAATTTGCTCAATATAGGATTCTATCATTGCCATCCTGTGGAAGCACAGCCTTGTCCTCAAGGCTGTAAGTGGGGAATTGACTTTGTAACACTTCTTCATCCTCCCAAGTAGTGTCATCTGAGGAACCACCTTTCCATTTAACCAACCATTGTTTGATAGGAGTGCCGGTCCTGATTATGTCCCTGCTAGCCAATATTTCTTCAGGTTCTATGCTGCCCTCTGATTCCACCTCGAGACCGATAGGTAACTCAGGGTCAACAGAATAGTCCCCAATTGCCCTCTTTAGTTGGGAAACATGGAAAACTGGATGAACCCTTGCAAGGGAAGGAAGCTTCAGCTTGTAAGCTACCGTCCCATATTTTGCCAANTTGTGTTAAATGGGTGGAGATGAAATTGTGAGTTGCCCCACTGTCTACTAAAACTACCACCATTACACCTTGTAGCACACCATCAATTTTCATAGTTTGATTGGCTGTTCCGTCCTCCTTCCCCAAGCCAAAAAGTCCCATCGCCTTGCATTCCAGTTCTGCTTCTTCCTCTGAATTGTCACCCTTTATGGCAACGATTTCACCCTCTGAGTTTAAGGTCTCATGCTCCCCCAACACCAACAGGCGCAGCTGTCGGTCGGCACACTGGTGTAAGGGGTGGTATTTTTCGCCACAACGGAAACACAGCCCCTTGGCTCGACGCTCCATCATCTCGGAGTAAGGAATATGGCGCAACCCCCTGGCCTTTTCGGGCAGACCTCTGCGATCTCCATCACCACCCCTGCGATCATCGTTGCTGCGTCGAACATGCCCAGAATCGGACGGAGAAGACGATGGAAATTTGGTATGGGTCATACCCGAGGATGGCTGTCGAACCCGACCCGGACTCCACCCCTCCGAGTTCGAAGATTGGCCCACCGTATTGGAGAAGCCCAGTTCTCTGTGGGCCGGGTATGAGCGTGACCCGCTTCGATGACCCGTTTGACCCCATTGACGACTGCGATAATGCTTCTCACCCACATCGTCATCTCCGGTCATCTCTTCTTCGATGTCTCTAGCCATCTTCATGAGCTGTGGCCGAGATGTGGGGTTCAAGGTGCGAACCCGTCGCCGGATGAGGGGTTGCAAGCCACTCATGAAGTATCCAACATATTGCTCCTCTGGTAGTCGTCCCACTTGAGATGAAATGAGCTCAAATTTTTCAATATAAGCCTCTACCGATTTTGTTTGCTTCAAAGCAGAAAGTTCCTCAAAAGGATTTTCAAATTTTCGACCCCCATACCGAGCAATGAGAGCTCTCTTCAGTTTCTCCCAGGTCAGATTATCCTCCGTTTCAAATAGGAGGTTAAACCAATGAATTGTAGCTCCTTCCATACTGAGCCTTGATAGTTTGAGCTTGACCTCACCAGAAGTATTCTGTACTTCGAAGTACATTTCAGCTCTNACATTTCTGCTCTTGTGATCCACCCCACAGGGTCAGTACCGTTAAACATGGGTAGCTCAATCTTCCGTACTGACATCCGGTATTCCTCTAGGGAATCCTCATGTGCTTCTTCAACTCGGTTTTGATGAGGAGGAGCGGTGTTTTTCTCCCCTGAGGTAAAAGAAACTCCCGTTAGCATTTTCCCCACTTCCTGAAGCAAGGAATGCTGCATATCTCTCAAGGCAGACTTGAAAGAGGATTTCATTTCACCCATTCCCACCCTTAGTGATGCTAATTCTGCCTCTAACACATCCACTCTATCTGACATTTTTGGCATGAATTCACTCTGGGAAATGACTTATCTTCCCNGAGAACTAAGTGGATATAGTAGGTTATGAGGATGATGATGGTGACAACAACAATGGCGCTAATGACAATAATTAGCATGACGGTAAGAACATAACTGCTAGTAATGTCTTGGTCGCTAAGGTGGTGACAGTAATAGTAGAATGTGGTTAGAATAGTATGATGGTTGTCATAATGGATGGTGTGCTTGTGGTGGCATGACAGTAGTAAAAAAATTATATTTGGGCAAGTTCCTACACCATTTTAATATGAAACCTAACAAATTTTTTTTGGATAAAAGAAGAATTTTATTAGAAGAATGAAAAACAAAAGTACAAAAAAAGAAGGCAAGAGGTCCTCCTAACAAAAGAAAACAGAAAAATAGCATCAGCTCATAAGAGCTTTCCAACCCCTTTGCAAATCTGTTAAGGATACCCCTCTGAGAAAACCATTAGCATGCACCCAAAGAGAGACTAAAACCACTACCCTATCCCAAAAAATACTCACTGGTAAACAGTTATTTTTAAAAATCCTAGCATTGCACTCCATCAATAAACACTAAATCCCAGCAAAACGAGCACACAAAACCTAACATATAGAATTTCCTTGAGAAAAAGAAGAAGCCAAACACAGGGTGAAGTTGGAGTGCTATTCTATGTGCAATTATTAATATTACATTTAGGATAATATAGTTTAGGGCCCACAAGTGATCAAATCCAAGTGAAGCAATTCTCATACATATTTTATTTATAGCACGAATAAGCAGTTTCACCAACCTTAGCACACAAATTGCGTGCCTGATTCCAATCTATATCATGATATGGGATGGTATAAAGCTCCTTTCTCAAAGATAACACTGTTAGTGTGATTGGACCAACAAACCTCTTCCCATATAAGTAGGACATTGGCAAATAGACCATCCGGCAGTGACACCACATCCTTCCTGTAAAGCATAATAAGAAAAAATTGTTTCCCTATTTTAAGAAAAGAATGAATAGAAGGTTAAGTAATCTTTACAAAAAATGGAAATAGGAAATCAATTTAACAACGAATATTTTTTGAGAGCATTCAAGAATATTGGATCTTTCTTAAGTTAAGAACAGCATATACTGCATGAGCATATGATGCCTTAATTACGAAAAAAAAAAAGGAAAAAAAAACTAGCAAATAAATATTTCATAATGCATATAGTACACAAGCCCTAACCCACAGTAACAGTCTTAAGTGGGCACTGGGCGGTGCTTATTTTGTTTCTTCAGAACATTAAATTATATATCAAACGACAATAAGATGCACTGACAGGATCAAATCACAAACGCAAGTTCAAATACAAACAATATATTGTAAAAGGCTTTGTACAAATCAAAGGAACCAAAAATCATTCTATTAATTTCTCCAGCAACAGACTCGACACTTCTTGACTATATTGCCAGGTTTCCACCATCATCATCACTTTCTAAACTTATCAAACATTTTTCTGAACTTTCTTTTCAACCATGAAATTTTCACGCTGTGATAGGATATTTGTATCTTAAACAAGATGCACAAGCCAAACCTAATTGATCAGAACAATTATCCATTATTCACAGAATTCTTATTAATTAACAGTCAACTGTATAGGATGGTGGCTTCTGCTGAGTAGTATAAAAATTGCATTCCTCTGATCAAGCAAAAACATACACAAAAGCCACATAAAGGGTAAAAACCTGGATGGAACGGAAGCATGTATGGAAGAAGCCATATCTCAGGGGGCAGAGGATTATTTCCAGACCATTCATATACTCCAAGTACCTATCAATGTAAAAACATCAACATCATATCTATAAAATAAAACCATCAAATTAAGGCTAGGATTTTAACTGAAAGCCACATCTTTCCCCATGATGTTATAAAAGTAGCACCACCATGCCCTAGAATCCAGTCACGTGCTTTCTCCATTGCCCCTTGTCCGTCATTAGCTCTCTCCCCAAGCAATCTCAAAGAAACATAATTTAAGACGGTACCAAACATGGTGCTTGGGCCTTCAATATGCAAACCCCATCCACCATCCCTGTTCTGCAATTACATATACTTAATTGGGAACTTATGGAAAAAAATTTAGGGGAATGATGGTGTGAAGTTCAAACCTGATGATTATAGAGGTAACGACACATTTCCTTTATATGTTCTTCTGATAAAACCACATTCAGCGCCCCAGTTATAAACAGAGTAATTACCTGATCAATTGCATAGCCCAAAAAATATTAGGGTTCTCATGATTATTTTCGACAGGTGCATATCATGCAGGAAGAGATGGTTACCAGATAACAAGAAAACAATATTTAATATCAAACTCCAAAATAGTCCAAACAAGTCTTAAAGGCAAAGCATATGCAGTTTTGTCAAACATTTCTGATCCCCATTTATTGACAATCTGCTCAAACAAGACAAAGTGTTCAAAAACAGAACTTACCAAGCCTGGTATGAGAAACATGGGACCTCCATAATCTCCTGGCCAGTGTCCGTCATGGCTCTGGAGAGTTGAATGAAAACCTATGGCCCTTTTTAATGTTCTTGTCACTGTCTCCTCAGTAATATCTTCTATATCTTTGACTTTGACTTGGGGTAGGACTTCATCTCTTGGATTCTCTTTTGTAAACTAAATTGTGTAATAAGAAAAATGGTTGAACAGTAATGGTAAAATTCAGATACAAGACCTGAATAATATAACTTCCACACTAAAGCACTAAAAATCATGTCATGCATCTCAACATAACAAAGCAATAAAATGATTTATTAGATTACACTCGTTCAAAGAGGAAAGAAAAACATTTATGAACTGACTCCTTCATGCAAAAAAGGAATAAGTCTCAGCATGCGCATGGTAATCACTTCTTCCATTTTTCAAGAAACAAATGAATAACCAACAACAGCACACACCTTATCCCGGTTGAGGGGGAAATTAATAGGGAAGAAAAAAGGATAAGAAATTCAAATAAAAAACATCAAGCATAGACTATAAAGAAAGCACAAGATACATCACTTAGATATGAAATAACTAAAAACAGAAAGTTGCTTTATATAATATCTTAACACATACGCTATTCTATCCAGTCTAATACCAAAGCCAAACTATAATAACAACTTACTTGCCTTTCCATCCATATTATATTTCAAAACCTACAAAAGCATCCCACATTTTTTTTTAATTTTCTGTCTACAAACACTTGCAGTGTAATAAGCAGCCTAAAAATGTATGGTAAAACCAATATAAATTAAGATGCAGAAGAACTAATTTTATGTTAACCTTCAATTATAAAGGACCAGAGGTTAATTGGTAATGAATAAATGAACAGATTCTTCCACATCTAAGCTTGTCATTTTCCTGTTCTGTACCTCCAAATGGAGGATGTAGAATACAATAAACAGGAGTTAATAAATCATCAAATAGTTTCATCTATTCATAGGAAAATCAAAAACAAATCACCAGCATTAACACACGCACACGCACATTCGTGATGAACTTGAAAAACAAGTAAGTTGGCAAAACTGAGAGCAATTTGTGGAGGCAAAGGAAACAATGTAGTGTTGTTAGTACAATAATTTGCTTTGAGGGCCCAAAATACATGTTGTTAAGAAATTGTTAATAATTCAAAGCATCCAAGGAAGAGAAGTGTTTTTACGGAAACCTTCAATGAGAATGGTCAAGTAAGTTTTGTTACACAATCTTAATTGCTTAACTTCACACTGAAGGTTGAAAAGGTAGAAAAAAGAAAAATAAAGCACTATCTATCTGGGTGTCTAGCAATCATTGTTCTTTCCCTGCCATCTTATCATTTAAACACGGAGCAACCAGTGAATTGAAAACTGTTCAATTAGGGCAGTTTCATTTGAGAAGCCCCAAGAGTCCATATAACGTTCTTCAAACACACTTTCCATAAGCACATAGCAAATAGACATTTTACTCCTAATTATGTTTTTCCTGGATGAATGAGAATTTTAGTTAACCAAAAGGGAAAGAACTCCATCATAATCAAATTGTACATAAAATATTGCAAAAGCCAACATGAGTATAACGCATTGAAAACAAATAAGAAAATGGATGAGAAAAAGGCTTGTAAGTATACCTGAAAGCGCATAAGTAGATCAGAGCTATGCTTCTGCTGGAAACGATTCTTGTGGAAAGTTTCCCGAGCTCTTTCAATCTCCATGAGTTCTTCTGGAGATCCAAGTTTAGGATCGAACTCCCAGATCTGCCTTCCAACGTGATTATTCAATGTCCGCAGCCATGGACTCGCTCCCTCTGCAATCTTCAGCTTCCACATTTTCTACCTACTGATGAACAAAGATCAGCAACTGCTAGTAGTACTAGAGCTGCCGGACCAGCCCGGCCTGGCTCCGGTTGCGGGGACAAATCGGGCTGAGCCAGCTGGGCCCTTTTTAATTCGAACTAGAGCCCAGCTCTCTGCGGGCTAATTCAGACCATCTCATTTTTTTTTTCTTTTATTTTATTATTCCAAGGCTCAAAGCATAAATATCAGTGAAAATCACATACAAGTTCAAATGACTATATCTGAGGGGGTTAAAGAGAAGATTAAACGTAAATTATATGAGCTCCTTACAAATTCACACACTAGTAACATACACAGACAAGAAGAGATCCAAAAACAAAAAAAGTCATGGTTGTTTTTTTCTAATTTCATAGTTGATATACCAGAAACACGTAGTAACCTAAACTCTAAACCATCAGAGTACCTTCCTTTCTTTGAAGGGACTCGAAACCAACCAAAAAAAAAAAGGTTCATTTCAAACCATTTACAGGTGTTGAAATTGCTAGCCCTAGTGTCATAATCTCACTCGTGACCGACACATTGATTTCTAGACACTGTCGTTTCCTTCGATACTTGGCAGGGAGATAGAGAAGAGTCTAGAGAAGCTCCATCCCAAATTTGGAACTTTGCGTATCACCGGATATTTTTTACCATTTTCTGTAAGATTTGAGTTATTTTTGTAATTTCTCAAAGATCCGCTTGTCTAGTGCTAAAGAAAAGCACATGATCGCATTCATTGGAATTTTATCTAAATTTACATGTATCTTTTGTCTAATTTGAACATTCGGTTCTCCAAAAAGAGACATTATGTTGGTTGAAAAAATTGATGTTCAGTTCTACCGGAAAGGAAATGGTTCGTTAAACTCTTTAGGGGGGTGCCAGGTGACCCGGGGTGAGATTTGACACTAGCATAGGGGTGGGCTTTGTGTTGCTTTCTACCCCCTTACACAAAGTCATGTACTAGCACATTGATCATATGAATAATAGAAGTAGTCTCTTTTCATTTAATAGTGCCTACTCGTGTTGCTTGCTTGGGTTCTATGTTGGTTGCTTATAATGTGTCTTTGTTGTGACTATTTGATGTGCTATCATTTTCTTGGTTGCTCATATTTTGTTGTGCCTTCTTTCATAAATGTTGCTTATCATTTACTCTTGACTCAAATGTGAGAATTAATGGTTGGCTGACTTGCTTGTAGGCAAGTGCCGCACTGTCTAATTAGGTGAACCTTGCAGCCCGTGACAGTTGGTATCAGAGCCTGGTTGGCTCAGGAATGATGGGAAAGTCGAAGGCCACAAATACAAAATGGTTGAACACTAAGGAAATATTTGCCCACATCGAATCGCAGCTAAATGATCTAGTAGGTGTAGATGACTTACTGATCGAGCTAAAGGAGGAGCTCGATGAATACAAATTTCCTGACCTTGTTCGAAGAGTTCATGATTTGGAAATCAAACTTTCCAATGTACAAGCTTCAGAAATAACTGATACTAGTCGTCGACCAGAGATTGCACAAACCCTTGGTGGAGATAAAGCTGAAGCCAGTAGTGAGGCCCACTGCAGTTTAGAGAGGCGGGTGGATCAGATGTAAGAAGTTGTTGATAGTCTGAAGGCAGAAATGGAAGAGATGAATGCCAAACTTAATGTCATCATGCAGACATTAAGAAATCGACCTTAGGGAGAGGGTGGAATGGAGTCCAGGAAAGTTAAATTCCTAGAGCCATGGTCATTTAGCTGAGCTCGTGACGCCAAAGAATTAAAGAACTTCTTGTTTAATATGGAACAATACATTCGAGGAATGAAGTTCACATTGGAGGAAGAAAAAGTGGATGTTGCATGCATGTATCTTGCGGGGGATGCAAAGCTTCGGTGGAGAACCAAATATTAGGACATCCAGACAGGAAAGTGTATTATTGAGTTTTGGGAAGATCTCAAGAGAGAATTGAAATTGCAATTCCTCCCCGAGAATGTGGAGTACATGGCGAGGCGTCAACTTCGTGAGCTTAGGCAGACAGGCTCAATCCGAGAGTATGTGAAGAAGTTCTCAAGATCGATGCTAGACATTGGGGACATGACTGAAGCAGATAAATTGTTTTGTTTCCTTGAGAGGTTGAAGCAATGGGCTAGAACGGAACTCCATAGACAACGAGTTTCATATGTATCTACAACCTTAATAGCAGCACAACGCTTAACTGACTACACCTCCGAACCCTTTGCTAGTAAGAAGACCTAGGGTAACACCGCTTCATCTTCTTCTAGTGGGAGTAGTGAACAGTAGGAAAGATTCAATAAGGGCAAAAGTGGGGGAGGAGAGTACAAGAAACCCCCCAACTCCACTACCTCTGTGTCATCTCGAGGGTCTAATGCGATCAACAAACCAAAGACAATTTCTTGTTTTCTATGTAATAGTCCGCATAGAATAGCTGAGTGTCCCCATAAGTTAGCACTAAATGCACTCCAAGTTACTATTAGATATTAAACCCAAGATCAAGGTCCAACAGAAGTTGAAAAAGAAGAAAAGGATTCAGATAAAGAAGACGCTCTAAGAATAGGGGCCTTCCGATTCCTAAATGCATTGAAAAAGCAATCGGAGAACAGTAAAAAGAATCCGAGTGTGGGACTGATGTTTGTCAAGGGCAATGTGGGAGGAAAGACAACAACTAGCATTATGGTGGATACTGGTGTCAGATACAATTTCATCTCAGTGGCGGAAGCTAGTAGGCTCGGTTTGAAGTTGGAGAAGGACTCAGACTGCCTCAAGGCTATGAACTCTCTGGCCTTACCCATTACAGGGGGTAACAAAACAAACAATGGTGAAGCTAAGTTCTTGGCAAGGGAGAACAAACTTTTTGGTCGCCTAACTTGATGATTTTGATGTTATATTGGGGATGAAGTTCCTCTTAGGACACCAGGCCATGCCTATTCCTGCTACCAGTTGTCTATTGATAATGGGGGAAACCCCAAGTACGATTCTAGTGAAAGTTAAGCAGTCTGAAGAGGCCAAACTCTTATCCTCTATTAGAGCTGGGTTCATGGGTTCAGCCCGGTGGGCCAGCCCGTTAGGGCCAGAAAAAATGATGGACTCGGTTCTTAAAATACTGGCCCATTTAAAACCAGGCCAATTTGGCCCGACCCGTGGCCCAATTGGGTTTCAACCGGGTTGGCCCGATTTTTTTTTTTTTCCAGCTTTCAATCAACCCCAAATCCCTAATCTAAAAAGTGAAAATTGAAATCCCTAAATTTCATCTCTTATTCTCATACTCTCTAGTTGTCCATTTCTCCCCAAATTTCTTACACACTCTCCGATCTCCATCTCCCTTTCCTCAATCCTCATTATCGCCGCCGGCTGCCGCATCTCCTTCTCCATCTTTTTCCCTTTGCTGTGCGTGTACCTGTAACTGTAACTTTATAAGTCTTTGTTCTCTCTCTTTCTCTCTCTCTCTGTGAGGTTGTCTGCCATATATTGGAGTGTTCTCTCTCTTGCTCTCTCTTTGTCTGCTAATCTGCCATATTGGAGCTCATTTACAGTTATAGTTAGGCTAGTTGAGCTTGCATGGGTGTTTGATGATAGGGGTGTACTGTCATAGTTGCAATTGTTGATTATTCTATGGAAAAGTCTTACACATTTTAGATCTGATTTCTTAATGCTCTTGAACAGATAAAATCTTGTTCGTGACTTATGAGATTCTTGTTTTAATCAAACAATTATTTGTGTCTGGTTGTTAGTTGTTACTCTTATGTTTTGATTTAGTTTGAAACCTCAAATTAGGTTGCTTTGCTGTGTGCCAACGCTAAGCGCTACGTTTCTGGCGCTGAGCGCTAAGCGTGGCCCAATCTGTGTTGCTGGTGCCAGCGCTGGGCGCCAGGTATGCCGAGCTGAACATTTGGGTTGATCTGGTGCCAGCGCTGGGCGCCACGATTTTGGCACTGGGCGCCAGGTATGCCGAGATGAATTTTGGGTTGATGTGGTGCCAGCGATGGGCGCTAGGCAAGCCGAAAATGAAAAATTTTCTCCAGAAATGATAAAATGCTGTTTTGACCCCCAAAACGATGGAATTTGGCTAAAATCACGTGAGGTGTCTCGCGTTTTGCTCAGAAGGCCGTTTCCATATGAAAAAGTAGGGTTTCTTTTTTTTTTTTTTATCAAAAATGGACATGGTTAACTTTTCTAGTCAAATTTGAATGCTCCCTTTATGCCATGAATTCCAAATCCTTTTGTATTACATCACATTTTATTTGCAATTTTGTTAGGGGTTTTTATTTATATTTTTCTTTAAATTTTTTACAGTATGGCTTCCTCTAGTGTTGAAAAAAAATGGCGGTATTAGTTGTGATGCTGATGATGATTGTGAATTTGTGCAAATCCCTAGTATTGTGAGTAATACAAATACTAGTGAAAATGTTGAACCACAATCCAAAAAGGTTAGATCATTAACCTATGATGTATGGAACTATTTTGTTAAAATTGGTATGGGTAAAGATGACAAAGAAAAGTGTAAATGTAAAGCTTGTGGGAAAGAATACACTTGTGCAAGTAAATCAGGAACTTCTCATTTATGCCGTCATGTTCCTAAATGTCATATGATTCCTAAATTTCATGATGTTGGGGAGATATTAATTGATTCTGAAGAGAAGTTGAAGAGAAGAAAATTTGACTCTAATGTGAATTGTGAGTTATTGTCTGAATTGATTATTGCACATGATGTTCCATTTAGTATTGTTGAGTGGAAGGTGTTTAGGAAATATCAAAAATTTTTGAATGAAGATTATAAGTTTATTTCTAGAAAAACTGTTAAACTTGATGTGCTGAAAAAATATGAAGTGGAGAAAGAAAAATTGAAACAACAATTAGCCCGAATTCCTGGTAGAGTGTGTTTGACTTCTGATGTTTGGACTGCATGCACAAACCATGGTTATATATCTTTAACTGCTCATTATGTTGATGAGAAATGGAAGCTGAATAGTAAGATTTTAGCATTTTCTCACATGCAATCTCCACATACTGGGCATGATTTATCATTGAAGGTGCTTGAATGTTTAAAGGATTGGGGAATAGAGAGAAATTTTTTTTCCATTACTTTGGATAATGCTTCTTCAAATGACAATATGCAAAACATCTTGAAAGAACACCTTTGTTTGTCAAATAGCCTGCTACTTAATGGAGAGTTTTTTCATATTAGATGTTTTGCTCATATCTTGAACCTCATTGTTCAAGATAGTTTGAAAGTTGCTAGTGATGCATTGCACAAAATTAGACAAAGTGTGCAATCAAGTATCGTCGTGCCTTTCATAGTTTGAGTTTAGTTGATAAGAATTATAAGTGGTGTCCATCAAATGAAGAGTGGAATAGAGGGACTTCAATGTGTGAATTCTTGAAGCCATTTTATCCAATTACCAACTTGATATCTGGGTCATCTTATCCTACATCTAATTTGTATTTTGGAAAAATTTGGAGGATAGAGCTTCTTTTGACATCCAACTTGATGAATGAAGATTTGTTGATTCAAAACATGACTCATAGAATAAAAGATAAATTTGACAAGTATTGAAAAGAATATAGTGTGGTTCTTGCATTTGGGGTTATTCTTGATCAAACCAAAAAACTCAATTTCTTGAAGTATACTTATTCTATATTCAATCCATATTATTATGAAGAAAAAGTTGAAAATGTTAAGAAAGATTTGTATCGAATGTTTGAAGAGTATGTCAATAAGGGTGCAACAACTTCAAAGACTTATTTCAATGTGAGTCAACCACCACCAAATATTATTGGAAGAGGAAAAGGAAAAGAGAAATTGCCTACACTATATTATGATGTAAGTTTGCTATTGAATTTTTTTTTAAACATTTTCATTGATTACACAATATTATTATGTAACTATGTAAGTTAAATATTAATTTCATCATTTGATAGGATTTTGAAGAATTTGATTGCCAACAAACTAACAATGCCGAAAAGTCTCAACTTTATATTTATTTGGAAGAGCCAAGGATCACAATCACATGAAGTTTTGATGTTTTGGCTTATTGGAGAGACAGAAGTAATAGATTTAGTGATCTTGCAAGGATGACTTGTGATATATTGAGCATTCTAATAATTATCGTAGCATCGAAATCTGCTTTTAGTATTGACTCTCGTGTGTTGAACAAATATAGAAGTTCTATGTTTGACGAAACATTGCAAGCTCTTCTATGCACACGTAATTGGCTACTTAGTTTTGTAGATGATGATGATGATGATTTAACTGACATTGATGATTTATGTCTCTCTAGAGAGGAGTCAAATGTTATTATTGAGGGCAATGATGAGGAAGAAGAAGATTAAAGACTTTCATAATTTGAATAGTTTTTTTAAACTTGTTATTTGGTTGTTATTTTGTTGATTTGATACTTTGATTTGCCTACTTGATTTTGTAGTTATGAATGTTATTTATGCTTAATTGTTTGATTGTTGGTTTGAGGCTTTGAACTATGATCATTTAAACTTGGTTATTGGTTTGATAATTATTTTTTATTTAGAATTATGGGAGATGCTAATGGCTCTAGAAGATCTACAATTTGGAAACATTTTGAAAATGTTGATGTAGAAGATGAGAATGAGTTACTAAGAGCTTGTGCAAAATGTAAGGCTTGTGAGAAAGTTTATCATATACATTCAAAAAAATGTGGAACAAGTTATTTATGGCGTCATTTGCACAAATGTCCATCTCGAAATACAAGAGTTTTAGAATATTAGTAATTTATTAGATTTATTTTAGTCAAGACTCAAGTAGTATGATTGTTGTGCTAAATACTTTTTAATTAGTATATGGTTAATGATACATTAACAATTTATTATTATAAGTTTATTTGAGTTTGTATTTTGATTAAATATGTTAATATTTGATGTTTCATAATTAATATGTTCTCATATAGTCATATTCTCTCAAAAATAAACATGGCAAAAAAAATTAAAAAATAGATTTTGGCCCGTTATGGCCCGCAGCCCGAAGTGGGCTGGTAAAATGATGGCCCGATTAAAACTGGGCCATTTTGGCCCGGCCCGTGGCCCGATGTGGCCTGGCCCTAATGGGCTGGGCTAGCCCGTTAGTCAGCTCTATCCGCTATGCAGTTCAAGAAGGATGTTAGGCAGAAAGAACCCTCTTTTGTAGTTGTTCCACTACCTCATGAAAATGAGGACCAAGAGCTAGTCCCTCTGAAAATTCAAGTCGTATTGAAGAAATTTGAGGGCATAATGCTAGAAAAGTTACCATAAGTCTTGCCACCACGAATGATGATTGATCACGAGATTGAATTCATGCAAAGTGGAAAACCCCCTACTGAAGCCCTTATCGGATGACACCTCCTAAATTGGCGAAACTACGAAAACAATTGAATGAGTTGTTAGAAGCAGGGTTCATTAGGTCCTCTAAAGCACCATTTGGAGCTCCAGTTTTATTTCAGAAGAAACAGGATGAGAGTATTAGTATGTGTGTAGACTACTGAGCCCTTAACAAGCTCAAAGTGCTAAACATATATCTTATTCCCTTCGTGCAAGACCTCTTTGATCAGTTGAGCACTGCAAAATTCTTTCCAAAGATGAACTTGAGGTCAAGTTACTACCAGGTTCAAATAGCAGAAGGGGATGAACCAAAAATCACTTGTGTCACTCAATATGGAGTCTTCGAGTTCATGGTCATGCCCTTTGGTCTAACCAACTCGCTGGCAACATTCTGCACACTTATGAACTAGGTATTCCATGACTACCTAGATAAATTTATGGTGGTTTACTTGGACAATATTATTGGTTACAGTTCTACCTTGGAGAAACATGTGGAGCACTTGAAGATGGTTTTTAATAGGTTGAAGCAGAACCAATTGTATGTGAAGTGAGAGAAATGCTCTTTTGTTCAGGAACGCATCAAGTTCCTTGGTCACATTATTGAACGTGACTGCATACTGATGGATATAGAGAAGGTAAGGGCAATTCAGGAGTGGAGAACCCAAAATAGAGTCAAAGAGTTGCAAACTTTCTTAGGGTTAGGCAACTACTATTAGAGATTTGTAGAAGGTTACTCGAGGAGGACAACCCCTTTGACAGAACTCTTGAAGAAGGGTGTCATGTGGCATTGAAATGAACAATGTCAAATGACAATTGAAGATTTGAAAAAAGGCTATGATTGGAGATCCTATGCTTGCTTTGCCAGATGTAAGGAAGCCTTTTGAGGTACAGATGGATGCGTCCAAATTTGCCTTAGGGGGAGTCTTACTTCAAGAAAGTCATCTCGTTGCCTTCAAAAGCCACAAGTTGTCAGAGGCAGATAGGAGGTACACGGCTCAAGAGAAAGAAATGCTCGCTGTTATCCATTGCCTACGAGTTTGGAGGCATTACTTGCTTGGTTCTAGATTTATTGTTAAGACTGACAATTCTGTCGTTAGTAATTTCTTTTCACAGCCTAAATTGAGTGTCAAGCAGGGTCGTTGGCAATAATTCTTAGTGGAATTTAATTTTGAATTTGAGCATAAGGCAAGTCGGATGAACCAAGTTGTAGATGCCTTTAGTCGCAAGGCTGAGCTTGCGGCCATGACCTTACTACCACACACGGCTGCGAGTTGTGTTGCTACTTTGATGCGGAAGCTCATTCGAGAAAAATTGGAGAAAGACTAGGTGCCCCAAACCATCATGCAACTAGCTAAAGAAAGGAATACTTGCCAGTTCTAGATCGAGGATGAGGTGTTGTATGCCAAGAGGTGCATACTCTTTGTCCCGAAGGCTAGAGATTTGCGGAGGATTCTCTTAAAGGAGTGTCATGATACATTATGGATTAGCCACCTGGGTTGGTTCTCCATGCTTTATTGAAGTAGAGATACTATTGGTTGTAGATGAAAGAAGATGTGGTCAACTACACATGAACTTGTCTTATTTGTCAGTAGGATAAGGTGGAGAGAGAAAAAATTGCAAGGTTATTGGAGCCATTTCCAGTGCCGTGTAGGCCTTAGGAGAGCATATCGCTAGATTTCATTTCTAGCCTCCCAAAGGTGAGGGACTTAACCACATTCTTGGTGGTGGTGGATCGCTTTTCAAAGTATGAAACTTTCATCCTAACATCAAAATATTGCTCGGCAAAAGAGACAGCTCAACTATTTTTTAAGTATGTTGTGAAGTACTGGGACCTTTTTGTTCGAACTTTTTAAGCTTCTTGGTTTTGAACTTAATATCTCCTCTAACTTTTATCCTTAGTCGGATGGCCAGACATAGCGCTTCAATGGACTCTTGGAGGAATACTTGAGACATTTTTCTAATGCCAATCAAAAGAATTGACCACAATTACTAGATGTTGCGTAATTTTGCTTTAATGCCCAAAAGAGTAGTGCAACTAACCAGAGTCCTTTTGAGATTGTTATAGGGCAGCAGCTGTTTCTACCCCATATTGTCTCAGAACCTTATAGAGGAGTCAGCCCCAAAGCTCATCACTTCACTAAAGAATGGAAGCATAACGTTGAAGTAGCTCGTGCTTACCTCGAAAAAGCCTAAAAAAGGATGAAGAAATAGGCCAATAAAGGATGTAGACCGTTGGATTTCAAGGTGGGAGACCTCGTACGCATAAAGTTAAATCCATAACAACTTAGAGTCATGAGGAAACAAGACAAGAGATTGATCTAAAGATATGAAGGCCCCGTTCCCATAATTTCTAAGGTTAGGAAGGTGGCGTACAAGATAGTCCACTAGCAGGGATGAGAGTGCACCTGGTCGTTCATGTCAGCAACTTGAAGCCATACCATCCAAAAGCAGAAGATCCGACGCGCAACCAACCCACATGTTCAGGAGTAAACCTCAACAAGCTGAAATAGAAGATCGTGGAGGAGATCCTTGCAAACAGAGTGGTTCGAGTTAGCGACGTCCAAGGAAAGAGTACTTAGTGAAGTGGAAGGGACTTGGAGATGAAGAAATCAGCTGGGAGAAAGCAGAAGACTTAACCGATTTCAAGCAGTATATCGAAGCTTTCCAATTAGCACAATCGATGAAGACGCCGACCAATTAAGTGGGGGAGAATGTCATAATCACTCATGACCGACACATTGACCTCTAGACACTACTGTTTCCTTCGATACTTGGTAGGGAAGTAGAGAAGAGTCTAGATAAGCTCCACACCAAATTTGGGACTTTGAGCATCACTGGATTTTTTTGCCATTTTCTGTAAGATTGAGGTTATTTTTGTAATTTTTCAAGGATCCGCTTGTCTAGTGCTATAGACACCGTATTTTGTCCAGGTCTTTTTCATGGTTTAAAAATGTTTTTTTAAAAAAAAAGATAAATTCTTAATTTTTAAATAGTGATTTTTATTTTGTTGTTTGAGCTTTTGTAATGAATATAAAAAAAAATAAGCCCAATCTATTATCAACTTAGCCTATTTAAACTTATTTGGTCCATATTTTGTTTTTATTTTTTATTTTTATTTTTGTAAATAGTAGTTAAAAAATATAAACTAGTTTTGTTAATTAATTTANATTTATGCATCATTGGATCTAAAGGAGCCAATAGGAGAGCAAGGAATAGATTTCCTTCTTTCCCCATTGGTCTAAGCTTGAGTTATCCTCTTTTTAATTGAATAACTAAGTAACTAAATAAATAAAGCAAATAAAAAAAAAAGAGGGCAGCAGTTGGAGGACAAAATAGAAAATGACAAACAAAATATCTAGGAGAAATGAGTTATACGTATAGAGAAGAAGAGAGAAAACCATGGACATATAGAAAAAAAAGAATAGTTGAAGAGAGAGTGGGTAGAGAGAGAAGGCAGAAATCGTTGGTGAGCAAGAAAGGAGACTAGAAATTGCATTGAGATAACAAGCAAGATAAAGAAATTCAGCAAAGAACCAAAAAGAGGGGAGAGGGGCAGAAACGCATTAAGAGCAGATGAGAGAAATAAATATTCAGCAACTGGAGAGTATAAACCGAATACAAGAAAGAGAGCCAAAAACGCAAGAAAAAGAGAAAGAATAGAGAGGGGAGCATAAAATTGTTCTTGAGAAAGAGAAGGAACTGAATAGGGGATAAGTCTCTCTCCCTCAACGGTTTGTTTCTGCCTAATTTCTATTTCATTAATCAGTTTAGGTATATTTATTCTATTAAAATGGGATTTGTTTTCTTCATTTGGATTGCATGAATTCTTGCTTATTCTCTGTTGTTGGAATTCACTATTTCCTTACTCTGTTATGATGTTCTCCTCCATTTGCCTTCTAAGAATTGATTTATTAATTTTTATGGAGATGAAAAGAAGATCCAAAGTACTGTACATAGGAATTTCGATTTGAAATGTTGTTTACTGTTGTGATTATGATGGTTATTATTAGCTCAATTGTCATGTATTTGTTGATAGATTTATGTTCTATTGGTCTTTGAATCATGGAGTTTGTTATGGTTCTGTAAAAATATGCCTAGTTGTTCTGATTTCCCTTCTTTACTATTTTACTGTCTAAATGGTGGCTTGTTTGGGTTCTTGGGATTTGCTATTTTAGTGACCAATTAGAGGTTATTTGTGGTATATTTTGAGCTGCTGTTACTGTTATTTTTTAGGGTGGGA
>QAOA01000188.1:48558-139204 GCA_003255065.1 Cercis canadensis
TTTGTTTGTATATTTTTGGTTGATTTTGGGTTATTCCTTTTGAAGCATGTAGAGATTAAATTTGTAGGTCACTTAGGTAGATTTCTTTTAAGTCTTGCCTATCCTATGTTTTGGTGTATTCATGGGCATCATTGGATACAACTCATGGTAATTATAAGTATGAGCAAATCAGAAGGCCTAACCAGAAGATACCTAGCTGCAAGTTTGGAGTAAGAATGTTGTTTTATTATTATTTTTTATATAAAAATTAAGATTTCTCAGTGCTTATATTTTGAGACAAGTTTTGTAATATTTTAGATAATGCATTTGCACTGCATATAAAAAAATATACATGTGCTGCGTAGTATCCGCATGCCCCTTCACTTATCATTGGAGGATAGGGCGAGTCAGTCCTATATGAGATGTCTTTCTCTATTCGATTTAGGTGAAGGTAGCGCCACCTTAAACGGTTGCTTTATGCGATGAAAGGGTTGAAAGATTTAGGTTTCAGAAAAGAATTCATGCATTGAATATTTAAATTCTTTGTTTTTATTTTTGTCAGATATTTTTGTAACACATTTATTATTTTGGGGTAAATAAAATACACATTTTGGCCATATTATGTTCACACAATTAATTTAGGGTAACTGTCTTTAGACGGATGCTACAGGGTGCCTAACACCTTCCCCACTCATAAACGGACTCCCGAACCCTCTCTGGTTCGCAAATTATTTTTTAATTAAAAATGAGTTTTTCAATTGTTTCTTATTTTCTTAATACAATTAGTGGCGACTCCAAGTTTTCTTTCAAAAATTAATTTTTTTTTCTTTAAGTTCGCTATTTGCGTCATAGCAACATTTAGGTACGTTGTGACAAGTGCCGAAGAAAAGCACATGACTGTGTTTCTTGAAATTTTATCTAAATTTACATGTATCTTTTGTCCAATTTGAACATTCAGTTCTCCAAAAAGAGACTTTATGTCGGCTAGAAAAATTGATGTTTAGTCCTGCCGGAAAGAAAATGGTCCGTTAAGCTTTTTAGGGGGGTGCCAGGTGACCCGGGGTAAGACTTGACACTAGCATATGGGAGGGCTTTGTAATTAGGTTTAGGTATTGTTTTAGGGGAAAAACTAAATAACCTATAGCACTACAAAAAAGAGTGGGGGTTAGACCATGGGTTTCCTAAAGTTCTAATGAGATTATAATTTGGATGCCACTAAACCAACCCGAACGGTTGATTCAATATGATTTCTTATAATACTTGGAAAGAGAGAGGGAGTAGACCATGTTGACAAGTTTTTAAAAATTCTAATAGGACCATAATTTGGATAATTACTAAACCAAGTACTAGGATAAATATATTGATTTTTGATTTATAAGAACTATTAACAAATTGTTTTCCATTAATGTTGAAATTTTTGATTCAATTTGTAAAAGTATTGATGTTTTGAAATAAATTGCAAAAATATCTATCTATAAGGAGTCATCATCTTTATATCATCATTGGCTACTAATTTGTTTTGTGCCGTGCCCCCTCCTGTGCAGCCGCGCATTGCGCGGGGTGAAGTATGGCGTTTTTTTGTCCTTCTACAATTGACATGACATCTACGCCAAATCAAGGTTAGTATGTATTTTATCTTATGCAATAGAACTGTTAATCTTTGTAAAAAAAATGTTTTAATATATGATGCATTTATCTAAGTATGGATATTTTAGAAGATGTATATCATTGTAATTTTTTTTATAATGATTACCAAGTATCTTTTTGGCCCCTCAATAATTTTGTTCAAGATCTTCCATTGGCTACATTACTTTACACAATTTCACATTGTTTGCTTTGCTTACAAAAATACCATAGAAGCTCAATTAGAAGAGGATTGAAAATGGTAACTGTGGATTTTCTATCGTCTTCTCAAGAAACAAATGGGCACTGGTAACTAACAATGTTATGGAATGGAAAGGTCAACTCGAAATCAGAGAGCAATGTAATGGATTCGAAATTTAGAATTACAATTAACGATTTAGTGGCAATGGTGACAGAGCTAGCAAAGCCAACAACTAGTGCACAACTCTCATAGTAACTGGTAAACTGAGAATAAATCTTAGTGAGCTTCACCAAGGGGAGCAAAATACTAAATTTTTTTAGAGTAAAACCTCTTTTTAGTCACTGAAATATATGGGCGGTGACACTTTAGTCCTTGAAAGATTTTTACCGACAAATTCGTCCCTGAAAGATCATTCCGTCCGCCATTTTAGTCCTCCGTCAGTGTTCATTAGTGGGGCTTAACAGAAAATGCCACGTGGCACGTTAAGTACTAACGTGGCCGTTAAGTAATGACGTGGCACCTTAAAAAATATTTCTCTCTCATCTCTCTCTCTTCGACATCCTCTATCCCCGCCATCTCTCTCTCTGCTAGTGGCCGTTAGGAGAAGTTCTGAAGACCATAGTTTTGTTTCAGTTTAAAATTTAAAAACTCTGATAAGCCAAGAAGATCTCATCATGTGCCTATAAAAAATCCTCAGTTCATGGTGTGCCAAATCAATGTGGAGTGGTTGTGGGTTGCATGCATGGCTGAGTCAACTTGGGGTACACCGAACTCACTGAGTCATGCAACTAGGATTGGGCATTGGACGTGGAAGGACGTGGCCATGATTCTCCCACTATTCTGTTTCTGCTGCACTTATTTAGTTTTTAGTTATTTCTTTTGGTAGAATGTTTAGCATCTTTGTGTTCGCACGTAGCAACTTGTTTTCTGCAGTTTGTTTGTTGGTTGGTTTGTAGCTATTTAAAGGCTATGAATGTTGATGAAAGTATGAAGTTATTTCTAAATACACTTGTGGTTTGTTCTCACCCAAAGAGAATAACTTTAGTTTTCTGGTGTTATACTTCTGCTCTTGACTGGGACCTATCAAACTCTCACTAATGAAATTATAATCAAATAACTTCGTATTACAAAGAAGAGGAAGATGTAAGAAAATTTTCTTTTTGGAGTTGTGACTGGAGCATTTGAAGTGCTTGACCAAGTAATATGAATGATAAGATGATGTAATGAAGTGGTACTTGGGGTTCCGTTTGTCATTGGGCACTAGTGCAGAGGTAATTCTGAGGCAAATAGAGTAAGCTAGAAGCAGAACCGCATGGCAGGGGAGTTGTAGTTCTGGCAAGAGATGGCGTGAGGATGATGGAGTTTTTGGCAGTCAAAAAGAAGCAAAGTCCCCTAAGCAAAGCAGCAATGCCTTAGAAAGTGGGGGACTATGCTCTGCCCCTGTTTGCTGCCTCTTCTTAGTTATGCATGTAAAGAAGCTCATTTTCAGGTATTGCAAAGCGAATTGGCAGCAAGACCTGAGCTTAGAGAGTTGCCTTGATTCATTTGAAGGAACCAAATAATTAGGATGGAGTGGTCCTTGTAGCACCAATGTGTAAAGTAAGCTCATTCTCTGTATTGGAGTTTTTGTTTTTAAGCTATCCTCACTCAGTATTGCAGTGGCACTTATGGATGGAAGAATGCGAGAGAGATGCAAGAGAGATGGCGGGGAGAGAGGATGGCGGGGAAAGAGAGAGAGAGGCGAGATGCGAGAGAGATGGTAGGGAGAGAGGATGGCGGAGAGAGAGAGAGAGAGATGAAAGATGAGAGAGAATTTTTTTTAATTTTTTAAGGTGCCACATCAGCACTTAACGTGCCATGTGGCATTTTTCGTTAAGCCTCACTAATGGACACTGACAGAGGACTAAAATGACGGATATAATGATCTTTTAGGGACCAATTTGTCGGTAAAAATCTTTTAAGGACTAAAGTGTCACCACCCCTATCTTTCAGGGACTAAAACAAGGTTTTACTCTATACTCTATTTGCGTTTGGAGAAATAGTTGGCCCCAAGGTGCTAGCTACACTGATATAACAACAGTCAAGATGTTGCATTGTCTTCACAAATTCCACAACTACAACTTCAGATAGGTCCATGTATTCACACCTCTTTAAAGCAAAGTAAAATCATATATAAATTGGTTGGCTGCCAAGAACCAAAAGCTACAAGTCCCTCTCCCCCGTCATCATCCACACAGACTACACTAGGCATATATATACATTTAACATTACTATTAAGTTCCACCAAAAATTGTGCTGATAAAAAATTTAGCCACCCTATGTGTTGTTTCATTTTTGGTCTTTTTGTTCATTGTTCAGGCAAGAGATTATGATAGATGAGAAAGAAAAAGAAAAGCCCATAAATAGGATAGTCAAAATTCACACAAGAAAGCATCCAGATTTTGGGCACATAATAAGTAAGAGAGAAAAATGCAAGTCATACAAGTGTGGGTCCTAGATATTATAACTAAAGCCACGTGTATAATCATAAATTCTCTCTTCTTCTTTTTCTCTTGTTCCAAATCAAAATGGAGAAAACTTCAGAGTTTACACTTCGCAAGGTTCAGGTCATAAACTTCAGAGTTCACACATTAGAGGGAGAAACAAAAGAGATTGATAAAACATTGTGTGCAAGCATGAGCATGTGAAGGAGAATTAGAGGGAGAAAAGGGAAAATGATGCTGAATGAACATTGCCTCAAAGACCTCTATCATAAAAAACCACTAGAAAAAATGAGGTAGAAACACTCACCTTACCGGCGCAGATACAGCAGACACTAGAAACAACCGCGATACCACCAATGGAGGGAATGAGGGAGTGTTGTGGATTTTTATACTGGCAAGTGTACCGGGTCACAAAAGTAGTAAATGATGAGTGAAGAGTATCGTCCTCAGGGATCAAAGTTTAACAACTATCAATTTCACTAATATTAATTCTATTTGGAAAAATCGATTGTTCTGGTCTGCCATGATCATAGATTGTGCTTATCTTGCTTCTCTATTTTGCTTACGACGTCTTCGAGTTGTCTTTTCAATCTTAGGATCAAAGAGTAATGAATTAGGATCAAGAGTACCTCACATACACCAAATTTCAATGTAAGCAATCAATTAAATAACAATTAATTGAAACAAATTAACTAAAAAAAAATAAGATTCCAAACTAGGATCCTATTAGTTACTATTGATATTGCTAAAATACCGTCGATCCCTGACAACGACGCCAAAAACTTGTTGTGGATTTTTATACCGGCAAGTGTACCGGGTCACAAAAGTAGTAAATGATGAGTGAAGAGTATTGTCCTCAGGGATCAAAGTTTAACAACTATCAATTTCCCTAATATTAATTCTATTTGGAATAACTAATTGTTGGATTGAAGNAAATACCGTCGATCCCCGACAACGACGCCAAAAACTAGTTGTGGATTTTTATACCGGCAAGTGTACCGGGTCACAAAAGTAGTAAATGATGAGTGAAGAGTATTGTCCTCAGGGATCAAAGTTTAACAACTATCAATTTCCCTAATATTAATTCTATTTGGAATAACTAATTGTTGGATTGAAGAGAGTTCTAAATTTAGATTCACAATCAAAAACTAACTAAAATTATGCAGCAAAGACAATTATTTCAGCAGCAATTGAAATTGAGGAAGAGATAATAATAAAAGGGGCTAGGGGTCCGATTTCACTTGATTATGACTCTGGTTACCTTATTAACAAACCAACCTTTGAATTACTGGAAAACTAGTTATTCTAAACTCAATTCCTATATTGAAAGTCAATTCCCTGCAATAACTAAAACCCAATTCCTTGGAGAATTAATCCTACCTATTACAATCAATTGCCCAATCCCTTGGTACAATCCTAATTGTCTAGGTGTTTAAGTTCTAAGGAATTTAATCCAAGACCATACAAATTAAGATGTCTATTCCTAGAATTACTCAATTTGCAGTAGTGATTACAAGTAGCACACTCACATCTTACTATCCCTAGTATAGAAATGAGTCAACTAGTCAATTGAATGGTGATCAAGTATTCAAAAGCATTAAGCATAGTAAAAACTACTTCAACAAGGAATTTATTCAAGAATAATGCATTCAACAATAAGACTTCATCATAATCAAGCTACATCATTCCCCTAGCTATAGAAGTTTAGCTAGACATGAAGAACTGAGAGAAGACTCTAAAAACAAAATTCATTAAGACAGAAGATCGGTTCCGGGTGGTGAATCCATGCTCCAATCCTTGTAATTTGCACTCCACTCTTGCCTCTTGCTCCGTGACGACTCTCCCCTATCTATTGTCTGTTATGTTCCTTTAATATGTAGGTTAGAATAGGAGGAAAAAATGAAATGACACGCCAGAGTTAGTCACCAGCGCTGGGCGCTGGGCTGTGAAATCACAAGTTCAGTTCTGGTGTTGAGCGCTGGCTTCCTGGTGCTAGGTACTGACCAGGTCAAGGGAACATGCTACTTTTGTGGTGTTGGCGCTGGGCGCTGGCCAGGCTGAGAGGAAATGCTACTTCTGAGCTCTGGCATTTTGGCGCTGAGCTCTGGCATCCATATTTGCCAAATAGATTTCTTCACTTTTGAACATCCCACATCACTTTTCCAACATTTCATTCCTAAAAAATCCAAAAAGCACAAGATTAGCTAGTAAAACGCTATAAAAACTGAACGGATCTCTATCTTAATGAATCTATGAGTAAAAAGGTGAAAATAACCAGCATTTAAACAAAATTAAATACAAGAACCATCTATCTTGAGAATATTTAGAGCTTAAATAATTATTTTTCACAGAATTATCAGGGAGACAGAGTAGAGAGCTTAGGGTTAGGGATTTTAGCTTTCAAGTTTTGGGGAAAATGGATGAAAGCTTGAGGGAGTGAAGGAGGGTCAGTGTATTAGGTGGAAAACCTCATCAAAAAATGACGTTGTTTTTCCAATAAAAATTTCAAATTTTTTTTATAAAATGTATTATATTTATTTATTTATGTACAGTACGGGGTGGGCGCGGGGCTTACCCATCTACATCTCCATCCCCATCCTCATCTCCATTTTTCTGCCCCATACTCGTACCTGATCGGGTAAAAACAACGGGGCCCTATCGGGTCTGGGACAAATTGCCATCCTTAGTGAGCGGATGTGATTGTATAGAACATGAAGAATGACACTTCCTATATGAATGTAGTTGGCAAGGTAATGAGTTGTTGCGCAAAAATCATACACAAGTGTACGTATCGAAAACAAGTAATATAATGATGAATCAAATATCATCCCACAAGAATTATAGCTACTAAGTATCAAAATTGAGTCAATCCTAATTTTATCTAGACAATGAAAACTAAATGTCAAGAAATAATTTAAAGACAAAAACACTTAAAATAGATAGAAATTCAGATGAGAAAGATCTAGGGTTACCAATTTCACTATAGCTATTCCGAATTATTATCCCTACTTTATTAATCAAGAATTATCTCCCTAATTGCTAGTCAAGAACCCTAAACTATTCATTAGTCTTTCCCAAGGTCAAACAAAATTATTTCTAAGTGCTAATTCACTATATTCCTATGTGAATTAAGCTACTCATAAATTCTTTAAGTTCTTTGATTTTTTTGATAGCTACATAGACCATAAAAGTATATTCCTATCCTTTATAATGTCTATAATTTTTATCTCTATGATCTTAAGTCACAAATCACCTCTTAGTCTCATTACAACTATCTAAACAACTAATTAATGACCAATTAATTAGAACCATGAAGAATTGAGATGAAAATATCAATTAAGAAAGAAATTATTGAATTAAATCAATATGGAATAACAAAACTTCATAGCTAGGCTACATCGTAGCCATAGAAAATGAGTTTAGCTCATAATAAAAGATGAAAACATATTCGCACTAATTTCAGACATGAAAACAAGAGAAAGAGATGAGGAAAACTTGTTGAAGCTGAAAACCGATGATGAAATCCTCTTCTTGCAGCTTGATCTTCCCTTCCTTGCTTGCCTCTTGCATAATATGGGTGTGTCACCCTAATTTAGACTCTAAAACACTTATTTATAGGTCCTAGGAAGTTTAGAGAAATAAGGAGTCCTAACTAAAATAGGAAAAATGGAAGTCAATCCCAAGTTGGTCGCCGGAGGGATGCAGTGCTACGACCGTGAAGCTGTTGCCTGATAGATGAATTTTGGTTAAGCATCTGTGCTGCGGCCCTGAAGTTGCTGCCCAAACTGGAATTTCCCTCATAAAAAGGGGGTTGCGGTGCTGTGGAACGGGCCTGCGGCGCTGAAGCTACTGCCTCGTTCACAAAGTGATCAAAATTTACCCCTTTTAATATCGAAATACGCTTAAGAGAATTCCAAACATTCCTAAATTGAAAACTTGCAAAACAAACATTAAAACACATAAATCAACTCTAAAACGTCCTAGAACAAGTAATTAACAAGATAGATAAATACAAGATAAACAGTGTAAAACCAACTTATCATGAGTGGTATCAGAGTAAGATGAAGGCAAGGTATCACTGCCATAAGAGTACTTACTCTTAACACCCTAACCCACAAGTCATCTCTCTTATTTACTAAACCCCACCAAATTTTCATCATGAAGGCAACATTGACTGGGCAAGTGTGGCACATGCCCAAGCCACCCTGCTGCTTCAGCTTGCACACTTTCTCTCATTGAACCAAATGGGTTTTTTTATGATCCGGATCAAACCCCAAAGGAACTGATGACTCTACTTGTTAACTTCATCACAGATACTCACTGGAAGTATGTTAGTTTGCATGGCATAGAAATAATTGAGAGAGGGTTAGCCTACCAGCCAAAGATAAAGAGCTAGCTTTCCAACTACTCAACTTCCCCATAACTCTCTCTATAATGTAGCTAAAATTCCCCTTAATGACTCTACCATGGTGAAGAGGAACCTCAAGATACTTCTTAAGATCATTTGTTGCTGTAAACCCCAACCACTGGGCAATCTTTGCTGCACTGTTATGGTTAACATTACTAGAGAAAAAAAAAACCTTGGTATTTTCGGCATTAACTTTCTGGCCAGAACTAATGCAGAAGATATCCAAGCAATTTCTAATAATTTTCACCTGATCTATAGACGCTTCAACAAAAAAAAAACAAGTCATCCACAAAATAAAGATGAGATATGGGGGCCCCATTCCACATAAGAGAAACTGGCTTCCATAAGCCATTTTGAACAACAATAGAAATTAATTGAGGAAGCCTCTCAACACAGAGCACAAAGAGATAAGGAGATAAGGGATCACCTTGGCGGATACCACGAGAAGGATTAAAATCACCAGTATCATGCCCATTCGACAAAATATTCATAGAGGAGCTTGTGATGCAATGCTAGATAACTTCAATCAACTACTTATCTAGACCCACATCTTCTAGAGTCTCTTTTACAAAGTCCTATTTAATTCGATCATAGACCTTTTCAAGATCAATCTTGATAGCCATGTAACATTTCCCACTCTTCTTATCTCTCATAGAATGGATCACTTCTTGAGCAATAATCACATTATCAACCCCCTGGCAGCCAGGAATAAAATTGCACTGATGAGGGGAAACAATGTAAGACATGGATTGCCGTAAACGGGAAGCTATGATCTTAGTAACAACTTGATAAGCCACATTACAAAGGCTAATAGATCTAAATTGCTTAATAGACTCCGGTTTATCCACTTTGGGAATGAGAGCAATAAGGGTGCTATTTAATTTCCTGAATGCTAGATGGGTCCAAGAAAGCTTTGCACATTAACTGAAACAAGGAATTCCCCACCGTATCCATTAGCTTTGAAAGAAGATCGCATGTAACCTATTGCAACGTCCTTTTCGGGAGCGCGACGATGCGAGGTGGCGAAAAGAAGTGTAAAAAGTGTAAGTTTGGAAAAGTGTTTTAGTTGGAAAACAATGATTGAATAAAATTGATGGAGTCGCCACCAATCAATTTAGGGCATGATTGGATGCCTATAAAAAAAAGTTTGGTCTATGTTATCAGAGTTTGGTAAGGGAGTTAGTTACGTGTAGGACAAGTGTTAGCACTCTACGACGCCCGTTCTATCGAACAATTACCAATTTGATTTTATGTCATCTAAAAATTGTTGAATGAAATTGGTCCTAATATTATGTTTTAAAATAAAATAATGCTTTGTTTGGCCCCGCTAGCACTTCTGGCAAAGCCTAAAGAATGTCTCAAGACTATTAGGTAGAGTTTATGATTGTCATTACAATTTTCCCCCAATTTATTCCATCATAAGTGATTTTTAGCAATCTCACTAACTAAGTGATAACTAGATACACAATAGGCAATTTATTATTCGTTCAAGAAATGAGTTCGAGACTAGTGGATTTTTTTTTTTTATATTGGAGATATTTCTTTAAGTGCACTAGTATATCTGGAAAGACTAAAGTGACGCTTCTCACCTCCGGAATATCAAGAAAACGTTGTCATCACAACTATTCTTAACTATTCCGTCATCAGTAAAATAATGATAAAATGAGATAAAATACAACATAAAATATCAAAAATACAATAATTAAAAGAATCAAAGCAATATTGGGAATTTCATTAGCCACTCTAGTGCCTCTGGCATAACTAAGAAATTATCCCTCACCTCTAGAAAATCAAGAAAGATTGTTAACACAATTCTTCCCTAACTTAGTCTGTCATTGAACTTTGATTTTATTTTCATGACAAGGTTAACATTTTAGCAAAGTAAATGATATAACAATAAAGTAACAATTTAGTGGGCTAGAGAAAAAACTAATGTTAACTACAACAAAAAGAACATATCCATACTACTAAAGCCCAAACCCATTGATAACAAGTAAAGCACTAAGAAGCTATGAAACAAATTGAGCAAATTAGCGTAATTCATGGGCTTGATCCAATAAGAGAAAGCAAAATAAAATTGGACAAGTAGTAAAACAAAATGGGCCACGAGAAAAGAAATAATAACCAATAAACAAGCCTAATCCAATAAACAAACAAGTCCAGAAAACAAAACACTCTAACCAAAAATGAAATATACCAGCCCATACATCAAACAAATAATCTAAAATAAACAAAGTTTAACTAAATCCAAAACCCAAACAAAGAAGGCCCAAACGAAATCCAACAACCCAAATAAGTAATCAAAACTAAAACAAGCAAAATGAATCTCAAGCCCATAAAGCCCAAACCAATTTAGTTCAAAACAAGAAAATGTGTTAATAAACTAAAACAATATATGCACACAAGGAAAAAGGAAACCGGAATAGAGACAAGGGAGAAGTGGTGGGGGAAGAAAAGGCAAGAGACAGAGGAACGTAGATAGAGAAAAAACGTAAGACTCCCATGGATTTAGTTCTAATTCTCAACAATCAGTGACAAAGGTAAGAATTCCTTCCTCCTTACCTCAACTTTCTCTCAAAACTTTTCTTTCTCTCTCTCTGGCATCTTTGCTTCTCTCTCTAAATTTCATTTCTCTCTCTTAAAAAGGAAAGAAATTGGGGATGGGATGGAGACCGCTACTACTAGTGGCGCCACCCTTCCTTCTCTTTGCTTTTATTTTGGCTTTATCTACTTGATTCCTTGCTTGAACCCTTTTAAAAAAATTTCTAGGTTTTATCTCTCTAAAAATTGGGGGTGAATGGGAACGAGATGGAACCCCTCTGCTGCCTCAACACTCTTCTATTTCTATTTCCTATTTTTGAAATTTAAAGTCAATCCCTCTAATTAGAAACTGAGAAACTAAAATGGTAAGGTGTAGTGCCATGAGTGCGCTGTGTGTGATGTGAGTACTGAAAGAAAGGAAAAAAATGTAAGAGTGAGTGAATAGAAAATATACCTGGCACCTTCCTTTTCTTCTTCAGATGTTTTCCTTTTTTTTTTCCCAGAGTTCCTCCTCTAAATTTTTCTTAGTGTGTGTAGAGAAATTATATTCTGGTACCTCCTCTGTATATCGCTCTTAATTGACTCTCTCTGGCCCTTGTTGTTCTATTTTGTGAGGTTTTTATAGCCAGAGCTTGGGTCATTTTTTACTGATGCAAGTTGTGCAAATTGCATTGATAGTTTACTCATGCAAGTTTGTGCAAATTGCACTGGCAGGGTGGTACCGTCTGATGAGGGTAGCGGCACAGGACTGCTTCATAGAGGGATTGCTTGCTGCATTTATATTCTTTTTTTTTTCATTTTTAATAATATCTTTTTTTTGTAATTTTTTGAATTTGTAAGTTTTTATTATTTTTGTAAGCATTTCAACATTTTGTTTCAGGAAAAGTTCAAAAAACCCCTTAAACTATACACTATGTGCGCTTTATCTCCAAAGCTTTAAAAATGTAGGAAAGACCTCCTTCAACTATTAAAATTTGTGCTTTACCCCCAAGATTCAAACGAACATCCAATAATGGACGGAAAAAAGCACGTGTCGTGCACATGATGTGTTTAAATAAAAATAAATTTATAAAATTAGGGTAAAAAATTAATATTCAAAAATTTTTAGGGCCAAATAATAATATTCAAAATTTGTCATCTTCAACATCTCTCTCTCTCTCTCTCAAATGTAGATCCAAAAATAGAGAACGATATGGCAGAAGAGCACCGATGCCAAGCCCACGAAGGCCACCGACTCTGTGCCAACAACTGCGGCTTCTTTAGTAGCCTAGCCACTATGAACCTCTGTTCCAAATGCTACAGTGATTCCTGTCTAAAAGAACAACAAGAAGCCTCTACCAAATCCACCATCGAAGCCGCTCTCTCTCTCCCTNACGTGTCGTGCACATGATGTGTTTAAATAAAAATAAATTTATAAAATTAGGGTAAAAAATTAATATTCAAAAATTTTTAGGGCCAAATAATAATATTCAAAATTTGTCATCTTCAACATCTCTCTCTCTCTCTCTCAAATGTAGATCCAAAAATAGAGAACGATATGGCAGAAGAGCACCGATGCCAAGCCCACGAAGGCCACCGACTCTGTGCCAACAACTGCGGCTTCTTTAGTAGCCTAGCAACTATGAACCTCTGTTCCAAATGCTACAGTGATTCCTGTCTAAAAGAACAACAAGAAGCCTCTACCAAATCCACCATCGAAGCCGCTCTCTCTCTCCCTGCTTCTCCTCTTTCGTCAATGCCATCATCATTGCCGCCCATTGAATCTCTGCCTCCTCCTCGGCGTTGACATTGACTTAGGTTGCAAATTCCAATTGGCAATTGCACCTCGAAAGGAAATTAGATACTTCTAGAAAGACAAGAGAGGAGGGATAGAGATTCCAAGTATTTTTATGGAATATATGTGAGGTTTTAAATACAAAAAAAAAATGAAATTTCCCTAAATCTGAATGGAATTCTTTGCCCTAATTACCCAATTCTCACTTATCGGATCCTCCACATACGATGGTTCCCGGATCCTCCGTTCGTCATTTTTCTTCGCGGTGGCTGAGCCACCAACATTTTTCATCTTCAAAAAACAATAGAGAGAGAAAAAGCCAAGTTGGGGAAGCGAAAGAGAGGGAGAGAGGAGGAAGGGGTCGGAGAGATCGACAGTTCAATTTTACGTTTTTATTCAAATTCAACTATTCAGTACGGGGCCTTTGATTAAGCTCTTGTTGTCTATTCACAAAAAAAATGGTTGCTTTACTCACTCAGTCCACAAACGCTTGTTATTTTTCTTCTTTGATAGCTCATACTCCTCGGATTCTTCTTCCACCAATTCTTCAGCCAAAACGGTCAATTCTAGAAGGACCATAATGGGTTGAAGCCCGTCAAGGTTGTGCCCGATGGTGTCCATGTAACGCCATTGTCTCCCAAGGCCATGGAGTGCAATGATCTTTGGTTTAGCAATGAGGGCGAAAGAGAGAGAGAGAGAGAAGAGTATGGCTAGAGGTTGAAGATGATAAATTTTGAATATTATCATTTGGCCCTAAAATTTTTTGAATATTAATTTTTAACCATAATTTTATAAATTTATTTTCATTTAAACACATCATGTGCACGTCACGTGCTTTTTCCGTCCATTATTGGATGTTCGTTTGAATATTGGGGGTAAAGCGCACATTTTAATAGTTAAATGAGGTCTTCCCTACGTTTCCAAAGTTTTGGGGGTAAAGCGTACACGGTGTATAGTTCAGGGTGGTTTTTTTTGGACTTTTCCCTTTTGATTTTGTATTTGTTCTTTATAGGTTGACCCGTACAAAATTGGGTATCAACATAACCCATATGGACTCGAAGCTTTTGGACCACCCATACTAAATAGAGCAGTCTTCACCTCTTCTTGGGTAACATTAGCTAGGAGAGCCATCCAATTGGACAACTTAATAGACGGGAAACAACCAAACAAGATAAAGGAAGTGAATTGCCCCTCATCACTATATAAATTATGGAAAAAAGAGATGGCCATTCCTCGCAAAACATGGTCATCATACGACCAGTTACCTTGCTGATCTAGCAAGGCAGTAATCTTATTTCTCCTTCTCCTAATGAGAGTTGTGCCATGGAAATATTTAGTGTTCCTGTCATCGAACTATAACCACTTACACCTAGACCCCCTTTCTCCTCTTAAGTGTGGCGTCTATATCCTTTCTGATACCTTTGGTTCTCACTTTGCTAAGTGCTGGGTCAATGTCCTCTTTATTTTTGTTTTATTGTGTTTATGAACATGATTAGACTTTCTTGAGCAATTGGACTTACCTTAATTGTGTTGGGTCTTAAAGCGTTCGCATCATTGGTACCAGAGCCTTGGCTTTTATCAGTTTTGGTCAACCCTTTTATTTTTCTTCTTGTGTTGTTTCTTTGTTTTTCATTGTTCTCGCCCTTTTGGAATTTTCTGGAATTTTTGGAAATTTTCTGGGTTACATTTTTTCTTTTTCTTGTTTGTGTCGTCCCTATTCTTCTTGCTTTGTGTGTTTTCTGTGCTGCAAGTCATCTTAATCTTCCCTTTTGATTAAGTGTTATGTAATCTTGTTATTAGTCAAAACACAAAAATAATTTTTTTTTGGGTATGTTGCAAAGGAAGGTATGAAATTGCAAGTTGTTCTTGAGAAAAGAAATTGAAAATTCGTACAAAAAAAATATTATGGAACAACTTACAAAATTGTGAAATTGAATGCTATTTGAGTTGTCAATGCTTCATGAGATAGCTAGTGAGTTGAAATTGCAATAGATGTTCAAATTGTGATTGGGAAATTGTGAGATCAAACTTGAAGTTTGAAATTCTGTTGAAATTCAATTTTAATTCCTAATTGCCTTAGGAATTGAGATTATTCTTTGCTTATGTGCTCTATTTTGTGTTGAGTTCCATTTGTCCTTGTCCTTTGAATTTTGTTTTCCTTGATCTTGCTTTGTTTTGTGCTTGATTTCGTCTTGTCAATTCCTTTGAATCCTTTGTGCGTTGTGCCATATTTCCATTTTTGTGGTGAGTTGGTTTGCTAGTAGATTGTCACAAGTCATACTCTTGGTTTGTTTGCTTAGTTCAATAAAGAACTAAAGTACGAAAATCAATAGTGGTAAAAGGAAAGGGTGTGTGAGCTCATTAGAGGATAAAAGCCACTAGTATGCTAAAAACTAGTGTAGAGTGACATTATTTGAGTGCAAACACATGAAGGAGTGTGTGAGGTTTTTCCTTGCTAACATTCTTTTAAGGTTAACACTATGGATAGAGAAAACAAGACGGGAGACCAAGCATTCATGCTCTACACCCTACAACAACAGTTTGACCGCATGAATGTGAGGTTTGATGAGCTGCGAGACCAGATGGCTAGATATGAGGGTAACTTACAAAGGGCACAACCACCTATAGCTCCCAAAGTAAGAAGGAGAAATATGAGGGTTGATGTGGAGAATGAGGAAGATAGTGGCCAATGCAACTTTGAAGACTAAGACTGGATTGCTAGACATGATAAAGGAGAAAGAAGAGCAAGACATGCTCATGTAGACAACATCTTCCGCACTAGGTGCCACGTCAATGGGAAGGTATGCAACATGATCATTAATGATGGTAGTTGTACAAATATTGCTAGCACTACCTTAGTTGATAAGTTGGGTTTACCTACCTTAAAGCATCCTAAGCTTTATAAATTGCAATGGTTAAATGAATGTGGAGAGGTTAGGGAGACTAAACAAGTGTTGGTATACTTCGCTATTAATTGAGAGATACAAGGATGAAGTCCTTTATGATGTAGTGCCCATGCATGCGGGACATATCCTTTTAGGTAGGCCATGACAATATGCTAGACGTGTGATCCATGATGGGCACATGAATAGATACTCTTTTACCTTGAACAAACAACCCATTACTCTTGCACCTTTGTCTCCAAAGCAAGTATTTGATGATCAAGTGAGATTAAAGAAAGAGAGTGAAACAAGAAAAGATAGTGAGAGCTTAAAAGAAAAAAAGGTTGAGAGGTTAAAGGAAAAGAGTACAAAAGAGGCCAGGAGCCTAAGTGGAATAAAAATGAGTGCAAAGGAGGCTAAAAGCCCAAATGAGTGAAAAAGAATGAGAAAGGTGAAGAAAAAGAGAGCATTGAGAGAAAAGAGGAGCAACATTTGAGTGTATATGCAAAAGAAAGTGAGGTCAAGAGTGCATATTTCTCTAATTAGTCCATGTTTGTTCTCTTGTACAAGGGGGCATGTCTTAGCACTAACAAACTTGACCCTACTTTGCCTAGTGTTGTTGTATCTCTTTTATAAGATTTTGGAGATACTTTCCAACATCAAATTGACTTCATTGGAGCCATGTTGAAACAAGAAGGATGACCTCCTACATGCTTTATTAAGAAGCTAAATGGAGCTGCCCTGAATGACCATACATACAACAAGGAGATGTATGCATTGGTGAGGGCGTTGGAGACGTGGCAACACTACCTTCTTCCCAAGGAGTTTGTGAGAGTGGTCTTCGAACTAGGAGATTGGGTGTGGGTGCACATGAGAAAGGAAAGATTTTTGGCCCAAAGGCACCTTAAATTGCTTCCAAGAGGAGACGCTCGTTTCCAAGTGGTGGCAAGGATTAATGACAATGCTCACAAGTTGGAGCTACTTAATGTAAGTGCTACTTTTAATGTCGCTGATCTTTCTCCTTTTGATGTAGGTAATGATTCGATGACGAATCCTTTTGAAGAGAGGGAGAATGATGAGAATCCTTAAGGCTCTTCCAACAAGTCTCTGAATGATAAATTACACATACATGGAGGCCCCATCACAAGAACTCAAGCAAAGAATATGCAAGCTACTTTGAGTGGACTCATTGAGAGGATTTGGGCTCAAATTACAAGTCAATGAGCTAGGCATGAAAAATTGGTCATAGACAGAAGCCAAGGGATCAAGTGCTTGATCCAAGCGGCTGAAAATGAAGATGCTGAAGAGAAGGCCAGGGCCTAGGTGCTCGGGCAATTTTCGACCTTACACGATTTAGCTCCTTTGGTCCAAGTTGACTTTGTCTTTTGACTACTTTGGACCTATTTTAATATATTTTCACCTATGTTTATTTCTCCTTTAATTATTGGATTATTTTAGGTGTTTGGGTTTTATTAGGATTAGGTCTTTTTATTTAATTAGGGTTTTCTTACTTACTTAGTTTCCTTTAGGAATTAAGTTTTTTGATTAGGGTTTTCTTTTGGGAGTTAGGTTTTCTATCTTTAAAAAGGAGGTAGCCCCCTTGTAACAGCCAACATTGAATTTTGGTGAATGAAAGGATTTTTCTTTCTTGGTTCTTTTGAGAACTATGAACTTATCAAGAATTTATGATTCTTGTGACGTTCTTCAAAACTTATCATTCACTTCCTTTTTTCTCTTGAGTGTGACATCTATATCTTTCCTGACACCTTTGGTTCTCACTTTACTAAGTGCTGGGTGTAGATCCGAGCTATATTTCTTAATTTAGCTAAAAAATACAAAAAATGTACAAAATTATTTACTTTTTTATTCTTTTCAATTTTTACTTGGAGTCTTGATTTAAGTAATTTTTTAATGCATTTTTTTTTTAAAAAAAGGTCTGTTTACTTTTATAAGTAAAAAAAAAAGAATAAAAAAATAAAATATGAAAAAAAGATATACTTTAATCCAATGTCTTTCAAGAGGCCAATGCTTTGTATGATATAAGTATTAAGCCTAATAATCTCAATCTCATTAAAATAACTTGTCCAAGCCTAATTGCTTATTAGTGTATAGCCCATTTTATTTTTTTGAGCCCAAATATCTTGATCCAAGTGGAGCACCTAAACCCAAGACCCATATTTAGTTATTCTCCAAACACATTCTATTCTTGATTTTTTTTTCCTCTCCTCCTCTCCTCTCCCTCTTCATCTCCTTCTCGCATTCTCCATTAAATCTTTAATTCCTAAGGCCTCATTCCATTTTTCTAACTTCTCATAGTTGATTTTGATCATTATTCACCTCTTTCACACTTTTCATTAAACTTGGATAAGACAAGACAACACCTATTAGGAGAAATTGAAGCTTGAACCTAAGGGTTTGCATGGATTTTTGAAGGTTGAAGGGCTACCCACTTTGATTCTTGACACTAGAAGGCTTCAATTGGGAAATGACTTTCTTCCACTTGTTAACTCCTTGAACTCGTATATAATTTGGCAGCTACATTTTTAGGTCTTAGAGACTTGATTTTGCATGTTTCTAGTTAAAATTAGCCTCTTGGATGATTATAATATGATCTAGGAGCATGTTCACATGTATTTTTATTGATTTGGAATGACTTTAAGGCTCTTTTTACAAGTGATTTTGAATATTGATTGTGCCTTTAAGGTGTTTGATAAAATGCGTGTGTGATGCTATGTTTGAATTTGACTTTTCTTCCAAAGTTTGATGCCTTTTATTTGACTATTGAGATTATGACATGAATTAAGTGCTTGGGTTCATTATTTGAGTATGTATTGCATCATGATTTATTCCTACTTTGCATTGGAGCATAATTTATAAATCCTGCCCAGCATTGACCATTGTATGATGTTTCATAGATAATTCAATCTATACACATCTTTTCCATGAGATTTCACTCTTGTTGGAAACCTAAGATGTGAACCTTTTAGTCTATGTAATTTGATTTGAGTGGTTTAAAGCCAAACTAATCCCAGAATTTTTGTGAACATGGATAATTCAAGCTATACACATCTTTTCCATGAGATTTCACTCTTGTTGGAAACCTAAGATGTGAACCTTTCAGTCTATGTAATTTGATTTGAGTGATTTAAAGCCAACTAATTCCAAAATTTTTGTGAACATGGATAATTCAAGCTATACACATCTTTTCTATGAAATTTTACTCTTGTTGGAAACCTAAGATGTGAACCTTTCAGTTTATGTAATTTGATTTGAGTGGTTTAAAGCCAACTAATCCTAGAATTTTTGCGAACATGGCTTCTTGAACTTTGAAATTATGCATTTTTAGTTTTTGACCTTTGGGCATCGTTTTATTCATAACTCGAGTTATACAAAGGGGATTGATGTAATTCTAAATTATTTTGAAAGCTAAGACATGTATCTTTCAATAGTATAAGTTTTGTTACCAAATTCACCATGTATTAAGCCTAGAAAATCATAAAATTCGCATCAAATTCTGTTATTCTAATTTCTAACCTTTGCATGATGTTTTGGGTATAACTTGAGCGTCACAAGTGCTTTTTGCATGATTCCAAAACCATTTAGAAGGTTATACATATATCTTTGCATCAATGTGTTTAATTTATTGATAATTCATATCCTCTTTTCCCAGTAAATAACAAACAGAGGCTGGTTGTCAAGTTCCTATGTTTGCTCTATTTTTTGCTACATTCTTGCTTTGATTATAGCTTCAAGTAGAACTAAGATAATTTCACCATATCGAACACATGTGAATCATTTTGTTTTGATTAAATTGTTTGTTTGCTTATTTTTAATGCACACTCTTTGAGCTTATATGGAGGAAAATCTTAGATAGCACACATGTTTTTGGAGCTTGACAAATTGAGGGATAAAAACTTGGAGCACTCCATGAGGCTTGGCCACTCTTCATCTTATGTTATATTGGATCATGCTTTTTAATTAGCTCATGCACTGCATATAAAAAATATATTTGTGTCGCCTAGTATCCGCATGCCCCTTCACTTATCATAGGAGGACAAGGCGAGTCAGTTCTATATGGGATGCCTTTTTTTATTCGACCTAGGTAAAGGTAGCGCCACCCTAGACGGTCTCTTTATGCGATGAAGGGGTAGAAGGAGTTAGGTCTCGGTAGAGAAATCATGCATTGCACATTTAAATTCTCTGTTTTTACTTTTGTTAGATATTCTTGTAATACATTCATTATTTTGGGGTAAATAAAATACACATTTTTAGCCATATTATGTTCACACAATTAATTTAGGGTAACCGTCTTTAGATGAATGCTGTGGGATGCCTAACACTTTCCCCATGCATAAACAGACCCCCAAACCCTCTCTGGTTTGTAAACCATTTTTTTAAATTAAAAATGGGTTTTCCAATTGTTCCTAATTTTTCTAATACAATTAGTAGCGACTTCAAGTGTTCTTTTGAAAACTAATATTTTTCTTTAAGTTTGTCATCTGCGTCGTAGTGACCTTCAGGTACATTGTGACATTGGGTCAAGGTTCTCTTTATTTTTGTTTTATCGTGTTTATGAACTTGATTAGACTTTCTTGGGCAATTGGACTTACCCTAATTGTGTTGGGTCTCGAGGCAAGTCCGACAGGTTCACATCAAACCATCTCATATTCCTTCCATAACTGTTTTGTAATTCCTCAAGAAAAATATTAGAGCCCAAAGAGAGCTTGCTATGAATACCTTGAAGCCTATTCATTAGCCTTCGTTTACGTCTAAAAATATTACCAAAAACTTCCTTGTTCTAAACTTTCCATTGTTCATGAAGATCTCTACATTGTCTCTCCACTCAACCTCCTAACACCAAGAATTTTTAACAAGATGACCAAAATCCTTATGCATCAACCACGAAGTTAAGAACTTAAAAGGCAGAGAACTTGTGGAATCATCAGCTCTATTATCAAATCTAAGCCATAAGGGATTATAGTCGGATTTAAAATGAGGAAGGTGAACAACACAAGCTTCTGGAAAAAGGAAGTGCCAACTCAAATTATGAACCATGCAATCAATACGTTCTTGGACCCCATTTTTTTGCCAAGTAAATTTGGACACTTGAAAACCATCATCTTGAAGACCACAATGATGAAGACAGCTGCAAAATGCCTTACACCCACCATTATTAAACCCCGCACCTCCTTGCTTATTAGAATGGTCCAAAAAAGCATTAAAATCACCTAAGACACACTAGGGATCAACAACCTCGAGCTAATGCTACAAAGATCACTCCATAAATCAGCTCTTGCACTCGGTGTTAGGCTCCCATAGATGACTGTTAAAATCCAAAATGAAAAAGACTGAAAGCAAACCATCATGTGTACATATTGTTTGTGAGAAGCCAACACTTGAACTTACCAGTAGCGAGTGTCCTAGAGGCACCATATTCCACCTAAAAAACCCTGAGCTTCAACCCGAAAACTCCCATCAAAGCCAGATTTCTGAATAGAACGATCCGCAATAGCTTCACTAATGCATGTTCAAGTAACACCACAAAGGAAAGGCTAAACTTGCTAACCAAATCACCAACTAGCCTAAGAAAACCCTTGATGCCGATACCTCAACAGTTCTAAACCAAAAGAGTTTTTTTTTAAATCCAGAAACAACCTGCAAAGAGAGGAAAAAGTCCAAAGAGGACTAGCAAGCTATTGGGACAACACCTGGCCTCGCTGCGGCACATCTGCCACCTCCTAAAGAGAAACCTCGACCAAAATAGGGCAACCTGCATCATTATATCCAACCTTTAAGGAGTTAACCAATTTCTTCACTACGTTGGGAGGCTTAGGAATGAAGACCTCACAATTCCTTCCCTCAACCAAGTTCAAATGTGGAGATATGGAGGGAAAAGATTGATCAAAATGAATAAAGTCTCACAGCACATCTTCCTTTGTCACACCACCAAAACTTTTAAGCAAGGCTCAGTAACTTGGGTCATTATACGACATTCGAGGAGCAGCTCTCTTATCTTTCCTTGTTATATTACATACTACAACATTAACATTTTCTTTATCCAGAAGATTATTTCTATTGATACCCTTATTTTTCTAGTTACCCAGCGCGGGGCTACTTCTTTGAACTGGGCCCACATGGACTTGTTGCTTCTTACCCAGCCCATTATGATATGGCCCAGTACTCTTATTGGTTCCTGTGTGAGCAATAGTAAAAATTTTGTGTATATTGGAATTTAGGCCGAGACCTTTATCCGTGCTAGTCTCATTGCTTTTATTTTGCATGATATTATCAGTAGCGGTTATTCATGCATTTGAAAATTCTCCACCACTATAGGTTGACTTTGAGAGGGAACATTCAGCACATTAAAACGGGACCCACTAGCAGTAACTACCATATCAGATTCTGATTTCTCCTATGCCCCCCAATTTTAGGCTTTTCTTTATAAGAAACACGATTAACTCAATGCAAATCTCCTTGCCTACGGCATTGGGGTTTTTGAGTCAGCATCCACGCTCCAAAATGCTTAGAATGATTCCCCTGATTGGCTTGATTCTCAACCATACAAACCTCCTTGTGGTTGGCCTATGGAACTTGGTCCATAACTACTTTAGGTCCATTAACCTCTGGCACCGTAGTCGCCACCTGAGAATCCTAGCCATACCCTCTAAAAGCACCAACGTGTGCATGACGACACAAGACTCATTCCTGTGGCCATATTTGCCACATCTGAAACAAACTAGGTGAACACCTTCATACTTAACAGAAATCTCTCGGCAATACAACAGAAACTTTGGCACAAGGCTCCACTTTAAATCAACCTTAACACAAATACGTGCAAACTTACCTCGTGTAATTTGAGAAGTAAGATTATCCACTAGCAATGTAGAACCAAGAAGAGAGCCCACCTTCCATAGAAATTTTTCATTATGGAACTCAATGGGAAGACTTGAATATGAACCCAAACAACCACTCTCTTCACCTGAACATCACTAGGATCAAAAATGGGCCACCGCCGATGAACAATCAGGTAATTAATGATCCGCAATAAGCCATGGTCCACCCATAAGAGCAAAGTGCAAATCCTCTTGGCTTGTAAAGCTCACAAGAAAATGGTCATCATTCAGGTCCACCCCTTTTACTGTGCCATCCCTCTCCCACATCTTTTGAATCTAGTTACTCATAACCCTGAGCCTTAGACGTTTACCCAGTAATCTAACGACCAAGGACTGGCACCAAGGTTTACAGTACTCCTCATGGTCTTCCTACATAACATCAACAACTGGGCAGGGGTTAAAATCAGTTTTTTTTTTACTGAAATAATGCCTTTTTAGAAAATAAATACGAAAATATGTTACTTTTTAAAGTATTTACCGAAATGGGTATGTTTTTTTGCCTAAAAAATTGCATACGCGTATTTATGAAAAAATGCAGAAATAAAACTGCATTTTTAACAACAAACGCGATTTTTAAATCGTGTTTTATGCAATAAACGCTGAAACATTTAGGAAGAAAACGCTGAAATGAAAACACGGTCGCCAATGCAACGTGCACTGACAGAAATGGGTGGAGAGAAAACGCGGATTTAGATCCGCATTTTCTTTAAGAAAACGCAGAATCAAATCCGCATTTTCTTCAAGAAAATGATGACTTGAATGTGAGTCTTGTTAAATGCTGGTTTTCGCCTGTAAAACGTCATTTTGTTATTGTAAAACGTTGACACTGTAGTGACCTTCAAATCAACGTTTTCTACATCAGATATCTTCTATAAATAGGCATTTGATTTCAATTGGTCATTACGAAGTGTGGAGTGGATTCTGAGGTGTAGAGAAAATTTTTGTGAAATTGTTTGCAATTTTTTTTTTTACTGAAGTGCAAAAAGTGTACGTGGTTAAGGTATGTTTAATAATTTTTATTTAATATGTTTTATTTTTTTAATTTTTATTAGAATACTGTTTAATATTTGATATTAAATTATTATTAGTATTTAAGACTTAAGATATTGTGATGATTTTGATAATATGTATTATTGATAATTTAGGAGGAAGATGCTTCTATTAGTTTATTACAATGGTCAGATATGTGATAGTTCTCAAGGTGTCATGTATAATGGTCCTAGACCTATTGGTTTGAATTTGAAGAACATATGTAGATTAGAACGTTTACAATTTTATATTCATCAAAAATTGGGTTTGCCAGAAAATGCAGTTGTTAACAAGATTATTTATAAAATTCCTATATTTGTTAATCTATTATTTTATAATGTTATTGAGCTGAGCTTTAATGAGGATGTAGACAAGATTATTTATAAAATTCCTATATTTGTTAATCTATTATTTTATAATGTTATTGAGCTGAGCTTTAATGAGGATGTAGAATCTATGTTTAAAAATCATAGTAAGCTTAAATCTCCTGCTGCTATTGAGATATATGTTGAGGTGAAAATTGTTAAAAATGAAGCTAGTGGTGGTGATAATGAACAAGATGGTGATGAACAAGATGATGATGAACAAAGTGATGATGAACAAGGTGTTGATGCAAGTGGTGTTTGTTCAATCCCTACTTCTTATCCTCCATATAGTCAAGAAGGAATAGAAGCAGAACTTTGTTTTCAACTGGAACTTAGTTCATATGGATTTCAACATGGTTTGGCTAGTTCTAGCCCAGCTCGTATCCCTAAAAGTGACCATGTGAATGAATGTAACAATCAGTGGCTAGGTTCGAACGTTCGCACAAGATTGGTATATGAAGTTGGAGGCAGCGAACGTATTGTTGAGCAGCCGAATATTAATTGGGGTAACTCTCTTATTTCCTCTACTTGACACAAGTGATGATGAGGAAGCAGAGTACGTGCTAGATGAGGAAGAATCAGGCAAAGACGACGAATATGATGAGGTGTTAGATTTGAACATCCCACCACTTGGGGAGGAAGTTCAACACTTGACACCAATTCAGTCGGTCCTTCCTCCATACTATTCATATGTGAACTTGGAGACATTGCAATAGAGTGATGTTCTTGAAGAAGGTTTCGAAGTTAATAGGTGGCAAAGAGGTGAGGAACTGCAAATAGGTCAATAGTTCACCAGCAAGGAAGATCTTCAGTCAACTGTGAAGCAATACGCCATTTACACGTATCATAATTTCAGGGTGAAAGAATCTAAACCTCATAAGTTAATTTTAGAGTGTAATAATTATGGTTATGGATGCAATTGGAGACTTAGGGCTTGCTTAAGAAGTAAAATCAATATGTGGGAGATCAGGAAGTATAATGGACCACACAGTTGCACAAATGCCACATTAACTCAAGACCACAAACAACTAGATGTTAAGGTGGTTACGACCATGATTGTTAGTATGATTGAGGAGAAGGCAGATGTACTAATTAAGCTGATACAAGAACGCATAAGAAGTAAATTCTCTTATCAAATCTCGTACAGGAAAGCGTGGCTCTCGAAGCAAAGAGCGATCACTCGTATATATGGTGATTGGGAAGAGATGTACAATAAGTTACCAAGATGGATGGCTGCATTGCAGAGAGATACACCCGAAATCGTGGTGGAATGGTGTATGGATGATTGATGGATGAGAAGGCCAGCGAAGGATCCTACATTGAGGAGATTTCGATGTATTTTTTGGGCTTTTAAACCATGTATTGATGCATTCTGTTAGTGCAAGCCAGTTATCCAAATTGATGGTACTTTCTTATTTAGGAAGTATAAGCAGACATTGCTAATCACCACTACACATGATGGATCTCGTTCTCCCTTGCCTCTGGCTTATGCTGTTGTGAAAGATGAAACCAAAGAAGCGTGGTCATGATTTTTGAAACATTTGAGACAACACATGGCTGGGAACATGCAACATTTGGCGCTTATTCTAGACCGACATGTGAGCATATTGTCATTCATCGAAGATATAGATGTTGGCTGGCGTCCATCATTGGCTCACAATTTTTTCTATTTGCGCCACGTTGTGAGCAACTGGAACACTAACTTCAAGAATGTGGCTTTGAAACACAAAATCTACAAAACCGGTAAGAATATTAATCACCAATATGTCAATTTGTTATCAATCATAACTTTGTATCACATTAGATGGTGACATATAGCAACCTTTAATTCTAATTGACAAGTGCCCAGTTTGAATCAATCAAATTTGAGGAGCTAATGACAGATATATATGGGGAATGTCAGAAAGAAAACGTCTGACGGTATATCAATGACATTGATAAGGCAAAGTGGACACAACAAGGGGACATCCATGGTAGGCGGTATGACCTTATGATTACTAATTTAGTTGAATGTGTTAATGGCAAGTTGAAAGATGCTCGTAACATGCCTATCACTGCCCTTGTTAGATCCACATACTACAGGATGAATAGTATTTGCATGGAGAGACGGAAAATGGCTCAGGCAAGGCTGGCCAATGGGCAAGCATGAACTGAGGATGCCCAAAAAAGAATGACCTGTAATAGTTGAAGTGCATACTTACACCAGCCAATACTGTTTAATAGAAACAATGAATTTTTTGAAGTTGAGGAGATATTTGATTCTACGGGCTAGATTAGTAGGCGATCATTTGCTCTGAATCTGAATGATTCAAAGTGTGCGTGTGGTCAGTTTCAAGCCCTTCATATACCATGTACGCACATCATATCTGCTTGTGCCTCTATTGCAATCGATGCATGGAAGTATGTTAGTCTAGTGTACTCCACTCAAAGCCTTATATGTGCGTATAGTGGGGAGTTTTACCCAAATGGTGGAGAGGAGCATTGGCCAATTTTGGGCGGGATTATGGTAATCCCAAATCCTGGCTTGCTAAGGGAAAGATGACGACTAGTTTCAAGGCGAATACGGAACGAGATGGATTGGGGAGAATCTTCGTCTGGCATCATTAGATGCAACGTTTGTCGTATGGAAGGCCACAACAGGAGGCGATGTCCGAACAGGAAGGAGGATCAACCTTGACACCGACCATGAAATTATGTGTGTTGTTTTTGGTAGAAGAAGTTGAATCACTTTCAATTTATATTGTCCTAACACATGAATTAAGTATGACTATAGTTTCAGATATATCACTTATAAAATTAATATAGTTTTGTCAAAATTTCATTATTGTTATCATACTAAGTATCATTTCCGTAATGACGGTTTACAGGATATTAAAATGGTGTTGCAATACATGTCAAGAGACATTTTTAAAGCTTGTGGGTGTCAGTGGATGTTAGACGATGACTTCTCGTATCTACTGGACCCAATGTTACATGACTCATCGCAAGTACATAGTATTATGTTGATGGAATGACATTGTAGAGAATTTGAATGTACTAATTTGCAGGAATTGTGTATAATTCAAAACATCCGTGTTCTGCGATGTTTAGCCATACATATGCCAAGGCAAAGTATTTCGGAGTTATGATTTGCTTTGTATCGCATAAGCGAAGAGAATAATCATATACGAATTAGATTACATCAAAGTGATTGTGAACACAATGCGAGAGAGGCAATGAGTGAGGGAGAAGTGGCACGCGCTCGTATGTGGGCTCACCTGTGCCGTGAGCCGGAATGTCTATCAAATATTAAGGGTCTGTTTGCTTTAGAAAATGTTTTCATATTTTTATTTTCTATTTTCATTTTTTGAAATATGTTTTCATTTTCACATTTTCATTTTTAAAAAACATGTTTGGTGATATTTTTCTATTTCCATTCTCAACCCACATCTTGTAGAACGCTGGAATTGTGTGCTTTGGCTGTTACTGTAAAAAGTTGATGTGGGGCTTTTGGCGGTGGAGACATGGATTTCTTTCACCTCTTTTGCTTCAGTGCTGGTCATGAAAGATGGTATGCGGAAAACTTTTGAGTAAATATCTGGCATAGCTTGCTTCGTATCATCATGGCAAGTGCTCCCTCCTAGCCCACTTTCTTTTTTGCTTACACAGGTTACTACTATGCTCACACTTGTTTCTCATTCCTGACACCACCGTCCGGCACGCATCAAATGCGTAAGCTGCGCAGCATGATACAAGGCAAGAAGCTGCCCACATTGTCTTCTTTGAAAAAAAATTGGGAGCTTTTTGCGTAAAAACAATTGAGAATTTTTAAAATAGAGGACTGATTACAATTTCAGAGAGCAAAATGACTGTGATTGTAGGATGAAAATCAAATTAGGAGAGGTTTAGGACACATGAATATGATTGAGAATGAGAATCGGAAGCTGCAAATTTTAGAAGTTGGGATCAATGAGAAAGAGAGAGAGGTCTCGTTGAAAAAAAAAAAAAAAGAAGTTAACAAAATTGCAAAATTGCCACCGGTTACAAATGAAAACATTGAAAACATCTTTTTTACGTTTTCAGTTTGTAGTGTATTTTAGGAAATGTTTTCAATGAAAACATTTCTTATTTATTGAACCAAACATGTTTTAAGACATGATTTCTGTTTTTACTGGAAATGAAAATAGAAAATAACTAAAGCAAACAGGCTCTAAGATGTCCAATGAAGAATGATTGAGCAAAACCCTAATGTAGTGATTTAATCTTAATTTTTAATTAAAATTGTCTTACTTGTTCATGGAAGTTTGTTGAGTGCATTTTATTGGTTATTTATTTATGTCAACTAACAGGTAGAAACATTATGCCAAAAAGATGTCACACATCTAATGTATGGTTGCTACCAACGTTTAACGATGATTACGAAAGCGAAATACAGTCGGATCCAAGGGAATATTACGCTGGCTTACGTCGGGAGTGGGCATATCGAATTGATGAAGTTGAAGATTTGGCACAACAATTACAATCCCTTGGAGCTCCTTTTGTCTATAGATGGTCATTAAGAATGCCTTGAAGAAATCGTCATGACTATGAGGTGGCTTTTCCAGAAACCAGGAAGGAGAACAATCGCATGTTGGTTCGTAGATGTCGCTACTATTTGTTAAAACTTGCTAAGGAACAAGTTGTTGCTATGAATCATAAGTTATCACTCTTAGAAATTCAATCCGTCATGACTTGTCTTGATTACGCAACTGATGTTAATTAAAGTAATGTATATTTGTAAAATATAAGCTATGTTAGTTATGGTTTGATGTATTTTATTAGATCAACTAAAAACTTGAATGCTTTATATCTTCGTAGTGTAACTAGTAGACAAGCAAATATAATTATGTACCATTGACAAATTGCAAATGTAAATATCTAATTTTACTAAACAACTCTAGTAAGAAAAGCAATTGGAACTCTGAATCCGTTGATGGAAATTCAAATACCAACTTGATAAAGGACAATAGTAATGTGATGCAATCATAGATTATATCAATCAAATGTTGTCCCCAGTGGGTATTTTTTATTTTCATTACGGGATCCAGAGTTCCAATTGCTTTCCTTACCCCAACTGGAGTTGTTTAGTAAAATTAGATATTTACATCAATCAAACCAATCCTAATTTGAAATGTACTAAATAGAAATGTACAAAACTAAATACAAATAAGAAATGTCTAAGTCTGTACATCAATCAAACCAGTCCCGGTCTTGATTTAGGATCGTAGTTTCCACCATGTCCACATCAACATAGTCAGTGAATTGAATCCTATGATCGTCCTGCTCTGTCGAATACGAACGAGCTTGTGGCAACGGAGTCTCGCATGCTGGCCCAGGTATGTAACAATCTGCAACAGACGAAGTGACAGGGCCAACTGTTAGACCAAGATCCAGCTGAACACTATTAGCAGATGGTAGGACACCGACAATAGTGCCAAATACATTATATGGAGGAGACAATAATCCCCTCATGTAATCATGACCTATCATGTCTACAGTGTTCTGTGGCCCCCCCAAGCGTGACTGTAAGAATGCACCACGTGGTGCTAAAGTCGAAGGACCAGTACGGCTCCTCGATCTATGTGACGACCCCGAACGGTGACCAGACGAACTGCTCGCTAATGACGATCCCGACCTACTAGGGTCCACCTGACACTGGGGTGGCTCCTCCTGTCTCTGCTGACCGGGAATATCGGGGGGAATAATGCCCTACCATGCAAGCACTGGTGCCATGGCTATCTGCAGCTCAGTCTGAAAAACAGACCACTCCTTAAGCGACAACCGTCATGCATATGGGCCCTGGAATGCACTGGTAGACTGAAACCCTGAACCCTGATGATGTAGTGGACGCTGATACGGTGGAGATAAATGTGGTGGATCCTGCTGTCGCGGAGTATGATGTGGTGGATCATGTTGTTGCGGAATATGATGTGGTGGATCCTACTGTCCTGTAGCTATGTCATCTTGAATGCAACAATTAATTTAAAATGAATATCAATTTTTTTTTATAAAGAAAACATGAGTCAATAAAATTAGACACATTACACTAACCTGATCAAGTTGTGCGGCGGTATGACTCATCCACCTTTGGGTGATTCGAAGAAACCACAACATATAATCAGGTGCAGCGCCTAAGCTTGGAGTCGCCCTAACTAAGCTCTGTCGCCACCGATACCACATCATGTAGTCTACATAATGCTCAACTGTCCAATCTATATCTTGCTTCCCCCTGATGCTACAGCTCTCCAACTCATCGTTGTACTCTGGGGGATTAGCCGGAATAGTCTGCAAGACACCGAATTGGCAAAGGACTCGCTTCGGATAATGTCCCTCTATCACATTAAACAAACAAAGGAGAACCCGAGCAATCCATATCTGAGCGCCATTAGTGCAAAACGGTGGCAATTGAATGCTCTGATACAGCTGCCAGATGACCTGTACAGTTAAAATGAGTCATTACATAGTTAGGGCATACAACATGTTAATTTATTTAATAAAAAATTAATTACTAATATTTAGAACTTTCTCACCTCATGATCTGGAAGACGATAAAAAACAAGACGATAATCAACATGGTTCCTCTCGCGCAGTCTAATGTGGACATAACTAAGTGGACGTCTCCACCTAGTACACAAGTTACACTTATTATTAGCACTCATAGCATATAACTTTCTATTTAAACATATTACATAGTATGACCTTCACTAACTTGTACACCACTGGAACAGTAAGAGGCTGAGGAAGACCTTCGGGGGACGGCCATGGAGACAACGTAGGAAATCTCTCGAACGCCCAAGCTTGTAGTAGAAATAGGCATCCTCCGACATCCATGCTCCGGTCAAGGGTAAAGTTGCACAAACTCCGGTAAAGACCAGCAAATACAGTTGAACCCCAGTTGCGTGTGCCTGCAATGTCAAAGTCCTCCAACATATGTAGGTACATCAAGTGCACGTAGCTCCCAGTGGTTTCTGGGAGCAGCCACGTGCCAATCATCAGGAGTTTGTATGCCTGCGCATAATATTGCAGTACATATGGTTCAGCATTTGGTGGACAATGACCGAATGTCTGCTTCAATCACGACATCCAAATCTGAGAACCTGAAATGGCATTCTCGTCTGGTGCTACTCCTAATAGACGTACTACCTAGTCATGCCATAACCGATGGTAGCTTCTCCTGCCAAGAGTGATGCCGTCAACTCTGAGCCTTAACAAGATCTCCACGTCTTGTAGGGTCATAGTGCACTCGCCGAAAGCCATGAGGAACGAGTGAGTCTCCGGATGCCACCACTCCACAAATGCAGAAAGATACTGTAAGTCTAACTGCATGGGTTTCATATGGTACACATGCCCAAACCCCACCCTCTCAAGATATGGAATCAATCTCTGATCTGGGCCTACGCACTCTACCTTATGAGAACGAGGCTGCATGAGTCTTAGTTCCTAACATAAACCAAAATAAAATTTATTATATTGATAAACAGACGAAAATAAAATTTGATAAATCATAACACCTTATTCAAATACACCAAACAAATCCCTTACTGTAAATCATAATTCCTTAATCTCAAATCCCAAATTATGAACCTAAAATATAAAATTTCAAAGCCTAAACCTTTGCACCTAAAAAATATACTATCACCCCAAACTGAAATCATGCATTCCTAAACTCCAAAGCCTAATCACCCTCCTTAAATAAAAAACCCTTGATTATATATCTTAAGCCCTAAGAACATACCCAAACCCTAACCATAAACCAAACCCCTAAACCCTAACATAACGAAACCCTAAATCCTAGACATTATACCTTAAACCACAAATACTAATCGTAAATCCCAAACCTGACATCGAAATCCCTAAACTAAATCTCACAATCCAAACCTTAAATCCTAAACTTCAACCCTTAACCCCAAACTCCTATTCCTAAACCTTAAACCCAAATTCCAAACCCATAATCTTAAAATTTAATCCCTAAAATTCAAAAACTAACCTTAACCCTAAACCCTAACTCCAAACCTTTAACTAAAAACCCTAAACACCTTACCGTAAACCATAAATCCCAAATCACCAACCTGAAATCCTAATCCAAAATTAAAAATTCCAAACTACAAATCTTAACCCTAATTTTTAAAATCTATTCCACAAATTCAATATAACAAATTTACTTTGTCAACTTATTGATTCTTAATAAGAAATTTAAACTAAGTTTTATATTATCAAAATTTAATAAAAATTATTCAAATTTTAAACATCTTAACCTCAAACCCTAAATTGCTAACTCTAAATCCTAATGCCTTAACCCTAAACCCCTAAATGTTCATGACCTAAACCACAAACCCTAACCTTAGACACATTACACCCTAAACCCTAAATTAAACCCTAAAATCCTAAAATATTAAGCCCTAAATCGTAACCCCAAAATTCCAAAATATCAAACTCTAAATCTTAAAACTCAACCTCATTAAAATCCTTACCCCTACACCCTAAAACCTTAACCCTTAAACAGTCAACACTAAACAGTTTCCTTAAACTCTAACCATCAAACTCTTAAACCCTAAATCCTGTAACCCTAAATCCATAAATATAACCGCTAAATACTAAACCTAAACCATAAATAAAAATTTAGGCAGAGTCTCTCTTAAAACTTGAACATTCAAAGAATTCAAAATTCCACACAAATACACAGAATCACCATCACAAAATTACAATTTATTCTATAACTAAAAATTACATAGTACAAGCAAGAATTATACAGCAATAGAAAAAATTAAAAAACTAATTCTATACTACTATTCAAATAATTCAAAGAAGATATATTCCAAAAGCATTACACATCAAGCATATAACTAAAACCCAAACCTAATATTAACACCTAATAGCAAAGCAAATCCGCTACTTAAAATAATTTAAACTAACAATTCAATCATACAAATTTAATAAATACTATTAACAAATCTAAACTTATCAGTTATAACAAAATTTTAACTCTAATCAACACTAACACAAATTAATACAAAAATATAAAGTAATAGTTTTAGTCCATCAATTTAATAATTACTCTATTAAAATATTTAAATTCAAATTTTAAACTCATACATTTAACAAAATTCATACTAAAAGATTGAGTTAAGATTGACTAACCTCATTGTCATTATTCCATATTTCAGTAGAAATATGGACTGCTTGTAAAGTTAACACAGAGGTGTCCACTGGTCTAGGTGATATTGCTCTGGCCATTTGAAAATGAAGAAAGGTGGAGAGGAGAACCTCGAAGGGGTGCAAGAAGAAAGGCTATCGGATGTTGTGGGGGGGGGGGGGGGGGNGGGGGGGAGACCGAGGGTTGACCACCTCGGGAAGAAAATGCGGATATCAAATCCGCGTTTTAGGGAGTCCCGATGCAGCAGTCAGCGCCGTGTACTGTGAATGACTTTCCATTTTCGTGTTTTGTGTCAAACCTTTCAGCGTTTTTTGTATAAAACGCGTTTCCAGTTCCGCGTTTGTAGTTAAAAACGCAATTTTATTTAAGCTTTTTATGATATAAATGCGTACGCATTTTTTAGACCAAAAAAAGACCCATTTCAGTAAATACTTTAAAAAGTGACCCATTTTCGTATTTATTTTATAAAATAGCATTATTTTGGTAAAAAAGCCGTTAAAATCCTTTGCAAGTGTTTGGGAAGAACCGTCATCCTCAAGACCATATAGCAAATCATCTTCCATGTCCCTCCCATGCCATAGAGAGTGGTTATTATCCTTGATCCCTTGAGAATCCACAAGCCTATCCTTATGCAAACCAAAAACGTTCCCTTCGTTACCATCCTCGTAAACTATATTGCCCTATTCCCCTAGAGTTTCTGTCACACCGTCTATGGCAACATCCAACGACGTTGTCTCCTTAACAACCTCCATCGAATCACTCTTCGTCTGCACCAGTTTGTCGTCAACAGCCATAATGCCAAGCTTAGCCACACTCAGGCCCAAACCCTCCACTTGCTTGACCTTTTTGCTAGACTAAGCAATCAGATCCATCTCCTCCAAAGACAACAGTAGCTCATCGCCCTAATTCTCTCTCAGTCATCCTGCTCTTATCCTTTGGTATTTCATATTTCAATTCACTTTTGAAAAGTATGGTATTGTGTGATTTTAAGAAAATAGAGATGGAAGAAAAACCCTACAATATTTTAAATATCAATGTGGAAAATTTTCGATTTTCTTTNCTTAGCCACACTCAGGCCCAAACCCTCCACTTGCTTGACCTTTTTGCTAGACTGAGCAATTAGATCCATCTCCTCCAAAGACAACAGTAGCTCATCGCCCTAATTCTCTCTCAGTCATCCCGCTCTTATCCTTTGGTATTTCATATTTCAATTCACTTTTGAAAAGTATGGTATTGTGTGATTTTAAGAAAATAGAGATGGAAGAAAAACCCTACAATATTTTAAATATCAATGTGGAAAATTTTCGATTTTCTTTTTGAAAAAAAAAAGAAAAAAATTGTTTGATAGCCAACTACTTCTACCAATATTTTAAGTTTTTTTTTTTATTTTAAAAAGAGGTTAAAATAATATACCACAATATTCTTCTACATAAAAATGATAAAGTAAAACTCAGAGGAGGGAAGTTATAATAAATACAATAGTAAAAATTATAGGGGAAGAAATTGGAGAACCATTTAAACATATTAAATATAATTAAGAGTAAAAATAGGTTAGTCTAACTCAGACTTTGGCTTAAGTAAGCTAGATATATAGAGCATAAAAAGGTGATTGGAGTGAAATGAATATATAAAGCAAAGTTGAATCTAGATAGAACAATCCAAAAGCTCAACGTCAGACTAATTGTAAAAGGTTATGTATTGAAAATCTTTGGCTTGAGCTAAACTTACTAGCATGATATAGGCCTAAATTGGGCATGGCCTAACCTTTTGGCCTATTAAGGCCTACAAACAACATAGAAGGCCAAAAGGATTACGAGGCCTGAAATAAGTCTACATAACTTGTAACAAGCTAGATTGGAATGCTAACCACGTAATGGGAGGAGGGTGAAAGGATGTGATTGTATAGAACATGGAGAATGACACTTCCTCTATGAATGCAGTTGGCAAGGTAGTGAGTGGTGTCAGAGTAAGATGAAGGAAGACCAACTTGCGGTGGTGGCTAGGACTGCTAATGGAAGCGGTGACCTCAGTGGAAGCTTGTGGTGGTTTGGTGGAGGCTGGGTCCATTGGTTTGTGGTGGTCCGTTGCTATTTTCAAAGTCACAGTGACTATAGCCATAGCTTAATTCATGTAAAATATGTACATGAACAAATTTATCTTATTTATTTATTTATTTTTGTTTAAGTTAGTTGATCAAATAGTTAAAGCTGCAATTTTGCATCTGGGGAGATTCAAACTTGGGGTAAGGAGTGAGAGACAACCACAAGAATGGAGGCGGTTCCATTGAACTAAGGCCTCTTCTCATAAATTTTATCCTTTAATTAATAACAATAAAATTTAGTACTTTAATTACTATATTTATTTGTCTTTTTAGAGGAACCACGAGATCCAAGCCATTCATAACGGAGAGTAAGCAAAATAAATACCATTAGGAGTTCCTCCCCACACTAACATGTCCTCAAGAAAATTCTAAGAAGCCTAAGGAATAGAGCGAATAAGGTCCCTAATAAATAGGGGAATATCCATATGAAGATCAAAATTCCAGATGTGATGCGAAATAAAATCTGCAACGCTTAGATTAATATCCTCCTAGGATATGCTATTAAAACAACTATTGATAAGAGGAGCATGCATCCAGCACCCAATGACCCCTCCAAAAGGACACCTATTTCCCATTACCAATATGATAAACAAGAATTTGGATTCAGTCATGTTACACCCTAACATGACATTATTGTCATTTTACAATCACTGTGACTGATTTTCATTAAAATCATATCAACAATGTAAAAGGTGCCACATCATTTCTTCTTCACTCATCTGAACTTTTATTTTTTTCGTCTCACCGCAGTTTTTCCTTCTTTCCTCTGCCTGCATCAAAGACCCAAGGCATGGAAGAGAGTGGCTTACTTGTTACCGACGATTACCACAGCTGCCGGCGATTCCCTTAACATTTGAACTGTCTATGCAGAGGAGCCACACTCTTAGAGACAACTAGATAGTTCTCTCCCACATGAGTAGTGGCTACCATTTGCACAGTGATGGTTGCTATCTCTGTTGCTGTGGGATTCTCTACCCTAGAGTGCTAGTGCTCTAGCCCCTGCAATCCCCACCATACCCGCCCCTATCACTAAGCAATCAAATTTTTCCTTCGAGACCAAAGCTGCTCTATCTGATCCAAGGTGTTGGTTCCACTCCCACTTTCGGCACCGGCACCAGTTCTCGAAATAGTGAAGTCACTCATGCCGGAATCTAGGAAATGGGTGTGCAGGAATTTTTGACTTGTTTGTGGCCAAACCAGAAGAATTAACGGGAGAAACCAGCCATGACAGTCATTGAAGAAGAAGGAAACGAAGGGAAAAAAATGGGTATATAAAAAATATAATTAAAAAGTTTAAGAGATGATGTGGCACTTTCTATGCGATTCATATGGTTTTAATGAAAATGAATGACTAGGACTAGACTAATGTGACAATATCATGTTACCTCTTCACATGAATCGATACAAATTTGATAAACAAAGCCATCCTTCAGCAAGCAAGTTTCCTTGTAGATAGACTTCCACAAATAAGAGCCACCTCGTGGGGAATACACGAGCAAGGAGTCATTCATCAAATATTAGTGGGTAAAAACAAGTGTTAATAGCTATTTAAAAGGTTGGGCATGATTTTTAAACCAGATTTAAAATTTGTGAAGCAAAAATGTTGCTTTAATATGAATAAAGAGGTTTTTTTTGTGTGTCTATTTCACATTTTAACAATAAATATATTGTGACATTGATAAAATAGGTCGTAGAAAAAGCATTACCCATAAGAATAATGTCATTCTTACCACTACATATCTCACCATTACTAATCCAAGTCACATTGATTTATAATTGGACCACTTGTACAATTTAGATTTCATACCACTCTTTTTGAGTGATAAGACAAACTTTTTTAATGTAATCAATATATCAGACTCTAGTTTATTATGTGTCAACTATCTTTATACTCTAGTTATTAGTTAATTTTTTTTATCCATTAGTTTTTAGGTAATTGAAAAGTGAGATTACGTAATATTAGATTTAATATTACTAAAGTTTAATAAATTTTCCTAGAATTTTATTTAATATTTTTAAGTGGAATTTATTCATATGTTTACTTCTCTTTTTTAAGCATTTGGTAAATATCCATTGATATTGAAGAAATTGTATTATTATAGTAGGTCATATGCCAAAGTTTTCAAAAGAAGAAAAGAAATAAAATTAAAATCACACATAAAAAAAAAGAGACAATTATTTTAGGTCACTTAATAAGATTTTTAAGTTAAAAAGCTTATGTATACAATGAAGTCGAATATGAAATTACCTAAGACAATAGGTGGCCAGTTGCATTTCTTCATGACTACTAGCCAACTGCATGTATTACTTTTGATATCTAGTTGTCATTGTGAGAAGTGATTCCTAATGGTTATGGTGACCAAACACTCTCAACAACCACTAAACATAAAAACTATACAAATGATAACTAATCATGAAGAACTATAATTTCCCAATCTATGTTGCCTTAGGTAATTTCAGTATTTCATGTTTTTATACACATACCATGTATACTACGGCTCAACTTGACCTACTCATAATTTTTTCTATTTGAGTGACCCAAAATAATTGTCTAAAAAAAAGAAGAAGAAGCTGATTTTAAAAAAGCAACCTTGACTCCAACTGCATAAAAGTGGAAGACCGAGAAACACATGTAGTATTAGGTCGGACACGTGATTAACGTTGAACGTCATCTCACCAAAAAATAGAATAAAAACGTTGAACGTCAAATTCTCTTTGCTGCCACCACCCATTTTGCTACTCACAGAACTTATTTTTCATTATGATTCTTTTAAGTCTTTTCATAAATTGCAATGCAAAGGTCCCGCTTCTTAACCTACTTAATTATTTTAAGAGTTAAATACTTTTTTTTTTGAATTATTTTTTAAATGTCATTTTAATCTCTAATTTATTTATAGTATTATTTTAGTCTTCAAATAATCATTTTGTTCACTAAATCTATTTTTTAAGTGATTATAGTGCTTAGGGTTACGGATAATTAATTTGACATATAAGATGATTATTTAAAAATTAAAATGGTATTAAAATAGATTAAAAATAAAATGATATTTGAGAAATAACTTAAAAATAAAAAAAATATTTAACTCTTATTTTAAGTATATCAATAGACTGAAAATACAAAAACTAATATTTTACAATAACTAAATTATCAATTATCAGTTGAGATAGTGCAGATGGTTGAATGTGCAGCTAAGGGTATCGAATTAAAATTTCTCTACACTAAATTATCTGAGTTTAAAAGAAAAAAGTAAAATATCTAGCTAAAACATTAGTGATTGTCTCTCTTTGTTGTTTGTTCGGATTGAATATTTTAAAAAGTCATAAATGTGAAGGCTGTTAGCCTTAAAGAGTTAAAGCTTAGTTATCTTTTCCTGCTTCGTTCTATTTGTCACAAGTTGAGAGTCGAATAATACCAAGTAGGGTGGCTTAAAAAACAAGAAGAAAAAGAATGATACCAAGTGGGAATAGCACCTCACTCTCATATTTAAACCGCTGTCTCCAATGTACTGGTTATTTGGCAAAATAGGAAGCTAAGTGTAGAGGGCTTTTTGTCAGCCTAAATTCTAAAGGCCCATTAAGCCAAAAAGCCCATTTCACCAGAGGCCTAAACTGAACCTGCCAGCTCATCATCCCGTTTTCCTCAGAACCCTTATAAATAGCCCATCCGTTGCAGGTACAGGACTTTTGACTCTTCTACCATTAATGACCCCTTTTTAGCTTGGACTGACCTAACTTAATCTTCGGAGCTCAGAAACAAGAGTTTGTTCCTTCTTTTCTACTAGCACAGATTAGCTCGATCTCACCCGACCTTCGAGGTCTCCCCGATCTTTGAGATCCCATCCAACTTCCAACTCAGGCATCGTCATTTGGCACTGTCTGTGGGCAATTTTCAATTTTTCTCAGCACCTACAAATCTCTTTGGCTGATTCTGAGTTGAGCGCCATGGGCACATACAACCCATCTACCCCAGCCAATCCTTTTCCCGTGCAAGAAAGCATCCTTACACCAACCAAAGAGCCACTTGCCCAGCAAACCAACCAAAGGGCTCTATCCCTAATCCACCGACCTGTATTCAATTCTGAAACTGTTGAGGATGTCCCTTCTAGAGAAACCCACCCGGATCAATTGGGTGATACCTTGAATTTCCTTTTGCAGAAAATTCAATCTTTGAAGCAAGAAAGAGTAGCAGATAAGGCAAAGATAATTGAGCTTAAGAGGCAGGAGAGCCTCCGAGAGGTTGAGTCCTAGGGCAAATCACTGATCTACCAGCCATCTGCCCAGGTAGCCTTCAGCGAGTCACAATACATAAGAGATCCACCAGAAAATCTCTTGAGTGGCTCTGAAGCCTCATTTCACACCTACAGAGAAAAGTCATCCCAGATTTTCAGCTCTCCCAAGTTTTCTCCATCCAGCTTGAAAAAGCCGAAGAGAGTGGGAAAGCACCCTTTCACCCAACCTATCCTAGATTACCCCCTTTGACCAATTTTAGGTTACCCCAGCTTGAACCTTTTGTTGGATCGTCTGACCTTAAGGAGCACTTGAAAAATTATAATTCCATCATACTTTTGAGTTGCACTGACGAGGAACTCATGTGTTGTGCCTTCCCACTACCCTATGCAGAGTAGCCTTTCAATGGTTCTCAAACCTCCCCTAAAACAACATTTACAACTTTGACCAGTTATCTGAGCTATTTCAAGCCCATTTTTCCACAAGCATGACTCACCAAAAATCCTCTGCCATTCTAGCCACCCTCAAACAGGAGGAAAATGAACATTTGAAAGACTACATGAATTGGTACACCAAACTCTCCCTCTAAGTCTAAGACTTAATAGACTCAGTGGTGATGCATGCTATCCAGGCTGGCCTCTGATCTGGCCGTCTGCATGAAAATTTAACCCTTAACCTGCCGAGCAACCTGTCCGAGTTCCTCACCATGACAGCCAAGCACATTAACCTTGAAGAGGTGTTGGGGCAAGTGAAGAAAAACAAGGCCAAGGGTAAAAAAAACCCCAAGAAGACATAAGGGGAGGAAGTAGGGAAAAATCTCCTATTTGACCTAGGTACAAAACATACACCCTCCTGAACCAACCTAGAGCTTGGGTACTGGAAGAAATATATCAAATGAAGCTCGTCCAGTTCCCATAGGCAAAAGGGGATGTAGGCTCAGACAAGGAAAAATACTGCACTTTCCACAGAGGAAGAGGCCACGACACAGACGATTGCCGACACATTTGTAATCTCATCGAAGACCTCCTTAGGAAAGGATATTTATAAAGATTCTGAGTTGAAATCCCCTCCCCAGCCCAAAGACCTCAAAACAGAGGCAATTGACCCTAATATAGATCTCCTCAGAGAAATCCAAACCCTCGTTCAAACCAAAACCGTCATAGAAGCCGATCTCCGAACTGGCACCAGTCAAACCAGTAGGAAGACTAGAGGTGCAACGCCGCAGGAACCATACATACCATAACTGGTGGATTTGTGGGAGGAGGAGCATCCAGATCTTCTCGAAGGAGGCACAAACAAGTTGTGGAAAAATATAAGAAAGAAGTCCTCCACACTACCGCACTTGTTCGAAAAAGCAAGCCCAACACGATCATATTTTTCTCGGATAGTGACTACGGAGCCATTGATTGAGAGCATGATGACCTCATGGTTATATCTTGCTTTGTAGCAAATTATGAGGTCCGCAAGGTCTTGATTGACCAGGGCAGCTCGGCAAATGTCCTATTCTACCATGCTTTCACCCAACTTGACATCCCAATATCAAACCTTGAACATTACCCTAGGACTTTGGTGGGTTTTTCAGGAACTCATGTTGAAGTAAAGGGAACCATCATTCTCAGAACCACCTTGGGAGAGTACCCTGACTTGGCCAATGTTGAGGTTAGGTTTTTAGTCGTTGATTGGCCATTAGCATACAACATAATTGTGGGCAGACCTTTTCTTAATTTGAATGATGCTATAGTGTCCATTAAGCACCTACTGCTCAAATTCCTAACAATGTCAAGAACAGTCGAACAGGCCAAAGGAGACCAACTCCTGGGAAGAACATGTTACAACGTAAGTCTATCAATCAATTATTCCAAACCCTCAAAGCCCAGTAACCCCAGCCAGACAACCATGAGCAACCAAATCCCTATTAAAGAGCCTGACAATAGAAAAGACAATGTTGACAACCGACCTAAGCCAAAAGGCGAGCTCATGACATTTTAGATCGGACAAAGCAGTGATAAAACAGTCCAAGTGGGGTCGAACATCCCACCGGAGAATCTCAAAAAGCTAACCGACCTCTTGGTAGCCAATGCCGACCTATTCACATGGACAACATCATATATGCCAGGTATTGACCCAAATTTTATTTTTCATAAGCTTGCTGTGAACATAGGTGCCAAACCGACTTCTCAGAAGAAAAGAATTTTTGGCCCAGAGAAACAAGAAGCAATCCAAGAGGAGGTGCAAAAACTACTCGACGCCGACTTCATAATAAAATTACCATATTCGACTTGGTTGTCTAATGTAGTCATGGTGAAAAAGGAAAATGGAAAGTGGAGGATGTGCGTGGATTTCTCTCACCTCAATAAAGTGTGCCCAAAAGATCCATATCCCTTCCAGAGTATTGACAAACTCATGGACAGAGTGTCTAGATATAAGAATGTTGGAGTGACATACCAACGATTGGCCGACAAGGTTCTGCAAAATTAGATAGGCAGGAATGTCGAGGTATAGGTCGATGACATGCTAGTAAAATGACGTTCCGATCAAGAGCACCTTTCTAATTTGGAGGAAACATTCACCGAGCTCAGAAAGCATAACATGCAACTGAACCCCTCCAAATGTGCATTTGGGGTGGAGGCCAAAAAATTCCTGGGTTTCATGTTAACCCACCGAGGCATAGAGGCCAACCCGGATAAATGTCAGGTCATCATTAATATGGAACCACCAAGAACCATTAGAGAGGTACAGAGATTAATGGGAAGGATTGCAACCCTTTCCAAGTTCATGTCTAGGTCGGCAGATAGAGCCCTCCCTTTTTTCAAAACCCTTAAATAAATCAAGAATTTCCAATGGACCACAGAGTGTTAACAAGCTTTTGATCAGTTAAAATAATATTTGGCCTCGCCACCTATTCTTTCTAAACCAAAGCAAGGCGATACCTTGTTCATATACCTGGCCAGTAGCAACCAGGTAGTCAGCCTGGCTCTAGTCTGAGAAGAGAATAAACTTCAATTCCCCATATACTACATCAATCACGTCTTTCAAGCCTCAAAACTTAAATACCACAAAATCAAAAAATTAGCCTACGACTTCTTTTTTTCAGCCCAATGTTTGAGACCATACTTTTAGAACCATCCAATAACTGTCCGAACCGACAAACCGATACGACAAGTCCTCCATAAGCTTGACCTAGCAAGGAGTATGCTCGGATGGTTTATAGAACTCTCCGAGCATACTCTTTCATATGAGCCGAGGGGAGCAATTAAAGCCTAAGCTCTAGCTGATTTTGGGGTATAACTCACTCGACCAGAAGGATCCCAATCAGAAGAACACACCAAATGGACTATGTCAGTAGTTGGATCCTTCAATCTCAAAGGAGGCAGAGTAGGAATAATCGTAGAAGGACCGAAAGGAATAATTATAGAACAATCTCTACATTTTGAATTCTCTGTCTCCAATAACCAAGCAGAATGTGAGGCTCTTATCCCCGGTCTACATTTAGCCCTAGAGCTCAGAGCAGAAACCCTTAAGGTCTTGAGTGATTCATAGTTGGTGACCAACCAAATAAAGGGAGAACATCAAGCAAAAGACCCCAAATGGCCTGGTACTTGGATAAAGCCAAAACCCTCATATCCAACCTCAAGGAATTTGAAATCCACCACATCCCGCGAAACAAAAATACCTGAGTCAACCTCTTCTTAAAGCTCGCCAACAGCAAGAAGCTGGGCAATAATCAAACGGTGATACAAGAAACACTCCTCAGTCCTAGCATCGAACATGACAAATTGTTCGACATTGACCTTGAAACTGCATCTTGGACCACCCCAATCATACAGTACCTCAAAACATGAGAGCTACTAAGTGAGAAAGTTGTAATTCAGAAACTCTAACAGACGGTCTGCAACTACTATCTTGAAGGAGAAATGCTCTATAAACGAGGCTACTACACCCCACTCTTAAAATGCTGACCCTCTGAGCAATCTCTCTATGTTTTGAAGGAAATTCACTTAGGCATCTGCGATCACCACATCAGAGCACGTTCGTTAACTGCTAAGGTTCTTTGATTTGGTTACTACTAGCTAACCTTGCAAGCTGACGCTTATGGCACCGTCTTGTGACCTTCACACTACAATCGAGCCTTAGCCATTTTGCCGATGGGGGTTAGACCTCATAGGTCCTTTCCCAATAGTAGTTGATAAAAGAAATTTATAATTGTTGCAATTGACTATTTTTATAAATGGATTGAGGTCAAACCTTTGACTACCATCATAGCAAAAAATGCTAAGTTTGTTCAAACTTTAATAATTTGCAGGCTCGAAATCTCACATACAATAACAACAGACAATGGGACCTAGTTCACAGATACAGGGTTCCATAAATTTTGTGCTGACCTACATCTCAAGTTGAACTTCTCCTCGGTTGAGCATCCCTAGGCGAATGGGCAAGTTGAAGCAGCGAACCGAATAATCTTTGAAGGGCTAAAAAGAGGTTGGATCGCACCAAAGGAAAATGGACAAAAGAATTGCCTTGGGTACTATGGTCTTACCGAACAACTCCCCAAACCTCCACAGGAGAATTGCCTTATAAACTCACCTATGGAGCTGAAGCAATGATATCGGTGGAAATCGAAGAACCTAGCTAGAGGAGAGAACATTTCAATGCTGAGCAGAAGCAAATAGCAATGCATACAAGTTTAGAACTGCTATAAAAAGAGAGAGAAAATGCCAGACTTAAGATGCTAGAATACAAATAAAAAAAATCACAAGATATTACAACGCTAAAGTCAGGCCTAGAAAGTTCTGACAAGGTAACCTTGTTCTCTGAAAGGCTGACATCATAAGGAATTGCCTCAACGAAGGCAAGCTCGACCCAAATTAGGAAGGTCCATACCGAATACAAGAAGTACTGGGAAAGGAGGCTTACAAACTTGTAACCATGGAAGACTTTTAGGTCCCTAGAACTTGGAATGTAACCAACCTCAAGATTTATAAAGAATAATGCATTTTGCCACAAGTGAATTACTGAGTTGTACTATGTTTGCAACCTCAACTATGAGTGCAAACACCAAAAGGACCAATGTCCTCTAAGCTGGTGAATTACCAAGTTGTACTATGTTTGCAACCTTAACTATGAGTGCAAACACCAGAAGGACCAATGTCCTTTAAGCTAGTGAATTACCGAGCTAAACTATGTTTGTAACCTCAACTATGAGTGCAAACACCCAAAGGACCAATGTCCTCTAAACCGGTGAATTACCAAGCTGTACTATGTTTGCAACCTTAACTATGAGTGCAAACACCAAAAGGACCAATGTCCTTTAAGCCAATGAATTACCGAGCGAAACTATGTTTGTAACCTCAACTATAAGTGCAAACACCAAAAGGACCAAGATCCTTTAAATTGGTGAATTACCAAGTTTCCCTACCCGTTTGTAACATCGAATGAGTACAAATGCTAAGTTTGAAATTAACGTTTTTTAGCTTAACGTTAAAAGTTACCAAGCTTGAAATTAAAAATTGCTGAGCTTTAAATTAGTTTTGCCAAGCTTTAAATTAAAGTTTCTAAGCTTAACATTAAAAGTTACCACAGCTTGAAATTAACATTTCCGAGCTTAATGTTGAAAGTTACCAAGCTTGAAATTAGTATTGCCAAGCTTGAAATTAAAGTTTTCGAGCCTAACGTTAAAAGTTACTTGGCTTGCAGTTAGTATCAAGTTTGAAACTAACATTATCAAGCTAGAACATGCCCGCATTTGCAATTAAAATTGAAATTAATCTAATTGTCTCCAGTTAGATCTTATTACATCTGATCTTATGGCATAAAATACCCCGATCAAGACATTTTTCTGAATATTTTGATAGCTTAAATATGATGACCAAACTTGCAAGGTCCCAACTTTTAACTTATTATAAGCATCTGAAGTTATCTTAAATTTTTTTTTATCAAAGCCCGCTCCATGAAATTCAAGTCGATAAGCGAACTTATAAGAGATGTGCATTACCTTAAAGCACAATAAAGCCAATCTAAACTCATCAAAATGAATTTTATTTATATCGAATGTACAGTACACAAAATAAAGCCTAGTCATCCGAGCCTCCCTCAGCAGGGGGAATTTCCATGACCTCACTATTCGAGGTTGAGTCGAAGTCCCCTTAAACTTCCACCCAGAGCTCAGCATCATTGTCATTGTCTACCTGCACCAGCTGGCTGTCCTGGACCTTTTTATAATAATCAAAGTCTTCCAGTCGAAGATCGAGGCACTATAACTTCACCTGCTCTATNAGTACACAAAATAAAGCCTAGTCATCCGAGCCTCCCTCAGCAGGGGGAATTTCCATGACCTCACTATCCGAGGCTGAGTCGAAGTCCCCCTAAACTTCCACCCGGAGCTCAGCATCATTGTCATTGTCTACCTGCACCAGCTGGCTGTCCTGGACCTTTTTATAATAATCAAAGTCTTCCAGTCGAAGATCGAGGCACTATAACTTCACCTGCTCTATTGCCACGGTAAAGCCTTTCTCATAGGCGGCGACGTAGTTATCCCCAATCTTCCTCTTGGAACGAGCTTTCAGCCTGGCTTTGGAATGGTGAGCTTGGTTCAGACTTTGGTCCATCCGATACCGGGTTTCCCTCTCCCTAATGTTGGCCCCACAAGCTAGCTAAAGGGTCACCTGTATCTGTTATGTGCTAGTGAAGTGTTGAGCCTCCAATTCATTGTTCCTTTCAAACTCGGATGACCTCCTCCTCCGCCTTCTTCAGGGTGACCATGGTAGATTCCATCAAAGCCCTAGTGCACTGCTATTCCTGTTGGAGCTTTTTCATGGCGTCGTCGACCTTGTTCGCCCCTATTCTATAGCTCCCGGACTACCACTAGGTCCCGCACCACGTTGGACAACAGGTACTTGTGCAGCAGCTCATTCGAGGCCTTCCCCACTCGATCTCTATTAGTCGGGTTGATGACTGAGTTTAGCCTCTCACAGAAAGGGAACTGCACGTTCCAAAAAGATACGCTTTAGTGATTTCGGTCCCCCTCAGTAAGTTCAGCATAAAATATTTCAAAATGCCTAACCTCAGACTTAGCGTCGCTGCCGAGATGGCTGGAGGTAGGATTTGGCGTCACGAGCTCAGTTTTTGAAGAAACCTTTTGTTTCTTCGCTCCCATGTCTTTCTTCCGGAGCTCGGCAGGCATGTCAGCAGTAGTTGGGCGTGTTTCTCCTCTGCACCTCTCAGCGGGGACTACCCTGACAGGCTTGGCCATAGTCACCTTGGGTTCCCCGCTTTTCTCGATGAACTCATTTTTTGGCCCGACCTAAGACTAACCCAAGCATAAACAAGAAAAAGGTCTATTTACCTAGTAAACAGTTTTCGAGCAAAAAGATTTGAACAAAGAAATGTGCTAAAACTCTCACCAACCTAATTACCAATCTTTAAAGATTTTTGCAAAATAATGGAGTGAAATCTGGGAACTCCCTATATATATCAACAAACATCGTTGATCTAACAGTCTGAATTGATCGCATCCAACGAATAGAGAGCACCCGCCTTAAAGCTTGGGAAGTTCAAATGTCACGTTTGTAGCAGCCTTTTGCCTTGAGAAGTGCAAATTGCAATGGCCATCATTGCTACCATCATGGCAACCACTCACATTATGCCATGTGGCCGTACGTTGAGTATTGAATAGTCCTCGTAAAGCAGTCGTTTTTACCTATCTTGTAGCTTGAAGATCAGTTGCACTGAATTCCAAGCTTTGAAAAGGGGCTAGTGTAAAGGCCTTATTGTCAGCTTAAACTCTGAAGGCCCATTAAGCCAAAAAGCCTATTTCACCAGAAGCCCAAACTAAACCCGCCAGCTCATCACCCTGTTTTCCTCAGAACCCCTATAAATAGCCTCTCCGTTGCAGGTACAGGACTTTTGACTCTTCTACCATTAATGACCCTTTTTTAGCTCGGACCGACCTAACCCTTCTTTTCTACTTGCACAAAATAGCTCGATCTCACTTGACCTTTGAGGTTTTCCCGATCTCCGAGATCCCATCTGCCCTCTAACTTAGGCATTGTCACTAAACATATGAGGATGAGTTAAAATTGTGGTCATCACCTCTTTTTGAATTAAGCCACTTGAGTATGGCATTGTTTTTATTAGAGCTTAGTTTTATTTCTTTTTCTCTTTTGTATATAAAAAAAAATTGTTGTCTCCATCTGCTTTTCTTTGTTTAATCATAAGTATTTGTGTATCAAGTATAGTACTTCAACATTTCTTTCAAATTATCAAGACAATAGATTGAATTCTTCTTATACTTTCAATGGAATTGTCTGATTTTTTTTTTATTATTGTTAATATTATTTTTTAAGGGAAAGTTATAGAAGTTCATATTTTTGGTTAAAAAGATCATTTGGTTGGCCTACCTGAAAAAATGACCAAATTGACTCGTAATCTATGTGATTATTATGTTTATATATGTAGTTGTCATATATTAAATATATAATTTTTTTTTGNAATCTATGTGATTATTATGTTTATATATGTAGTTGTCATATTTTAAAAATATAATTTTTTTTTTGTTTGGTATTTTGGCTACGACTATGGATTCAAATATAGAACCCATGTAATCATTATGTTTAGTAATGTGCTTAGTAAGTAGGTAACATTTTAAAATATAAATAAAAAAACAGAATAGATCGAAGGATATTTGATTATTTTGTAGGGTGAACAAACTAAATAGTATGTTCTTTTATCTTCTAATATCATTAATTCATTTTCCTTCTTTTAGCCTACTTTTCTCAAGACATATTTTATTATAGTTTGTTTTTGGCCATCACATATGTTATTATTGTATGTTGATGGCTAGTTATTAATTTATAGAATGTAATGCGAATCCCTATAAGGTAACCTAAGATGGAGATTCTAAATGTCCGTTGAACCGTCTGAATCGAGTTTCGAAAAATGAGGACCTTAACCCGTCGTTTACCAAGGCGAGAACTGAAGGTGTCTAGGGAAGGGTATGAATGCCACACTCGAGAAAGATAGAAGGCGAACGATAAGTTCTAGAATTGAACGTCACAAAAACCCTGGGTTCTTGATAAGTTCCGTTGGCCACAAGAACCTAGGGTTCTTGATAAGATCTAAAAGTTCTTTCAAAGAACCATGGAAGGAGAAAACTCTCAACTTTACTCAATAATCAATTCTTAATGCTGCCACAATGGGGTCAACTCCCTTTTAAGGAAAAAAAAAAAAAAAAAAAACCAATCTAACCTAATTGGGTAAATTGGCCTAACCCATGTGCAAAGCCCAATTTCCTAATACAAGTCCAATACCAAATAAGGAAAATAACATAGGGTTTTAATTAGAAAAGAATGGGCCAAAAATCACTAAATTCAGAGCCCAAATGAGTGAAATAAGCCAAAATTACATAAACTGAAAAGGCAGTAACACTGGGGTGCCTACCCTCTGCCCTAGAGGCGCCGGGATGCCCTAAATGACGGGCTGGGGCACTGGCTTGCTGCCAACTTTGCTGGTTTCACTTTCTAGGACCTGAATTAAGCATATAACCCTATTTTCTTGGTTCCTTGCTTCCATACTTGACTTTTGGGTCCAAATCTCCTCTATGAGGCCATTCAAACCCTCTTGGATCCTCTTGGCTAGAGCTCAGGTGATCGGACCTCCATGAATGTGCAAGGGATCATTTTGAGGACTTGGAGTCTTGTGGTCTAGATTCCCATCATTCTCCCATTCTTTAAAAAGATTCGACCTCGAATCTTCTCCACCATCAATCCTTGGGAACAATTTGGTCTGACTTTGAACTCCTTCTCCTGATTCAAAGACCACCATCTTATCACACATTTTTAATGTTAAGAAAGCATCATTAACATCCTGTAAAATAGGCAAAACAACAATAAGCAACACTAGGCAAAACAACACTATTTCTTAATACTTGATAAACCATGGCAGAATTAAAACCTCATAGCCATTAAGAATCGAAGCAAGAGAAAAAATATATGAAAATCAAGCTACCACTGATTAAAAATATATATAGACAGTAAATCAACTTCAACCATCTTTCAGTACTCAAGAATATGAACGAAACACCTCTATTGTGAAGAAATATCAACAAGCTAATACAAAAATCACAAATCGTCCATTCATATAATGAGATATATAGCTTTCTAGCACTTTAGCGCCCACAATCGAAAATAAAACAAGAGAATCAGAAGCAAACCTAGTGAAGGAGCTTTGAAGATCAAATTTAGAATGGACTTTCACCGATTACTTGTAGCAAGGATCCCCATTCTGCTGCTGGTTCTAGTTCCTTTCTTCTTGCCAAGATCACCACAATTTGAGCTTCTCCCTTATGATTCCTTCTAGCATGCAACCCCCAAGTGTCCTTCCTCTCTTCCTTTCTCTCTATTCTCTCCCTATTAGGTCTCTAGTTGATTCTTTCTTTTTATTGGTTTTTTTCTCCTCTTCCTATCTCACGCCCTTCTCTCCCTTGCTTAACCAGTTCTCCTCTTTCTCTAGTCTCCCTTTCACGCATACAACACCTCTTAGATATTTTCTTTTTTCATTTCCTACTTTGCCCCTCTTGCCTGTTAATCTCAACCACCCATCTCCATTGCTTTTCTTTTAATGAGTCTTTTTTTTTTTGTTTTAGTTATTTGTTAAATAGAAGATAATCTATGAATTTGGACCAATAGGGAGAGGAGGAAATCTATTCCTTGCTCTCTTATAGGTGCTCTTAGATCTAGTGACACAAAAACCTATTTACAAAATTCTTTTTTTAATTTTCTGATTTATTTATTATTTACAAAAAAATTAATTATTAAAATGGGCCAAATGGGCATAGATAAAAAATGGACTAAACTAACAATTGACTAGGCCTAGGGTTTGCTTCATTACAATAACCCAAACAACAATATAAAAAATCACTAATTAGACATTAAGAATTTTTCTCTTTTTTTTTCTATTTTTTTTTATATTATGAAAAAGACATGAAAAAAAATGCAGATAAGGAAAACACTTGACTCGACCTAGCTAGGCTAGATTCGATTTGAGCAGGAAAAACGAGATGCAAAAAAAGAAAGCATCTGACTCAACACAGGCTTGACCTAGCTATGCTAAATTTGATTTAAGCAGGAAAAGTAAAATGCAGAAAATGAAAGCACTTGCCTTGACACAGGTTCAACCTAGCTAGGATAGATTCAATTTAAGTAGGAAAAGCAAAATGCAGATAAGGAAAGCACCTGGCTTGACACATGCTTGACCTAGCTAGGCTAAATTTGATTTAAGCAGCAAAAAGTAAAGGTGCCTCCTCTGCCGAAGGGCTTTGAAAAGAAAAAAAAAATGTGAAGATGGGTATGTTGTGGTTCAAGGCCTATGGTTAAACAAAAAGCAAACATGGGGATGAACTTTAGAAAAAGCATGATATGAGTCAACATGAAAAAATTTGGGAAATGATATATTATGCAAGAAAAATAACATGAAAGGGCAGGGCCCAATCTGGTAATAAGACAATGGCTCAATGGCTAAGGAATTACAAGAAGTAAAAGAATGGGTTGAGGCCCAGAATGCAGGGGAATGAAACTGGTGGGTCAGAGTCAATGCTTAAATTAAAGACACTGAATTCGAAAAGTATAAGTTGCTTGCTCAATCAAATTTTGCCCAATTTATGGTCTAGTCACAAAGACTTCTTTCTGCACAGATCTTGATGAATGTTAATCCTTTGCAAGAATGATGACAATGCTTTAAGCCAAATTTTCAATTGCTAATGCTTGTCATGTCAATTGAGTAAGAGCCACTCCTATTTTATTTGGCAAAAATTAATGAAATGAGCTATGGATTCAAAGAAAGATAGTTATGAGGAAATGATAGAGATGAGACAAGACATATGCCCATTGATTTATGCCAACGAACTTGTCAAGGACAAAGTTGTGCAAGAAATGAATTTTGGAACAACTAAAATTTGCCCAAGTATCAAGCACTATGGAGGATCATGGAGGCAACAATTAGGATATAGAGCCCTCATTTCAATGGTTATGACAACTTGCAAACTTGTAGAATGAAAATTTGCTCAAGTGGCAAGGACTTGAAGATATTCCCTTTGAGAATTGCAATTGACACAAAAAGATTTTTCTTGAGTCAGGCTTGACCTCAATTAATTTTTTTTTTTAATTTTTGAAAACCAAAATTTTTCATGAAAATTTTGCCCCAGTTTATGGTTCAAGCAAACTAATCCTCAAGGCAATCTTTTAAAAGCTTGTAATGAAGTTTTAAATTGAAAATTTTTTCTTTTGTTTGGAATGAAAGGATAAAGACTCAAAATTTGATTAATTCCCTTACCTTATTTCTCCATTTTTCTTCAATGCCTAACTCCAATAAAATTTTATACTAACATTCATTCACCAAGAGGATGCTCAAGGGTTGTAATGTAGTTTTAGGGATGTAAGATGTGGCTAATGAAAGAAAGGACATAAAGGCCCAAACAATTGGTCTTGGGACAACAATGAGAATCTTGCTTTTGACAACTTGTGGTATTTTAATTTTTTATTTTCTTGTCACTTGGATTGCCTTTCTTATTCCTCAACCATTTGGAAGGAATACATTTGTTTATTCTTTTGCTTTTTTTTTTTTTTTTTTTTTCTTTTTTGGAAAGGGTTTTTTTTTTTGNCCCTCTTGAAGAGTTTTTGGGATAGTTTTCCTCTCTTTTGAAATTTCACTTTTTTTTTTTTGGCAAGTCCATTGAGATTTCGAAGACATCTTTTACAAATTGATTCTCATTGTACCCTGGGTATGATTCTCATAAGGTATGAAGGAAAATTTAAAGCTCAAAAGGGATTACGAGGGATATGAAGTTTTTGGATAGAGGAAATGAAATCATCCTTCTTGGCATTTGAATATTGTCATGAAAACCTATCAAAATGCTAACCTTCCCATAGGGGTTCATGAATTAGAAATTAAGAAATGACCTATTCCTTCAGGCTCAAAAGGGGTAACTAAGGATACTCCGCAATGTTTGGGAGATCAAAGAATGTCTTTAATCATTGAAAAAGTTTGCGTATAGAGCTCAAATTTTGCTTAAAAATAAATTTTCTTATGAGGTCATTCAATGTTAGGACCTATTCATCTTTGTGTTAATTGCAACTTCTNAAAGTTTGCGTATAGAGCTCAAATTTTGCTTAAAAATAATTTTTCTTATGAGGTCATTCAATGTTAGGACCTATTCATCTTTGTGTTAATTGCAACTTCTTAAAAAAAAAATTATGAATTTTTTTTTAGAAGGACTATGATTCCAAAAGAATAAATTCATAGTGAATAATAAAGATGGTAAAAGAAAATGCATGATCATTTCATTAATTGAAACCAAATAACATAAGGTCCTAACATTGAATGACCTCTATTAGCCTTATACTTGGGCTAAAAAAATAAAATTGACAAGATAAACACTAAACAATAAAAGAAATGACTTAAAGCAACACAAAAGCAAGCTCGACCAACATCCTTCTTGAATCACCCTTTAATCTCCAAAGAGATCTTCTCAACCTTGGGCCTTATGATCAGGCCATGTGTGTAGCTACATTGGGTATAGCCACAATTTCCTCTATCTAAATTACCCTATGCTTAATCAACTGAAGCACTATATGCTTAAAAGCATCACAAACTTTAATAGAATGTCCAATTGCTCCCATATGATAGTCACATTTGAGATTTGAATTGTACCAACAAGAGAAATATGGCTTTAAAAGTTTCACAAGACGAGGTACAATCACATGGGCATCACAGAATAGTTTAGTTGTAGTTATAGGAATGTTAAGAAAAAGGTTCTTGATTCCTTAAAGGCTTGGATTGACCACGATTGGGTCTTGCGAAAGGTGCTCGAGGAGCAGGATAGTCTTGAGGTGGGGTTTGTGGGAAGGATGGTGGGATTGCATTGACTTGGTACGAATGAGAGAAAATGGGAATTGGAGAATGGTATGAGCCTTGAGGTTGAATGTATGATGGTCCTGGTGAATGTATCAAATTTACCTCACCATCTTTCTTCCTAAATGGTTCTCCATTCTTCTAGCCATTATTATGATTTTCTCTTCCTAAGAATGACAATTTTCCTATTCGCTTCATCTCTTCAACTCTCTCTAGCCTTGATCAACTAAGAGAAATCCCTATAAATAGTTGGTACCATCAACTCCGCATAAGGGGAATGCAAAGTATTCATGAAATAATGAATCATTTCAGAATCTAACAATGGAAATTAAACTTGGGCTACTAAATTCCTCCACTTCAGAGCGTAATCTTTAAAGCTTTCACTCTCTTCCTTATGCATAGACCCCAATTGAGCTCTAGTATGAGCTATGTTATCATTAAAACTATACTGCTTAAGGAAAGCATCAACTAGGTCTCTCCATGTATGAATCTTGAAAGGATCCAGACGCCAATACCAATCTAAAGAAGGACTAGTCAAACTCTCTATGAATGTGTATAAAGAATTTCTCATCTCTTGACCAAATAGATATCTTAGTGCAATAAGATTTCAAGTGAAACTAATGATTGGTTGTTCTGTCATAGCGGGCAAACTTAGGCAATTTAAAATCTTTTGGGAGAATATTTCAGGTGTCAAGGAAAGTTCATCAATATCCACTAACTCATACGCCTTTTATCCTTGCAACATCCTAATATGCTCTTCCAACAGTGCTTGCTTTTTTTTTTTTCCATTGATTCAACCCTCAGCCTCTCCTTTTTCAAATCTTCCTTCTCTTTCCCTAAAGCAATTGTCATTGAAGCTTCTTGTGCAGCATAATGAGTAATTGGATGGGTGTACATGTAAACANCTTGGGCTACTAAATTCCTCCACTTCAGAGCGTAATCTTTAAAGCTTTCACTCTCTTCCTTACGCATAGACCCCAATTGAGCTCTAGTATGAGCTATGTTATCATTAAAACTATTCTGCTTAAGGAAAGCATCAACTAGGTCTCTCCATGTATGAATCTTGAAAGGATCCAAACGCCAATACCAATCTAAAGAAGGACTAGTCAAACTCTCTATGAATATGTGTATAAAGAATTTCTCATCTCTTGACCAAATAGATATCTTAGTGCAATAAGATTTCAAGTGAAACTGATGATTGGTTGTTCTGTCATAGCAGGCAAACTTAGGCAATTTAAAATCTTTTGGGAGAATATTTCAGGTGTCAAGGAAAGTTCATCAATATCCACTGACTCATATGCCTTTTATCCTTGCAACATCCTAATCTGCTCTTCCAACAGTGCTTGCTTTTTTTTCCATTGATTCAACCCTCAGCCTCTCCTTTTTCAAATCTTCCTTCTCTTTCCCTAAAGCAATTGTCATTGAAGCTTCTTGTGCAGCATAATGAGTAATTGGATGGGTGTACATGTAAACGCCTCCTTGATTTTCATTTGGATTGAATGAAACTTCCATAGGCAGAGAAAATGGGCCTGAGAAAGGTAGTGAGATGGCGTGCACAACATTAGCTGATTAGGTGGCTAGAGGAGTTGCTGAATTTGAATCATATCCCTGTACCAGATTTGCAGAATGCATTATCTGTGGAGGCCTTCCCATATTGGAGCGAACGCTGAGGAAGTTGTCTCATTTGATAGATATGTCAATAAAGGCGCTATATTACAAGTTGGAAGCATATTGACACTGCTCGGTCCTTCAACCACAACCTTCAACTTTATGCTTTTAATGAAAAGCTTCATCATTTCATTCATACGAGATTTCAATTCATCGAACTCACCCTCAAGATTGCAACCCTGTTCTTGATTTTCCTCCATGATAGTGATGGTTCTTAATCTGAGCCTAATTGACCGTTTACAAAGTGCTTTTGATTAAGCTTATTTTTCTTTGTTCGAGTAATATTCAACACTTTTCAATGAAAACTGCATGGGATGAATGGAAAAAAAAAATGAGGTTTATGGAATGGGAAAGAGAAAAATGCATGACCTTATTTATTTCTTTATTTATTTAAATGAGCACAACAAAAGCTTTAGTACTTTGACAAAAAAAAAATGTACAAAAAAATGATTTTGGCCTTATTGACAAATGAAAAGAGTTATTGGCCCTTTTATTTAAAAAATAATGCACATGGATTGAAATGATGTGAAAATTTGTATGACTTGCTTAAAAATAAATAAGGCGTCAGTTTTCTCTTGTTTATTGGAAAAAATTATGGATAAAAACATAAATGAGGAAATAAATAAAAAGGATGCTCGACTTATTTGAAAAAGAAACAGGGCATCAAACCTCTTATTTTAATGTAGGAAAACAATTAGAGAAATAACAAAAAAAAATGCTCCCCCGATGTCTTATGAATGGACTAGCCTTAGGCTTAGGATTTCTAACTTAATAGCCAAGTCTATCTTGAATAGTACATCATCTATGGTCAAATTACGTGCTTGGTAATTTGGCGATAGGAGCTAGTATCCTGAAAGTCCAAGGTACTACAGACTGCCCCCACCAAAATGATTGAGATCACACCCTACTAACATTGTTCACAAGGAGATAAACCTCTATGCTTACCCAAATCAGCAAGATGATCTGCAATCTGAGTGGAAACTTTCGCGTGAACCACCGAAGGATGAACCTCTAGGAGTAACACTAGGCTCCTATCTAATCCTAAGCTAAGGATGGCCTGAGTATAGAACCGATGAGTAGTGTGCAGGGTTATAATGTTAGTGCACAGTGTGTGTGGGAGAAGCATACAAACATCTACCTTAAGCTACCCAGCTGCAAGGAAACACAAGAAATATACAACATAAATAAGCTATCTACGAATACAAAAATAAACAAATAACATAACAAAAAACTGAATCTATCAAGAAAGAACAAATAACAAAATAAAAGCAAATTTAGGGATAAAGAAAATACACAAGACCATATTAAGTTCACACAACTGATTTCTTGGGTTTGACTCTCTAACTTCCTTAGCGGAGTCACCAAACGGTCATAACGTATCTAAAGGTCATTACGACTTGAATGACAGACTTTTTAAAAAGATTTAGTTTTCGAAAGAAAACTTGGAGTCGCCACCAATTATATTAAGAAAATTAGGAACAATTAGAAAACCTTTTTTTTTTTTTTTAATTTTATAAAAAATAGTCTGCAAACCAGAGATAGTTTAGGAGTCAGTTTGTATGTGATGAATGAGTTAGGCATCCTACAACACCTGTCTGAAAGACAGTTACCCAAAATTTTAAAATGATGAAGACATACGAGGCTACTGACAACATAACTTCTATTTCTTAATACTCAATATTAACCTCACAGCCATCAAGAATCGAAGCAAGAGAAAAAATATATGAAAATCAAGCTACCACCGATTAAAAATATATATAGACAGTAAATCAACTTCAACCATCTTTCAGGACTCAAAAATATGAACGAAACACCTCTATCGTCCATTTATATAATGAGATATATAGATTTCTAGCACTTTAGCACCCACAATCGAAGAGAAAACAAAAGAATTAGAAGCAAACCTAGTGAAGGAACTTTGAAGATCAAATTTAGAATGGACTTTCACTGATTACTTGTAGCTAAGATCCCCATTCTACTGCTGGTTCTGGTTCCTTTCCTCTTGCCAAGATCACCACAATTTGAGCTTCTCCCCTTTGATTCCTTCTAGCATGCAACCCCCAAGTCTCCTTGCTCTCTGCCCTTCTCTCTATTCTCTTTCTATTCGGTCTCTAATCGATTCTTTCTCTCAATCGGTTTTTTTCTCCTCTTCCTATCTCACACCCTTCTCTTCCTTGCTTAATCAGTTCTCCTCTTTCTCTAGTCTCCCTCTCACACATACAACACCTCTTAGATATTTTCTTTTTCATTTCCTACTTTGCCCCTCTTGCATTTTAATCTCAGCCACCCATCTGCATTGCTTTTCTTTTAATGAGTCTTTTTTTTTTTAGTTATTTGTTAAATAGATGATAATGTATGAATTTGGACCAATAGAGAGAGGAGGAAATCTATTCCTTGCTTTCCTATTAGTTTCCTTAGATTTAGTGATGCAAAAATCTATTTACAAAATTCTTTTTCTAATTTTTTGATTTATTTATTATTTAATAATTATTGAAGAGTTGNGAGTTGGCCAAATAAGCATAGATAAAAAATGGACTAAACTAACAATGGACTAGGTCTATGGTTTGCTTTGTTACAAAAAATCAAACAACAATATAAAAAATCACTAATTAGTAATTAAGAATTTATCTCTATTTTTTTTCAAAAATATTTTATACCATAAAAAAGACTTGGACAAAATATGGTGTCTACAAGTGATTGTTCCATGCACATTGCTTTTCTTAACATTTATGCATATTAGTATACACATGTTTGAATCATCATTTAATCTTTCATTAGTACACATAACACAATTTAGTCTCTCACAAAAATTAAGGCTCCAGGTTTAAATCTCTACATCTCGTAAATCTCTAAATAGAAAATTTAGCTATTTTTATTTAATGACAACAAAAAAGATCTTCGCTTAAATCATTGAGAAATTATGATTGCAGATGTAGTGGAGATGTATAGAAAATCTAAGTATAGAACTAAAATTTAAGTGCATCTAATTAAATTTAAATTATGTCATATATACAAAAAGTGCATATTTATAAGTGTGTAAATGATATTCAGTCTAAACCTTTTGCTTGCAAACAAAAGCAACCATCGTAGTAATAAAAAAGAGATACATAATATATATGGCACAACTAATGTAAATAAGTTAGGTCTAAATTTCATGTAACATTTTTAGTGTTCGAAAGCTCACTTAAGATCAAGAATACCTTAACCACTAAAAAAATTTAGATAAATTAGGTTCAAACTAATTATAATTTTGGTCCTCTTATTTTAATAATTTAAACTTTTTGGTCCCTCTTATTTAAAAATGAATAATTTAGTCACTCTATATTCATAAAATATGTAATTTTAGTCATTTTGTCTTTAAGCCAAAATTTATTAAGTCTATTTTAAGATGTAAAGTTCTCTAATTCATAATCTCACTGTTCAAATTGAAGAACTACGTCTAACAAAATTTTAGCTCGATTTAACAATGAATGAATCTAGATCTCCAGTTAGATGAAAACTTATAGTTTTGGTATTTTGGACTCAGTCGCACCGTTAGATCGAGCTGAAATTTTGAGAGAAGATTCGCAAGACGTAATTTTTCAATAATCTAAATGTTGAGATTGTGAATTAGATAACTTTATATCTTAAACTACACTTAAAAAAATTTTGTCTCAAAGATAAAGTGACCAAAATTGTATATTTTATGAATATAGAAAGACTAAATTGCTCATTTTTAAACAAGAGGAACCAAAAAATTTAAGTATTTAAAATAAGAGGATCAAAATTACAATTAAACCATTATGTTAATATTCTTAGTTAAAAAATCTAATTTCATTTACCCAATAATACAAAAAAAAAATATTATTACTTATAAATCTTTTAGTAAATGAGTTTCTCTGGACCAATCAGATTCTGTAGTGGAGAGAATAATTCTCATTAAACAACCATATCTTGGTGCGCGAAATACGCAAACAAGACAGTTATTATTGGCGCGTAGATCCAGGTGCGACAAAATTAAATTAAAAAAAAAATAAAGCACGACCCCACTTCATCGTCATCACTCATCATGTCCATAATTTTCTCAATCATTTCTTCTTCATTCACGTCTCTGATTCTTTTATTCAATTCTTGATCTTGAAAAGCCAAACGCAAATCCAAACACCACTCTACACGAAATTCCCAGCTCTTTTGACCTGAATTTTATTATATTTTTCTTTCCCAATTCGACATTTATGTCGGCTGTGTCTTTTTCATTTCTGCTATAAAATCGGAAATTTCAGTGATTTCTATATTTGTCACTCAGCTTCTTTCACAAAGAAGCGATTTTGATTGGTTTTGTTGCATGCAATGGAGATTCGGAATAATGGGTACCCAATATAATCCACAATCATACTGTAGCAGAGAGTTTTCTGAGAAGGTCTTCCTCTCTCTCTTCTTCTTCTTCTTCTTCTTCTTCTTCTTCTTCTTCTTCTTGTTTCTTAGTATTCAAAATCTGGGTCGGGTTCATTTTTCTTCTACTTTTTGTGGGTCGAGAATAGAAACTCATAATTTTGTTGGGTTTTGATTTTGCGTATGCTTATGTCAAGGTGGGTTTTTGAGCTCTAGTGGGATGAGAATGATTTTGTCTTCTTCATGTTTGAATACATTCATGGAAATTATGATCGTTTCTTGTTTTATTATATCATGGAAATTTGTTGGAAGTTGTCCTTTTTTGTTGTCTTTTTTTTTTTTTAGTAATCATAATAAGTTTGATTGCTGTCTGTAAATTGCGCTGTTGATTCATGATTTAGTTTCTGCATGTTGGTCTCTTCAACCTTTATGCTTCTTATTTCATTTATTTATTTATTTATCTTTTGGTTTGGTACTTAGTTTACATAGTCCATATTCTAATTTGGGATCAATAGAAGCTTTTATTAGCCAGAGGGGCTGCTTCATACTTACATGGACCTCCCTCTTTACTGGAATTTGTTCATTTTTCTGTTTTATTTTTAAATATAAACAGTTCGACTGAAGGATATGTTTCAGGGTACGATGTTCTCTAGATGAAAAATCTTTTCTTTTTTGTTTTTTTGGTTGAAATTGATTTTCTTTCATACCCCTTTTGCTTATTCTGTGTTTTTTCTTTTCCCTTTCTGGTCTATCAATTCTTTTTATTCTGATAGAAATATCATTAATTCCCTTTCCAGGAAGGCAAGAGGCGTGGGAGCTTAGGAAGCTCCAGATTCAACATCCATTATTTGTTATTCATATTGCTGTATAGAAGAGGAGATGTGATAAAGGTTAGTTCTTTATGGTTCTGTTACTTTTAACTCACCAGTTTGATAAGTTGTTTACTTTAATTGTTTATTTTTTGGGTTTTAAGGGTAAGAGTATCATCGGGTCAACTTTTATGCATTGAGACTAAATCTCTCCCTAGGTGATCTTAAAGGCACATACTTTGATTGTTTATAAATAGTTGAAAGGGAACAAATGGTTGGATAGATTCTGGGTATGGGAAGATGTGTTTGTCACCTGTATTTCCTTTTAACAATCTGCTGTTATTTGGTGCAGAGGGATTCATTTATTCTCTAGGGTGTGCTTGAGTTCCTGGGTGTGAACTAATAATTTAGGACAATCATTCCAAAAATGGAGTACAAGCACCAAACGCCAAGTGTAATTGCAAAATTGATGGGTCTTGATGAAGAGCATCCTCAGCATCATGTCAGAGGAAAAAAGAGAGTGCTCTCTGAGAAGTACCTACAGAAAGTTGCCTCCATTGGTGTCAGAATGAAGCGTTCATTTCATGAGTATCATTCCTTTGGAACAAGTATGGAAGAAAAGGAAGAAGCTGAGGATGTTTTAAAAGTTGTCAAAACTATTAGAGATAAGCATCATAACCTGTCAATGGTAAATGGTAAAGAAAATCCAGATTTTCCTAAAGCAAAGACAAGAGGAGTGGGACAAGAACTTTGTGATGCTGAATATGTCTCAGTGAATAAGAAGCCTGAAACCTTGATGGCATCTATCAGGTCATTCAGTATTGAAACAAGTGCGAAGCCGGGGAGGATGAGTGAGCAAGGAAACCTGCAACTGCGCCAGAATAATAATAATGGGCTGCGAAAAGATTTGAATGGAGAACCTGGATTGCATGAGATATTTAGGTTCTCGAAACCTCAACTGGAGTTGAAGGATGAAACTTTCCCTTCAAGAATTGTTGTTTTGAAACCAAATCCTGAAAAGGGAGAGAGTGGTTTAAAATATTCTCCTTTGCTTAGTTCTTGTGAAAATTTTCATTTGGGTGATGGGTTTCTTGAAGAGTTTTCTCTCCCTGAAAAGGCAAGAGTCTATCCTGAAAGGAGAGGAAGAAAGAAATTGGCCTATCACATAAAATCTGTTAAGCAGTGGACCAGCGCTTTTAGTAAAATTTCACAGGAAGTTTATAGTCAAACAGGAAATGCTGCCAACAGGGTTTCGGACACAGTTTCAAGTTCACTTTTCAGAGGGAATGAGACTTTTGCTAAAAGTTCTGATATGCTGAAGCGTGCTTCAAATGTTTCAGTTAATGAGAACCTATGCAATTCTCCTCTATTCTGTTCAGAAGATTCATTTGTAGCCTGCGAAGCCAATAATACAAATTTGGAACAGAGAGATGTGACTGAAAAATTGTGCATTCCTGCCCATGGATTAGGTACAAGAAATTTGGTTTACAAGCTGGGTAAGCATGGGTACCAAAGTAATTCATGTGATGCACAAGTCAGTGACAGAAAAGTGCCAACCCCTGGACCTGTTTGTGTACCTTCTGTTAGCGCTGGTAATCCCAGAACCAAGACTAAAAAAAGCAATTTTCATCACCATAGGTTCTTGAGGCATGATGCATCCATAAATTGGGCACCAAAGAATCCAAAGAGGCAAAATTTCTGTCAGAAAGATTGTTCAGAACATATAAACCTCAGACCCAGATATAAGAAATCCCTGTCGATTTTCTCTTATTTAAGTAGTAATCACAAGGAAGAGAATTGTATTGTCCTGCATGAGTTGAAGGCAAAATATGGGAATGATTTGTCAGATCAGAAACTTATCCTTCCTCAATCAACAAGATCTGAGGTTCCTTCTAATTTCAAAGACAGTCAGATCATGCGAGAGACATGCTTAATAAAAGATGAAGTGAAGAACCATAAGCTTGAGAACAGTAATATCTCCGAGCAAATTTCACCTCCTAATTCATCAATTGACTGTGTGGCGGCTGATACAAAGACCGAGGTTGTTGGCAGACCATGTGGAAATTCAAAGGAGAAGCAGTCTGGAGCAGTGGCTTGCATTTTGTTAGGGGGAGATAGTGATTCTTCTAGTCATACTTCATACACTTCTGTTCAACAGGTTTGAATTCTCTTTCTTAGTCAAATTTAAATGTGTTCATGTTTTTGTCAATGTATTGTTTTGTGACGAGAGGCTTGGTCAAATTACATTTTTAATTGTAAAGGTGGGTAGACAACATATCAATATATTTTAACTGGTTTGTTAAAATTTAGATCCTCAAAGACATAAGCAATCTCAAAGAATTTTATCAAAAAAAAAAAAAGATTATGTAATGCNCAAAAAAAAAAAAAAAGATTATGTAATGCATTTGGTTATCACACTTTTTGTATTGTATTGTCCTGTTAATGGTAATTAATGTGTCTAAAAATCTGAAGCCCTCAGAGTTTGATCCAGGTGCTAAATGTAGGCAGATGTTGAGGGACATTCCTTAAAATCTATTTACAGAGCTAATTTTGTTGGGTGCCTATACACACTTGGTTAAGGAAAGCAGTGAGACCAGAGTGCAATTTATACAACAATTTGATGACTAGACTGTTATAACACTGGAAAGAATGAAATGGATTTTTAATTCAACTCTTTTCTTTCTCTTTCACAATCCCAACTATGTGAAATAGTAAATGTTTCCAATATTTTATGAGCTTTTATAGAAGCAAGAAATTAATGAAATCCTGATGGAGATCTTGTATTATAAAACTCATATCAAATAGGGGAGGATTGAGTACACTTATTATTATCTTGTTTATATCTAGAAAAGCTTCTTAATCTCAGCAGATATATGGAATTTTTGTTTTATTATAGTTCTGATTTGGATGGATTGAATGAATGAGCATGTAAGATTTGTGCATAAATTTTGAGTCATCAAACTATCCACCATGGTATTTACATTTAACTTCCCCTTTGGTAGATTCTGATGCATGCTCAATTGTCATGTATCAGAGGTACTGGGTATAACATCAGTTTGGAGTTCTAATGATAGTATTAATTTTGTAACCTTTAAGTCAATTCTGCAACATGGTCTTACCCAAATAACACCTAGTNATGTAAGATTTGTGCATAAATTTTGAGTCATCAAACTATCCACCTTGGTATTTACATTTAACTTCCCCTTTGGTAGATTCTGATGCATGCTCAATTGTCATGTATCAGAGGTACTGGGTATAACATCAGTTTGGAGTTCTAATGATAGTATTAATTTTGTAACCTTTAAGTCAATTCTGCAACATGGTCTTACCCAAATAACACCTAGTAGTAATTCACAATTACTTGAATTTATTTTATTTATTTTTTGTTATTTTAGATAAACTTTCCTCTGAATAATTGCACAGAATGTAGAAAATCTTCTTTAGTTTTTCTTTCTCTAGTTGTACCACAAGATGTGATTACTGTTATTTTCAGTGATGCAAGGTTTCTCTCCTTCTCTATGCTTGCTGATATCACACTGCTGCACTATGATGTTCTTAAATTGCAGGGAACATCAGAACTTCATGAAGAAGATTCTGTTTGTTCACTTTGCTCTGGAACAGATCCAGATTCCCTTGTGAGTTTGGAGGAGGTGTATGAGCCTAGTCCAATTTCAGTTCTGGAGCTCCCATTCCGAGAAGACATGTCGTCTAGCTCTGAATTCTTGGAGACTGTTGGCTCTGACATGTCATCTAGCTCTGAATGCCTGAAGATTGTTGGTTCTGACATCTGTGGTAAGTAACAAGCATTGACTGGTCATTATATAACTACATCTTCCCAGTGATAAGAAAAGAGAAAAAGACACAAACATTATCCTGTTTGAATTTCTCATATATCTTGGTTGTCCTTTTTCTCTTTGGTATAACTACAAATGCATCCACATTTTTTGAAATCAGATCCCTCCGAAATGGACAATGAAGGACATGATTTGAATGTTTCAAGTGATGAAGATCCCGAGGAAGGATCTATCGGTGGCTTTGAAGGAAAACTAGATTTAGCAGGTTTCTTCAGAGTTGAAGAAAGTAGGGATTTCTCTTATGTTGTTGAAGTCTTAACTGAGGCAGGTTTTTCCAATAGGAACCTGCATGCAGACTTCTCTTCATGGCATTCTCTAGAATGTCCTATTAGCCCTTCTGTATTTGAGATCTTGGAGAAGAAGTTTGGCGAGCAGCCATCATGGAAGAGATCAGACAGGAGGCTTCTCTTTGACTGTATCAATTTAGGGCTGTTGGAGATTCTCAATACATGTATGTGCATTCCGATGTGGGAAAAGCCCGTGTTGAGAAGGTTGATTTCTGAACCAAGCCAGGACATGATTGAGGAGGAGCTCTGGGCATTGCTCGTTGCCCGAGAAAAGGAGGCCAGGAAAGAGTCAGCAGACAAGATGCTTGGAGGAGAAATCAGGTGGGTAGAATTAGGTGATGCTACTGAAGTTATTGTTAGAGAGATAGTGAAGTTTTTGATAGATGAGCTTGCTGAAGAGATAGTTTGCTTGGAGAGTTTTTGAATACTCGTGTCTTTGTGTGCGGCTGTAGCATTTACGTATACTAGAAATTTATGTGTATATAGCACGATTGAGTCAATTTTGAGGGAGTGAATAGGATGAACTTTGAACTAGGATTAGGTATAGGTTCATATTGTTCATTCTTGAGGAGCAATATTGAGTCATTTGCAAAAAAAAAAAATTAAAGAGAAAAAGAAAGGAAGAAAAATGTTGTTTGGGTTTTGTTTTGTTTTTTTTGTTATCTTGGGGATGATCTTCTGATCTATCTCATTGCATCAAAGGAAATTACAGTTATTGCTCGTGTTATGCAATCTCTCTCTCTCTCTCTCTTTGCTGTTCTCTTTTTAGGTGTTGAAGATGACATACCTTGAACAGATATGTTCTCCTGCCCAGATATCCAACAGGGAAGATTAATGCTGAATTTTTGCTTTTTTGAGATTCATATATGAATCTGGGGAAAGGAATATAGGGAGGTAGAAGATTGTAGGAGGGGAAACTTGACTCTTCAGATTTAAACCAGGGAAGTTCTTATAATAAAAGGTATCTAACCAAGTTTGCCAAGAATGGCAATGAGTATAGAAAAATTTAAAGGAAGGATACTAATGATTAATGAAGGCCTAGCACTCCCAAGCTTTAGATAAGTTATATTGTTTTAGCAGTAAGCAAATTTTCGAGTTAGCTTTTGTGCACTGCAACTAAGTCCTTCTCGAGACTATCTTAAGGGCGCACCTCCTACATTGGCCTAGTGCATTCTGAGAAAAAAAATTCTCCCAGGTACTGATATGACAAAGAAAGTTATGTAAAAAAAAAAATTCAGTTAATATTTTATAAGGTCAAAGAATGGTTCTAAAGTTGAAATAGAAGGAAGATGGGGGAATGATTTGTTATGTCACATTTATAGAGATTTTGGTTGCTTTATAAACTGGTTCGACAGCAACTACACCTAAAATTGTTAAACATACAGGTAGATTTGCTGTTATCTATAGTGAATTCATTTTTTCTGTCCCTAATTCTGTATCTTTGTTTACATACCAATTCCATCAATGCCAGTTAGGCCAACAGAAGTCGTTACTTTCCTTAGAAAAAGTATAACTGATTCGACAATTAGTTATAACTTTCTATTCTTGGTTGACAATGTCTTGTTCTGTATCAGGATTATTAAGGCTATATACACATCACGTACACTCACACCAATTCACGCATACAGAATTGGTATATAATCCAAGTTGAGAAAAAGTCTATCTATACACTGAGATAATGTGCAAGATCCAAGCGATGCAGTTAAAATTTAAGCAAGTCTAATTAAATTGAGATGCTATCAAGTGAACACAGTGTAAAGCAGTATGAGGCTAGCTGTTGAATAAATAGTATTAAACATTTGAGTTTGACTAGGTTGTTCAAAGAAACTGTCTTTAAAAATGTGTTAGTTAACTAGCTAGGTGACCTAAACCCTTCTCTGTTTCCAAACTCCAGCTTTCTCATCATCCACTTCCAATTACTTTTTGGTCAAACTTAGTCCTAAGACTCCTAACCAACACCAATTGCATAAAAATTTCAACACCAAATCCATTTCATCAACTCCTATATCAATTTAGACCAAAGCTATATACACACACACACTCACACTCACACTCATTCCCTCATATCCATCTAAACAAGATCTCTTCTTTCATGTTCTATCTACTCAATTTCACCAATATGAAAACCTTCAGAATCAACTACTACCTTTTGTTTATCATTCTCACCATTTTCTCTCTCACTTCAGCTCGTAAGCTAGAAGAGGATCCAGCACCCACAACCAATGCAAATGAGGCTTCAGCTGCTACACTAACCCCAGTAACTGCACCTTCACCCATTCAGGCTAGTCCTGGTTTTGCTGCAGCTACTGATTCTTCACCACACCATACCTTGACCTTCTTTATGCATGATATCCTTGGTGGGTCTAATCCCAATGCTCGAGCTGTGACCGGAGTAGTTAACAACCCAGCAATCAGTGGTAGCCTTGCATTTGCTAAGCCAAATGGGGCTGTTCTCCCAGTCAACAATGGGGTACCTCAAAACAATGGCAATGATGGCCTTATCAATAACAATAACATCCCTTTTCTCTCTGGCCTTAGTGGAAGCACATCAGTTCAAAACAAAGGCAAAAATGGTGGGTTTGGAAACTTGCCTGTCTTCAGTGGAGGCCAGCTTCCTCCTGGTTCCACCCTTGAAAAGCTTATCTTTGGCACGATGACAGTATTTGATGACGAACTAACTGAAGCGCCTGAATTAGGGTCTGGTTTTTTAGGCAAGGCACAAGGGTTCTATGTGGCTAGTTCTGAAGATGGTAATAGCCAGACAATGGCATTTACTGCCATGTTTCAGAGTGAAAATTATGCTGATACTATTAGCTTCTTCGGGGTTCATCGCAATGCTGTGTCACAGTCTCAACTAGCCATCATGGGTGGGACTGGAAAATATGTTAATGCGAAGGGTTTTGCCATTGTTAAGACATTCCCTGCTGCTGATCAGCATGAAACGGATGGTGTGGAGACATTGCTAGAGTTCACTGTTTATGTTGCTTATTAAAATTGTTTGAGAAATTTGTATGTCCATATTTCAAGTAAGTTTTGATGACTGAAAGAAGAAGGAAGTGAGTTTATTGTATAAGAATTTCTTGATAAAGTTATTATGATTATAGAGTAAAACTCTTTTTTGGTCTTGAATGATACCGACACAGTTAATTTAGTTCTTAAAAGAGTTTTAGTGTCACTTTAGTCCCTAAAAAATAACATTGTCCATCAAAATAGTCCTCTGTCTAATTTCTAGAGTTGACAAGACCTTCTACATAGCATGTTAAATGCCAATGTGACAAGCCTTGTAGGTGAGAGTTGACATAGGACTATTTTGATAGACAAAATTATCTTCCAAAGACTCAAGTGATACTAAAAAATTTTCAAGGACTAAACTAATTGTGCTTGTATCTTTCAAGGATCAAAAACAAGTTTCACTCATGATTATATGTTTGGAATAGGGAAATTTCTATATATAATTAACAATATTCGACAATTCTTTTATCTTGGATTACTGGTACCATGCTAGAAATTGTGTCATAAAAGGGTCAATGTTCACCAATGATCACCACAACTTTTGCAATGTTTTTATTTTATTTTTTCTCAATTGCATTTTAGCTTATTCAATGGTTTTGTCACTTTAGGATCAATTTCACAAATGTCACTCCCTTTGGGACAATTATCCATATCAATTGATGTTATGATACTCTAGATCTGATCAAACCTGCGTTTTCTTAAAAGTCTTCATTCTTGAGTTTCAAAAATATGTCAATTGAGATTCCAATAGCTTCTCAAGGATCTCTAATTGCCCCTCAAGGATTGACTTTGGCTGGCCCTTCACAAACGTCCAGCATGATATGGATTCATCGAGTCCATTCCTTCATCATTCTGGTAATCCAGGTACATCTTTTGTCTCATCTTTATTGACGGGATAATTATTCATCCTGGAACCTAGCCATGGCTACACCTTTGAATGCTAAATATAAGCTAGGATTTGTGAATGGCACCATAAAGAAGCCAGACCCATCTTCATCATAATATTCTTGTTGCAATGATATGGTTAGATCCTGGTTATTCAATGTTGTATCTCAAGAAATTGCTCGAAGCATTATGTTTGAAACCATAGCCTCCAATATGTGGCTTAATATGCAAGAGAGGTTTAGAGGAAAAATGCTGCACAAGTTTATGAACTCCGTTGAGATATGGCTTTTAAAACGCAGGAAAATACCTCTATTAGTTCTTACTACACAAAGCTGAAATCATTATGGGATGAACTCCATGCGTACCTCACTCTACCTCCTTTTAGCTGTGGATCTGACAAAGCACTTCAAGAATACCTACAGGAAAAAAAACATTGACAAAGTTCCCGTGGGGCTCAATGAATCCTATAGCCACATATGAGGAAAAATACTACTTATGGATCCTCTGCTCACTGTTAGTTGAGCTTATTCACTACTACTTCAAGAAGACAAGCACAGGCAATGAGGCAAGTAGCAGTGGTTCCTACCATGAATTCTGACAGTGCTGGATTTGCATATCGTAATAGGTCACAAGCTTCTTCCAAGCCAAATCAGAAAATATAGATGATTTTGTGAGCACTGAAAGTCAATAGGGCATATAAAGGATAAATGCTTCAAACTAAATGAATATCCACCATGGCATCTACTGTACCAAGGTGACAAAACCTCATACAATAAGAGGAGTGGTCCTTCTTTTGAGGCTATGGCATCATCCTCTTCTAATATGGCATCTTTAACTACTGATCAAATATAACGATTGCTGAGCCTTTTGCCTGATACCCAACCACCTTAAGCAATATTTTCAGGTAATGTTACACTGTATGGGGATTCTTCTGTTTGGGTTGTTGATACTGGTGCTTCTGAACATATTATATTTGATACTTCTTTATTTTACAAATAATCTGATGCATCTCATCTTTCACTAGTAAGATTACCAAATGGCTCGTGTTTCAATATCTTATATTGGTTCTGTTGACTTTACTAAGAATCTGTTGTTAGACAACGTTCTTTGAATCCCTTCCTTTGGGTACAACCTACTTTCAGTGATGAAATTGATCTCACAATTCTCTGTTCTTGTCATTCTCTATATGGATTTTTGTCTTTTTCAAGAGTGATGGAAATCAAGGCAATACTTCTAGAGCTCAAGTTGATCATTTGCTTATGGGTGGATGTCCAATCACAAGAGCGCGTGTTAAAAGGATGCGAGAGGCTCTAAATGCATTGATCAAGAAGACCTTGGAGCAAGGATTGAGTCAAGAGGCCAAGCATGGGTTCGTGAGCTTGGTTCAAAGAATTAAAGAAGAGGGAATTGCTGAAGTTCTAGCGCCTAGGCGCTTTGCCCCGACGCCCAAGCTGCAACTGAAGAGACTAGACACAAGAGCACCATAGTGCCCGCGGAGGCAGAGCCTTGGCGCTGCATCACTCAATAAGAAGTGCCGCAACGCCCCACAGGCTGTCCAGTTTTTTTCTCTTTGCTCAAAACTTGCATTTCAGCTTAGGTCCAAGTTGGGCTCTGTCTTTTGGGCCTCTTTTAGTGTATTTAAACTATGTTATTTCCTTTTTAAGTATTGGGCTTTGTCCTAACAACTTGGATCTTTTGTTTGGACTTAGATTTTTACCCAATTAGGTATAGATTAAGGTTGTTTCCTTAAAAGGGAGCTGACCCCCCTGTGGTAGCAACATTATGAGAATTTACATGAATGAAGAAATGTTTATTCTCTAGTTCTCTTGAAGAACTTTGTGACTTATCAAGGGTTTTCCCTTGTGGTGTCCATTGGCTTATCTCTCCTATTCCTCTTCCCCAAATTCTGGAGAGTGGTGTCATGCCCTTCTTTTTTTATGGCTGTGGTTTTCATCTAGATAGATTATGAGTCAAGTCTTTTGTTTATACCACCTAATTAGACTTTCCATGAGCAAAGAATCAATTCATTAGTGAAGGGTTTCAATTTGCTACTTGAGGTTCTCATTGTTGGCCCCACATGGTTCTCCAACTCTAATTTTTATGATAACAAATAGCATTGTTTTTCATTAACCTTAATGTGTTTATTCAACTGTATATTCTAAGTGAATAGGTTGAGTGATAACCTTGGGTCTAAAGCACAACTAGTTTCATAGTTCAAAGAACCAACTTGAAGTTCAAGAGCTGGATCTGCGTGCTGATATGAAAGCCTCAAACATTGTGGACCAACCAAGGCTAAAGCCTAATTCGTCTAGACCAGTTACTGGACCTCAGAGAGGTTGGAAGGAAGCTCATTTAAGGAATTTGAATTAGAGAAGAATCAGCAATAAGAAAAGAAATAAGTGCTATAAAAGGATTTTTTTTTTGAAAAGATGAGATTATCTCTTAATCATATATATGATCTAAAATCAGGTCATTAAGACCTCAAATCAAGCAAGCAAAAGCCCAACCCATTGGTAACAGTCATCTNAGCCTCAAACATCGTGGACCAACCAAGGCTAAAGCCTAATTTGTCTAGACCAGTTACTGGACCTCAAAGAGGTTGGAAGGAAGCTCATTTGAGGAATTTGAATTAGAGAAGAATCAGCAATAAGAAAAGAAATAAGTGCTATAAAAGGATTTTTTTTGAAAAGATGAGATTATCTCTTAATCATATATATGATCTAAAATCAGGTCATTAAGACCTCAAATCAAGCAAGCAAAAGCCCAACCCATTGGTAACGGTCATCTTCAACCTTTTACCATAAAATTCAAAGACCCAAGGTTTGGAAAATAAGAGAAGAGAATCTATTAAATTAGTCGAAGAAAAAGCTTTATGTGTGAAGCTAGTTATCTATCTCTTCTACTAACTCTATACTACTTGTGAGTAAATCCTTGTGAGAGTTGTAAAGCTATGGGTGTTATATCCTTTTGGGATTTTTGTAACATATTTAATTGAAAAATCTAGGGAGTGACTTTTGTCTTTGTTTGATAGAAGGAGAGAGTTTCTAGTGATCTCTATAAAAAAAATTAGGGAGATAAGTTTTTTAGTTAAGCTTGTTGTTAAAACTAGTGTTGTATCGAAGCTTAGAGAAGCTTGTACAGATAACTTTGATAGTAGAACCCCAACCTTGGGAGAGTGGTCGTAGGCCTTGTTTTGACCAAACCACTATAAAAACTCTGAGCTCAATCTCTCTATTATTCTCTCTTTAATATTCTGCTATTATTTGATCTATAGTTGCATAACTAGCTCTACTGTTCTGTTAAGCTTGTTGATTCTTGTCTTATAAATTGTTGTATTCATATATGCAAGAATCCAACTTTCTATTTGAATGACTATTTGGTTTATGTTCTGAATGTTCATATTCTGATCATTAATCTCTGTTAAGCTATTTTTGGGTTTTTAAATAATTAGCTCTGAAACAAATTTTGAATATAAACTGGTTATTCTAAGTATTATTTTATTATGTAATTCCGTATTATTATTATTTTTATCTCCTATTCACCCCCTCTAAAAGCATACCTACACTGTCAATTGGTATTAGTGCTCGGTGCTATAATTTTTAGTCTAACAACCTTAAGTTAAAGATTTAAAAGTTTCAATTTTTGTAGGTATTATGAATACTAAAAATTCAGCTTATTCTTCCCATAAGCCACCATACTTCAATGGTGACAACTACAAGTACTGGAAGGAAAGAATGGAGATATACCTTGAATCCATAGACTACAAGGTCTGGGTCATTGTGAGAAATGGGATGACACCACCAACGAAACTAGTTGATGGATTGCAAATTCCAAAAGAAGAAAGTGAGTTCACTATCGAAGATTAACTCATATACACTTTGAACTCCAAAGCTAGATACAACATCGTCTGTGCTGTTTCTCTAAAAGAGTATGAACACATAGCTTCATGCAACTCAGCAAAAGAGATGTGTGATCGACTCAAAGCTATACATGAAGGAACAAGCCACGTGAAGGAAGCCAAGATTGATATATTTGGTTCACAATATGAAATGTTCCACATGGAGAAGGATGAAGATCTGGAGTCATTATTCCCTTGGTTTCTTAGGATCATCAATAATCTTAAAAGTCTTGGGAAAGAATACACTCAAAAGGAGCAAGTCAAGAAGCTGCTTAAGTGCTTGACAGAAAAATGAGAAACAAAGGTCACGGTTCTCCTTCAATATGTTCAAACAAATGAAATGATCATGGACCAGTTAAAAGGGAAATTAGAGACACATCGAATGATGCTTTTTGAAAAGAAAAATTGTTTAGAAGATCACAAGAAAAATAATTTAGCCCTAACCAGCACTACTCAAGAAACTAGTTCTAGTTCAAAAGAACTAGCTTCCAGTGATGAAGATGTAGCTCTGGTGTCAAGAAAATTTCTTCATCAAATGAAAACGCATAATGATAGAAGAAAATTTCCACCTAGGAGCAGCAAATGTGAAAGTAGTAAAGAACCAGTCATATGCTATGAATGCAAGAAGCCTGAATACATCAAGTTAGATTGTCCCAACCTCGAGAAGAAGAAATTTTATAGATTGGATAGGAAGAAGGCTATGATTGCTTCATGGAGTGATGTTGATTCATCTTCAAGTAGTGATGACTCGGATGAAGAGAACCTGACAAGTTTCTGTTTCATGGCAAACACAGAAAGCAGCAAAGAGGTGTGCTTCAAAGCTAAGAGTGACTGTTGGTACTTGGACAATGGCTACTCCAAACACATGACTAGAGATCCAACCAAGTTCACTTCCATAAAAATGAAATACATGGAAGATGTCACTTTTGGAGATAATGGCAAAGGGATAATTGTTCGAGTTGGTAAAGTAGCTATGAGTACTTCTTTTACTCTTGATAATGTCTATTTTGTAAAAGGTTTAATGCATAACTTGTTAAGCATTAGTCAGGATGAAGAGAACCTGACAAGCTTCTGTTTCATGGCAAACACAGAAAGCAGCAAAGAGGTGTGCTTCAAAGCTAAGAGTGACTGTTGATACTTGGACAATGGCTACTCCAAACACATGACTAGAGATCCAACCAAGTTCACTTCCATAAAAATGAAATACATGGAAGATGTCACTTTTGGAAATAATGGCAAAGGGATAATTGTTGGAGTTGGTAAAGTAGCTATGAGTACTTCTTTTACTCTTGATAATGTCTATTTTGTAAAAGGTTTAATGCATAACTTGTTAAGCATTAGTCAGGATGAAGAGAACCTGACAAGCTTCTGTTTCATGGCAAACACAGAAAGCAGCAAAAAGGTGTGCTTCAAAGCTAAGAGTGACTATTGGTACTTGGACAATGGCTACTCCAAACACATGACTAGAGATCCAACCAAGTTCACTTCCATAAAAAAGAAAGACATGGAAGATGTCACTTTTGGAGATAATGGCAAAGGGCTAATTGTTGGAGTTGGTAAAGTAGCTATGAGTACTTCTTTTACTCTTGATAATGTCTATTTTGTAAAAGGTTTAATGCATAACTTGTTAAGCATTAGTCAGTGATAAACACAATTTTTATACATTAGTTAACCCTCAGTTTTAGTCTCTTAAACCTCTTATGTTCTTAATTGATTGGGCTTGGCCACATTTTATAAGTTTGGATTCCAATTGGACTTAATTGTATTTTTCAGCATTATTGAGAATTTTACACTACTTCTGTATTTCGGGTATAACTTGAGTTCTAGACATATGATAATCATGAATCTTACCTTGTAGGAAAGTTGAGAGAAATATCTACAACTGTGATTCAGAGCTCCAAGGCTGATTCGGGTGTCCAGCGGGCCATATTAAACCTAGAAGTCAGAACAGAGATACTGTCACTGGATCCTGGACCGTATGAAGAGATTGGGCCATAAATTGGGCTGTGGTTGTCTTATGGACCCGAAATTAGTGTCATTGGAAAGCGGAGACATAAATATTCAACTCTTATGAAGACCATTTATCCAAACTGTGGCGTTTTAATGGTGTGAGTTCCCCTTGAAGTCAGCTAATGAGTCCAGAGAGTTGTTAAGAATAAATTGGGCCTAACTCTCTCATCCTAAGCCCGATTAAGGAAACTTTGGTGTCCAATTAAAGCTAAAAGAAAGAGGATTAATTCTAACCTAGGGGAAGTCTTGGAATTGAGATATTTTGGATAGTTACAAGGACAGAGAGCAGGAGTACGTAGGGAGCACTCCCAATTGAGCAGTTTTTCATATTTTTTTGAGCATTTTTTTCCTCTCCTCCTTTCTGGAGGTTTTCTTTTCCTTTTTTGTGAAATTAATTCTTCTTTCTCGTTCATGGAGGGCTAGACCTCTAACTAATCCAAGTTTTGACTATCTTGATGTTTAATTTTGAGATTCTGTTTTAATTGTTCTGCATTCAGTTATTAATCAAATTTCTTTCCTTCCTTTTGTTTAATTTTGATTGAGTTGCTTAATTTGATTAGGATTTTCATGTGATAATTGCATAAATTTCATGTGTTACATAAGGATTGCAAAGATTAAACAATGTTTCAAATGTGTTTGATGAATTGTTTAGCTTGGTTGGATTCTGGTTTTTAGGATAATTTGGAATTAAATGGATGCTTGATTTGTTTAATCTTAGTTGGCCGAATTCTGGATGCTTATCTAGTAGAGGATCCATGGATCATCTTGAGGCTTCTTGATGTGATCTAAGGTCGAGAATTAGGTTAGTGATTGAATGAATCCACTATAATTAAGGATGGATTAAAATTAAGATTGATTAATTCCTTGGATTTGTTGTTTTCTTAATTATGTTTACTATTTTTAATTTTTTTTTGTTGATTATTTCTACAAATCCTTCCTCCTTGTTCGTTAATCTCTTAATTTGATTCTGTAATTAGAGTGATCCAAGGGCTCGACCCNTCGACCCGGTGTTACCTTATACTACAAGTAGTTTTGGTGAACCGGCTATAAATAGATATAATTTGATAGCCTCGGCAGTTATCAAATTTTGGCGCCATTACCAGGGATCATTCTAATTTTGATCAATCTTATTAGGAGTATAATTGACTACTAACATTTCATTAACCCATTTGTTGTTGTGTCTTTGTGGTTTTCAGGTGATTTTGGGTCAATTTCCAAAATTTTGTATGGACGGATGTGTTTAGAATGACCTGAAACTTGGTCAGTTGAAGGAAAATAAACTAACAAGTATAACTCACTACTTTGCTGTGAGCACCACCCTTTTTTGGCCAAATTCCACTGTTTTGACCACTTTTTCTATTTTTTGAAGATTTTTTATTTTATTTTTGACTTGTATTTTGACCTAGTTTTCCTCCTGTGGTGGTCCCATAATTTTAAAAAATATGTAGGTACCTTAACTAGCTTTGTTTTTTTGTGTTTTTGTTTTTGTTGTGTGTTCTTGTGTGTTTTTGTCTTTGGTCATTTTTGTGCATCCTGTTTAGTGCATGACTAGGTCCTCTTGTGGTAAATTGTGTGAGCTCTACCCTGAAATTGATAGGACTTTTCATACCTTGTAGAGGACTAGGAGAAGGTTATTTGCTATATCTATTGATATTCCTATTAATCCTACTATTGATATGGCTAATCACAACAATAGGACATTTAAGGAACTAGCTGGCATGATGTTACTTACCAACCTTTAGGGATTCAATATCCTGATCTTGATGCTGACTTTGAACTTAAATCTGGATTTGATACATTTGTTGAAAATTTTTTATGGTCTTACAGGTGAGGACCCTTATAAGCATTTAAAGGAGTTCCATGTGGTCTATTCAACTATTAAGCCACAAGGGATACCTGAGGAGCACATCAAGCTGAGAGCATTCCCTTTCTCCCTTACAAATGCAACCAAGGACTAGCTATATTACCTTTCACAAGGTTTAGTCATGAGTTGGAATGACATGAAGAGGCTGTTCTTAGAGAAGTTTTTCCCTGCATCTAGAACTACTGCCATTAGAAAAGATATATGTAGTATAAGGCAGATGACAGGAGAGACTCTGCATGAGTATTGTGAGAGGTTTAAGAAATTGTTCTCAAGCTGTCCCCACCATTAGATCAGTGACCAGCTGTTGATTCAATACTTTTATGAGGGTTTGTTGCCTATGGAGAAGAGCATGATTGATGCTGCCAGTGGAGGTGCATTGGTGGATAAAACTTTGGTTGCTGCCAGAAGCTTAATTGCTAACATGGCTGCCAATTCCCAGCAGTTTGGTACTCGGATAGTTCCTTTTACTAGAGGAGTAACAAAGAATGGAGCATAGACTTGATGAGTTGACTTTCTTAGTGAGACAATTGGCAGTAGGAAAACAATTACCTGTACAGGGGTCTGCAAGCGTGTGTAGCATTTATTCTTGTTCATCTCATCCCACAGATACATGCTCTACACTTCAGGATGGTGGTTCTATATTTTAAGATCACTTTGTAGCTATTGCAGATGTCTTTCCTAGTAAACCACAATACTAGCCGCAGCAGTAGCCTAAATATGATCCATACTCCAACACATATAACCCTAATTGGAGAGATCATCCAAATCTGAGGTATGGTAATGCAGCCCCACAATAGCAAAATCATAGCAGTACAGGCAACCATTCTAGCAACAATTCCAACAACCACCTAGGCAAAATCAGTGTTAACCAAACAAGCAACAATTCCTGCAGTCTATGCAACAACCAAGTCCAGCAGCCACAAAACTTGAGCCTTCATTTGAGGATTTGGTGAAGCATATGGTCATTAACAATATTCAGTTCCAGCAGAGGACATAGGCCACCATACAGAATTTAGAAACCCAAATTAGACAATTGGCATCTTTATTGAGTTAGCTGCAGTCCCAAGGTTCTAGCCAACTTCCTTCACAAACAATTATTAATCCAAAAGGAAATGTGAGCACCATTATGCTGAGGTCTGAAAAATCTGTGCCAGTACCAACTGAACCTCAACCTGCAAGCAAGCAACAACCAGCAGAGAATCAGTTTCTAATACAGTAACCCCAGAATCTAAGAGTAAGAAGCCTATAGTAGCACTTCCATTTCCATAGAGAGCCACTTAATCCAAGAAAATAGATAAGGCTAGGAATGATAAAGAGCTTCTTAAGACCTTCAGGAAAGTGGAAGTCCATATTCCATTGATGGATGCAATTAAGCAAATTCTAAAATATGTCAAGTTTCTTAAGGAATTATGAACCCATAGGATGAGGCTGAAGGGTAATGAGAGAATCAATATGGGCCAAAATGTTTCAGCTCTCATTCAGCCTATGCTTCAGAAATGCAAGGATTTAGAGACTTTTACAATTATGTGTATCATAGGCAATTACAAATTTGAGCATGTCATGTTAGATTTAGGTGATTCCATTAATGTAATGCCTATGTCTGTTTTTTATTCTCTTGGGCTTTGACCCTTGAGTGCCACTAGTTTTATGATTCAGTTGGCTAATAGGAGCAATGCATACCCAGCCAAATTAATCGAAGATGTGTTGGTAAGGGTTGATAAGCTAATCTTTCCTGCAGATTTTTATATTTTGGAGATGGAGGGGGAGTCACCATCCAAGAAGGTTTCACTCATTCTAGGGAGACCATTCCTCAAAATAGCGAGGACCAAGATCAATGTGCATGCCAGAACTCCATCCATGGAGTTTGGAGATTCTATTGGTCAGTTTAACATTTTTTATGTTATAAAGCATCCCATGAAAGAGCATTCTATTTTTCATATTGATTTAATTGATGATTTAGTTGAGGATGTATATAATGAGTTATGTGTTGACTTTCCTGATTATATTGGTTTAGATGATTCTGTTCAATGTCACTCATGTACTAATTGTGATGGTGATATGATATGTGCTGTTTGTACTGAGATTTATGCATTCTTAAGAGATGGTGATTCTGTTTCTACAGATTATGCAGCAGCTGCTGATTATGAGGAGATTCAGTTGTAGAAACATTGCAGCCCTTTAGATTACTCCCATTTGTAGTGTAGCCACCAAAATTGGAGTTAAAGCCTTTACCTGAGCATCTAAAGTATGCATATTTGGCGGGTGATGAGCAGCTTCCTGTAATCGTGGTCAATAACCTCCTTACTGAACATGAGGAGAAATTGCTATAGATTGGACTCTTGCAAATATTCCTGGTATTAGCCTTTCTACGTGCATGCATCAGATACTACTTGAAGATGGAGTTAAACCAGTAAGACATCCCCAAAGGAGACTGAACCCTCTGGTTCTGGATGTGGTGAAGAAAGAGGTAACCAAGCTATTATAGGCTGACATCATTTATCCCATATCTAACAGTAATTGGGTGAGCCCAATGCAGGTCGTCCCAAAGAAATCTGGAGTTACGGTGGTAGCAAACCAGAATAATGAGTTGATCTCTACTAGAATGTAGAACAACTGGAGAGTCTGCATTGATTATAGAAGGCTCAACCTAGCCACTAGGAATGATCATTACCTCATGCCTTTCATTGATCAGATGCTAGAGTGATTGGCTAGAAAATCACATTACTGCTTCTTGGATAGCTTCACTGGCTACTTTTAGATCCACATTGCACCTGAGGATCAGGAGAATATCACTTTCATTTGTCCCTTTGGCCCTTTTGCTTATAGACAGATGCCTTTCGGCCTCTACAATGCCCCTAATACCTTCCAACAGTGCATGGTAAGTATCTTTTCTGACTTTCTAAAGGAGTGCATGAAGATATTTATGGATGATTTTACTGTTTATGGTTCTTCTTTTGATTCCTGTTTAAATAGTCTATCTAGAGTGCTGCATAGATGTATTGAAACTAACATTGTTCTAAATTTTGAGAAATGTCATTTCATGGTATAGTAAGATATAGTTTTAGGTCATGTAGTGTCTAGCAAGGGAATTGAGGTAGATCCTACGAAAATATATGTCATTACTTGTTTACTTTACCCCACATGCATGCGGGGAGTTCGTTCTTTTCTTGGACATGTAGGTTTCTATAGGCGCTTTATCAGAGGTTTCAGCCAGATAGCCCTTCTGTTGTTCAACCTTATGCAAAAAGATATGGAGTTTCTATTTGACCAAAAATGCAAAGAAGCCTTCAATCGTCTGAAGCAAGCTTTGACTAGTATCCCCATCATTCAACCACCTGACTGGACACTCCCATTTGAGCTAATGTGTGATGCTTCTAACTATGCTTTGGGAGCTGTCTTGGCACAAGGAGTGGCCACAGTCTCCCATGCAATCTACTATGCTTCAAGAACTTTTGATGCTACTCAAGCAAATTACACAACCACAGAAAAAGAACTTTTAGCTATTGTGTTTGCATAGATAAGTTCAAATCATATTTGTTTGATTATAAGGTTGTGGTGTTTTCTGATCATCCAGCTCTAGAGTTTCTTTTGAAGAAACCTGACGCTAAGCCACGTTGATTAGGTGGATATTGCTGCTCCAAGAGTTTGACATCAAGATCCAAGATAAGAGTGGAGCAGAGAACCTGGTGGCTGATCACCTAAGCATAATTGAGAGAGCCTTAGTTCCCTTTCGCATCCATGACTCTTTTCTTGATGAGCAGCTTTTACAACTGCAAGGTAAGATCATCTTTCCTTAGTTTACAGATATGGTCAATTTCTTGGTTACTGGTGTTTTTCTTGCATGTTTTACTAGGGCTCAAAATGATAAAATGAGAAGTGAGTCTAGGTATTATGTGTAAGATGATCCCTACCTCTGGAGGTTTTGTAATGACCAAGTTATTAGGAGATGTGTACCTAATTATGAGTTCTAGTTTGTTCTTAGTTTTTGCCATGTATTTGCATGTGGTGGCCCTTTTAGGCCTCAACGTACAACTAGAAAAGTCTTGGACTCTAGATTGTATTGGCTTACCCTATTTCATGATGCATACATATTTTGTAAGCCTTATAAATAGTGCCAGAGAACAGGGAATATTTCTCACAGGAATAAGATGCCCTAACAACCTTTGCTATTTTGTGAGATTTTTTATGTATAAGGTATTGACTTTATGGGACCTTTTCCTGTTTCTTTTATTTTTGTTTACATATTGTTGGCTGTTGATTATGTCTCTAAATGGGTGGAGGCAAAAATCACTCAGACTGATGATTCTAAAGTTGTTGTAGATTTTGTTAGATCACACATTTTCTACAGATTTGGTATTCTGAGGGCTATCATCAGTGATCAAGGTTCACACTTTTGCAACTGGAGCATGGAGGCTTTGGTGAGAAAATATGGAGTCTTGCATAAAGTTTCCACACCTTACCACCCTCAAACAAATGGGCAAGCCGAAGTCTCCAACAGAAAGATCAAGCAAATCTTGAAGAAAACTGTCAAACCTAACATGAAGGATTGGAGTTTGAGGCTTGAGGATGCTCTTTGGCTTACAAGACCGCTCTTAAGACACCCATTGGGATGTCCCCCCTACATGATAGTCTTTGGTAAAGCATGCCACCTTTCGGTGGAGATTGAACACAAGGCATATTAAGCGGTAAAGCAGTGCAATCTTGACTTGAACCAAGCCGACTCCCAAAGAAAGCTCCAACTCCAAGAACTTGAAGAACTTCAGTTGGAAGCTTATGAGAACTCCCGGATCTACAAGGAAAAGACCAAGCTTCTTCATGATAAGATATTGATAAGGAAGGAGTTCTCCATTGGCCAAAAAGTTCTCATTGATAACTCCCGCCTCAAGCTCATGTCCAGCAAGCTCCGTTTTAGGTGGCTTGGTCCGTTTGTAGTCACTAAGGTTTTTCCTTATGGTGTGGTGGAGATTACAAGTGAGGCCATTAACAAAGCTTTCAAAATCAATGAACATCGCCTCAAACCATTCTATGAGGGAGCTCAAGAGGACATAGTGGAAGAGGTCCACTTACAAGAAGTCATTTACCTCACTTGATAAGGATATTTCTTCTTTCTCTTTTATTTTACTTATCCTAGATTGATTGATGATAATTGAGGGATGTTGCTATTTGAGCTTTTATATTGAGAGCAACGTAAAATTTAATTGTGAGGGAGGAATTTACATTCTTTTTTAATTCTATTTTCTATTTTTGTTTTTAATTTTCTATTTTTTGACAATTTTCTGTTTTTCTTGCTATTTTTTTTTTCTGTTTTTGTCAATTTTTTATTTTTAATTGCCTTTCAATGATGTTTTGGGATTTATGAAGTTTGTAAGTTTGAAGCAATTGAAATTCAAAGTTCATAACATGATTAAATAAATTGTCTTCCTTCTTGAATTTCACATGCTTGGTTTTGGATGTTGGATTAATGATTAAGTTTGATATATGCATGTCTTGTGAGATTTTGAGCCTTTTGATGGATGAATTTAACATTTGTGCCATTTTTTTTTCTTTCTTGTGTGATTTTCACTCATGGCAATTGATCACTTTAGAACTTGCTTTGATTATTTTTTAGGCTACATTTTCACTTGCATACATAAACATGATTGATGCATTCTTTCTTGATTTAGCTACTTTGCCAAATAGCCAACCTTGGATCATCTTCCTTTGATTAAACCCCTTGAGCCTATTTACCTATCCTTTGTCTTAGCTCATTGACGGGTACCGAACTGTACAATAGGATGCAACCAGTGTCGTCTCCCAAGGATTCACCAAAACAATTAATCTAGTAGGACTTAAGCAAGAATAGAATAAAGGGGGTTTGTGTTGAATGCAATATACTAAGAATTCAGAAAGCAGTAATAGGATTTAATCAAATAAGAGAAAATGCAATCAACTCAAGCAAGCAACCAAACACCAATCCGTCCTTGTTCACTAAAGATTATCTAGATCTAATTTAATTCTTGGTTAAGTGTTACCTGGAACCCCTAATAGTAACACTTAGTATTCCTACTGATTTACCAATCAAGATTCAATTAATCATGGAATTAAGACTCTAGGCAACCGTTCTATATCACTAAGTCCAGATTAATTTAAGAACCGAATTGTCCAAGTTAACCATATATTAAAAACCTTTAAAATATAATTATCAATCTGATTACTGTGATGAATCTAATCAACCGATTTAAATTCATATAAAGCATGCATGCAATTAAAATACCATTCAATTACATGAAGAAGGGAAGAAGCAGTAATTCAAATTAAATTAAATCAAACCCAATTGAAGCATAGGAACTCTAGATTATTAAGTTTGGCTCCTCTTGAATTGATTACAAACGAACTTAGCCCTCCATGAAAGGCTTAAACACAAGGCAAAAGTCTAAAACTCGAACTCAGAAACAGGAGGCAACAGCTGCTCAAGGTAATTTCGTATCTCTTCTGGTTGTCTATTTTCCTCAACAACTTGAGAATAAATACTAGCTGGCTGCCTCTTCTAAGTTCCTAATAGTTTCCTAATTACAAAATAAACCTAGTTTCCTAAATTATTAATGGTAAAAACGTGATCAAGCCCTAGTGTCATGTGTGCTGGCCCAATAAGCAGATGTTGGCCCAAATAAACATGCTCTGGTCCAATAGGCAGGTGTAAGGAAATGAATCAGTCAATGCTGGGCGGATGCAGAAAATCTGGACTGCTTGCACCCGAATTTCAGTTGTCCAGACGTCATAATCAGCTTCTGGCCTCTTCATATGAAATGTAGGATTTTCTGTTAGCTTTCCAACGAAACTGGAATCACATCAATCTAAGATCTTTAGCCCAAGATATAGTGAAAAATGTAAGTAGTGCCAGAATTCAACAGTTAAGCAATTAAAATTTATAAGCACCAACATGTCCAAATCTACAAAACATGTCTAAAGGCCATAAAAATCACTAGAAACACACACTAAAAGACTAAGTATAAGGGAAACAAATAGTGTAAAATAATGTGTTATCACTCATTATATGTCTATGTAAAAAACTATGTTTTTACCTTACCTTAGGGAATGGGAGAGTATTTGTTCATTTTCATTTGATGAGCTCTTATGCTTGTGAGCAACTAATAGTACAAGTGTGGAGGTTGTGCAATTTGATGTGAAATATGCAAAGTGTTTGGTGGAAGAAAAAAAACACTGAAAGAAAAGAATAAATGTAAGAAGGTTGTGAAAGAAAAGAAAAAAGAATGAATATGTAAGAAGAATATGATTTACATACTTGGAATTAAGGTAAAATTTTCATGTTTGTCATTTGAGTCCTTCCCTAATGCTCTTTTATTCTCTTAGGGTATTTAGCTTGTTATATCCATAGTGTTCCCTTCCTTTTCCTTGACCCTATTACAACCTTGAATAAGTCCTATTGATTTGTGTGTGCATGTGTTTGAGTACTGGAGAAATAAAAGATAAGCAAGCTTACGGTAATGCATTTCTTCATGGATTTAATTAAGTGAAATACTTACCTTCTAAACACTTGAGGGATTAAAAGTATATTTTGTGAGAATCTATCATTCTTGACTCATACTTTTCAATTGAAGCTACCTTGTTTGTTGGTTTGGGATCTGAAGAAATTTTATCTCATGAATGTTTTGACCCCCTTGAATCTTTGATTGCTCTTCTTGCTTGTGAACTTTTACATTTCTTGAATATCATTGGGAAGTGAGTCTTTAACTTTTGAGTTTGTTTATTTTTCTTTGTTTCCTAGTGTTGAAGTTCCAGTTTGCCCAAGACATGCAAAAGCTAAGTGTGGGAGAATTTGATAAACGTAATTTTTATACTTTAGTTAACCCTCATTTTTAGTCTCTTAAACCTCTTATGTGCTTAATTGATTGGGTTTGGCCACATTTTATAAGTTTGGGTTCCAATTGGACTTAATTATATTTTTCAGCATTATTAAGAATTTTACACTACTTCTATGTTTCAGGTATAACTTGAGTTCTAAACATCTGATAATCATGAATCTTACCTTGTATGAAAGCTAAGAGAAATCTCTACAACTATGTTACAGAGCTCCAAGGCTGATTTCGAGTGTCCAGCAGATCATATTAAACCTGGAAGTCAGAACAGTGATGTTGTCACTAGATCTTGGACTATATGAAGAGATTGAGCCATAAATTTGGCTGTGGGTGTCTTATGGACCCGAAACTGGTGCAATTGGACAACTGAGACATAAATCTTCAACTTTTGTGAAGATCACTTATCCAAAATGTGGCATTTTGATAGTGTTAGTGCCCATTGAATTCGGCTTATGAGTCCAGAGAGTTGTTAAGAGTAAATTAGGCCTAACTCTCTCATCCTAAGCCCGATTAAGGAAAATTTGGTGTCTAATTAAAACTAAGAGAAAGAGAATTAATTCTAACCTAGGGTCAGTCTTGGAATTGAGATATTTTGGATAGTTACAAGGATGGAGAGCAGGAATACATAGGGAGCATTTTTAATTGAGCAATTTTTCATTTTTTTTGAGCATTTTTTTCCTCTCCTCCTTTCTGGATGTTTTCTTTTCCTTTTCTATGTAATTAATTTTTCCCTCTTGTTCACGGGGGACTAGACCTTTAACCAATCCAAGTTTTGACTATCTTGTTGTTTAATTCTAAGATTCTATTTTAATTGTTCTATATTCAATTATTAATCAAATTTATTTTCTTCATTTTGTTTAATTCTGATTGAGTTGCTTAATTTGATTGGGATATTCATGTGATAATTGCATAAATTTCATGTGTTAAAAGATGATTGTAAAGATCAAACAATGTTTCAAAGGTGTTTGATGAATTGTTTAGCTTAGTTGGATTCTAGCTTTTAGGATAATCTGTAATTAAATGGATGCTTGATTTGTTTAATCTTAGTTAGCCGAATTCTGGATGCTTATCCAGTAGAAGATATATGGATTATCTTAAGGCTTCTTAATGTGATCTAAGGCCGAGAATTAGGTTAGTGATTAAATTAATCCACTGTAATCAGTGATGGATTAAAATCAAGATTGATTAATTTCCTGGATTGGTTGTTTTCTTAATTTTGTTTACTATTTTTAATTACTTTTTGTTTATTATTTTTGTAAATCCTTCCCCCTATTAGTTAATCTCCTAATTTGATTCCATAATTAGAGTGATTCAAGGACTTGACTCAGTGTTACCTTATACTGCAAGTAATTTTGGTGAATCGGCTATAAATAGATATAATTTTATACCCTAGGCAGTTATCAATCAGCTATGTGATAAAGGTCACAAGGTTGATTTTGAATCATCGCATTGCATCATTTTTTATTGCATAGTGATAAAGTGCTAGTTATGGACCATAGAAGCATAAATGTGTATGTAGTATCCAAAAAGGGTATAGATTTTAAACATAAAACTTGTTTTTCGTCCCAAAGTAGTAGTGCTTGGCTATGGCATAGAAGACTCGGTCATATAAATCATAAACTGATTTCTACACTGACTAAGGAAGATCTAGTTTCTAGATTACTAAAATTGGTTTTTGAAAAAGACAAGGTCTGCTCAGCCTGTTAGCAAGGCAAGCAAACTAAGTCATCCTTCAAAGCCAAGAAAGAGCTTTTTACTTCTAGGCCACTACAACTGCTTCATATGGATCTTTTTGGACCTACATCCACATCCAACTTGAATGGCAAGAAGTATGGATTATTAATAGTTGATGACTATTCTCGATTCACTTGGGTTTACTTTCTTGCTCATAAAGATGAAACATTTTTTGTTTTTAAATTTTTTTGCAAGAAAGTCCAAAATAAAAATAAAAAAAGAAGTGTTATGGTATCCACTATAATTTCTCATGTCCTAGGACTCCTCAACAAAATGGGATAATTGAGAGGAAAAATAAGACATTGGCAGAACCATGTTAGTTGAAAATGATCTTCTAAAATATTTTTGGGCAGAAGCTATAAATACAGCTTGCTATATTTTGAACAGATGTTTGATAAGGCAAAATTTGAAGAAAACTCCTTATGAGTTGTGGAAATGAAGAAAACCGAATGTGAGTTACTTCCATGCTTTTGGCTATAAGTGTTTTATTTTGAATAATGGTAAGGAGCATTTAGGTAAATTTGATGTAAAATTCAATGAAGGAATTTTTCTAGGTTATTCTACAACCAGCAAAGCATATAGAGTATTCAATAGAAAAACTCTTTGTGTTGAGTAATCTATGCTTGTTATTTTTTATGAGCCTAATCTTCTCTTGAGTATTCCTGCTCTTGAGGATGATGAAATAATGTAGGAAGAGGTTCCAATACTTACTCAAGCAATAAACAGAGAAGAAATTATTCAAATAGAAGTAGTTAGGAAGAAGCTCCATAACACAATGTCAGAGAGCTGCTTTTAAAGGAGACCAAAACTATCAAGAATCGTCCAATTGACAAAGTTATTGGAGATCCAAATAGAGGAATAAGCACTTGTGCTTCACTTAAAGACTTTCATGTAAATTTGTCCTTCCTCTTATTCATAGAGCTATCTAACATCAAAGAAGCTTTACAAGATGAAGCTTGAATAGTAGCAATGCAAGATGAGCTAAACCAGTTTGAAAGGAACAAAGTTTGGACACTTGTACCATATTCAGATGATCTTAGCATCATTAATGCAAAGTGGATCTTTCAAAAAAAACTGGATGAAGATGGTAAAGTAGTAAGAAATAAAGCTAGATTGGTAGCACAAAGATATAACCAGCAATAAGGTATTGACTTCAAAGAAATCTTTGCTCTAATAGCTAGATTAGAAGCTATTAGAATGCTATTTGCTTTTGTATGCTATAAAGATTTTCAACTCTTTTAGATGGATGTGAAAAGTGTTTTCTCAAATGACTTTATTAATGAGGAAGTATATGTAATGCAACCTCCCGATTTTGAAAGCTTAGAATATCCAAACAATGTTTATAAATTCTCTAAAGCTCTCTATGATCTTAAACAAGCTCTAAGAGCTTGATATGATAGACTTAGTGAGTTTCTTTTGCAAAATGATTTTAAAAGAGGAAAAATAGATACTACTCTTTTCACTAAACATGTTAAGAATGATATACACATAGTACAAATTTATGTTGATGATATCATTTTTAGATCTACTAATGAGTTGTTGTGCAAGGGTTTTGAAAATCTTATGAAATGAGAATTTGAAATGAGCATGATGGGATAATTAATATTCTTTCTTAGATTTAAAGTCAAGCAAACTTCAGATGGCATATTTCTTAACCAATCCAAGTACACAAAGGAGCTACTAAAGAAGTTTGGAATGTGAAATGCAAAAGGAATAGCTACTCCTATGAGTCCATCTACAAAGCTGGATCTAGATGAAAAGGGAAAACCAATTTGTGAGAAAAAGTACAGAGGCATGATCGATTCTCTACTATATCTCACTGCTAGTAGACCAAATATTATGTTTAGTATGTGCTCATGTGCTAGATATCAAGTTACACCAAAGGAATCCCACCTTACAGCTATGAAAAGAATTTTCAAATATTTGACAACTACTTCTAATATGGGAATATGATACAATAAAACTGGTTCTTTCAAGCTGATTGCATACACAAATTCAGATTATGCTGGATGTACCATAAATCTAAAAAGTATCAGTGGAAGTTGTCAATTCTTAGGAAATGCTCTAGTATCTTGGCAATGCAAGAAGCAACATGCTATAGCTTAATCCACTGTTAAAGCTGAATATATGGCAGCTGGAAATTATTGATCTCAAATTCTTTGGATGAAGCAACAACTTGCTGATTATGGTATTTTTCTAACTAAAATCTCCATGTTATGTGATAATACTAGTGCCATAAATATTGCTAAATCTCCATGCCATAAATATTGCTAAGTAATACTAAAATCTCCTAGATTCCTAATGCATATCATATCATAAGCATGCATGACCTTGAGGACTAAATTTTTTTGTCAAATTTATTTAAAATTTGTGAGCTAACAAGTTTACTGAGATTGTGTTGATACTGGTACCAAAGCTAGTTTGTAAGCAAGTTCTTGTGAGCTGATAATCAAGAAAGTGTCTACGTGGATGAAGAAGTGTGAAAAATAGTTTGGCCTTATGTGCAGATCCATTTAGTAAAGCTGGTTTTGTTTAAAATCAAGTTGGGCTTTTCTCTCATGGGCCTTCTTGTTTTTGCTAGTCCAATTAGCCAAAATGTCCTATTTCATTAAAGTATCAATTTCCCACTTATACAAAATGGTGTGTATTGCCTTCTGACCCTTCAATTACTTGATTCATCTTCTTTCCTAAACCAGCTCAACAAAATCCCTAGATTTTCTCCATTAACCCTATTACCGAGCTCCCTATCTCTTGATTTCTTGCAACTCTCCTTAAAAAGTTTTCAATCAGACCTATAAACCGCCTCTAACCTATCTAAATCATTCCATAAAGCAAGTTTCAGAGATCATGACAATCGAAAGCCACCTCAGGCGTTCTCAACGAATGGGCATAGAAAGGAAGAGAAACTTCCAGCAACACACCAGAAACTGCCATGCCAGTTTTAGAGTCTTTTTCCTCAGAAAAGTCAACTGACTCATTTTTGGAGGCCATGCAAAGAAGATCCAAACTCAGTGGCTCAAGTGCCAAGGACAAGGAGCCCATACATGCTGATGAAGATGTTCCCATGGCTAACCCTCAAAAAGCTCAGTCCAAAGCTACTGCAGAAGAAGAATAGCTTGTTCCTCTCAAATTTATTGGATCCTTCAAGCTTCTAGAGGGACCACCTGCTATGTTGTATCTGGGTTGACATGAATCCGAGAAAGACACTATTCTAGAAGCCTCAGAAATCAAACTCACCATTCCTTTTGTCTCTCCTAAAAAACCAAAAGCAATTCATACTAAATCCAGCACTCCAAAGGTTGTAAGGACAAATATGACAACCTATAAACAAGTTTCAATGCTAAAGTCTGCTCCTCCTCAAGCTCCTAGAAATTTTTTCCAATCCAGAAAGATTGAGAAGCATTTTTAGAAGGACTTCTTCCTGAGAAAGGTGGTGCCTAGCTCTGTTGTGAAATGGACTGAAGAAACAAAGACCACAAAGACCATTAATGAAGCAGTTGTTGCGATAGGATGGAAGCAGCTTTTGGAGATTGAAGAACTAGTCTTGCCACAACTGGTAAAGCTATTTAATGTTCATCTTCAACCCCTTAAGGGTGTTTTTCTGGTAGTACTTATTTAAAATCATTTGTAGCTAGTGTTGAGATCACTCTGAATGAAAACTTGTTTGAACAAGTGTTTGATGTGCTTGATGAGGGAGATGAGAGGTATATCCATAAGACCTGGCCTATTGATTTTGTGCCATTTGCTAAAGCTATGCACTCCTTGTGTGATTTTCCTGAGAACATGGATGGAAGTGTACCCTCTGTCCATTGCATGAATTATGTAACCAGGACCTTAGCCAAGTTCATAACCATAAATTTTCTTACTATGGTTGGTAGCCAATCTGAATTCTTTACCTCTGATCTTTACTTTTTTTACCACATCAAGAATAAGCTTCCCCTGAACCTACCCAAGTTGATTCTTAATACCATAGCATGGACTATTAGAGGAACCTGAGAGAAAGCCAACTTGCCATATGACATACTCATGACCAGAATTTGTAAATATTTTAATGTTAACTTGACTCAGTTCAAAGATGAGCCCTTGCCAAGTCATTTGACCATTAGGCAACCCCTCACTGGGTTTGTGCCTCAAGAGGATTCAAGCAGCCTCTCTTCTAACAAGAAGCCTTCTGGATCTAAGCGTAAAGCAACTGCCTCGTTAGCTACTTCCAAATCTCAGAACACTAATAAGAAACCAGCAGCAGCTTTTCAAGCCAGAAGACGAACCACCAGAAGATTGTCCAATTCTCAACTAGGCTTGTTGCTGTGGATGCTGCAATGGTTGAGCTTAAGCTTAAGCAATAACTGAAGAAAGGCTTGTTGCTGCAAAGATGGAGCTTGCTGCTTTGAAGCCACCATCAAGCTTATTTATCTATGCTACTCTTTTTCTAAACTGTTATCTTTTGGATTTTATTATTTTGACTTGACTTTTATTCCTCTGGATTTGTAACTTAAACATTTGACATTTACATTTCATGACATTTGCATTTGCTCTAAAACTGTTTCTACTGTAAACTGTTTACTAAACTTTCTGTAGGAACCAATTTTTTTGGTATCAGCTTCTTTTCTCCTAGTCCTTTTTTATATGACAAAGGGAGAGAAAAATTAGGTAAGATCATATAGATTTTGTGTTATGATCTATGTTGCACCGGGACGTCAATTTTTGAGACGTCCCCGTTTCGGGTACGTTCCGGAGACAGGAAACACGTCTCGCGAGCGGAAACGGGAGGGAGGGAGGGATGCAGGGAAGGGGGAGGGGGGCTGGGAGCGAAGCTG